>JBBDGP010004087.1:0-457500 GCA_037952835.1 Lithobates septentrionalis | reverse complement strand
AATGTGACTTTTTTCTTGGATATGTTTTATAAACAGAAAGTAGAAAATATTTTTTTTTTTTCAAAATGTTCTGTCTTTTTTATTTATATAATAAAAAAAACCAAAAAAAAAACAGTGGTGATCAAATACCATCAAAAGAAAGCTTTATTTGTGTAAAAAAAAAAAAAAGATATACATTTATTTGCATACAGTGTTGCCTGACCGCACAGTTGCCTGTTAAAGTAGCACACTGCTGAATAGCAGAAAAATGGTCTGGTCATGAAGGGGGTAGAACCTTCTGGAGGTCACGTGGTTAACCCAGCAGGATCCGATGGCGATTGCTAACATGGGGAGATTCTCTGCCCTCTGGATGTCGCTGGCCCTATAAGAAAGTATTCTTCCAAAATAGATGGTGTCTTAAAAAGGGGTATGATACTTCCTCATTGGAGCAGTGATGTCACACAGTGGAAAATGATGTCACACATGTCCCTGTGTATGGACTGAAAGTCACTGATGCAACATTCCTGTAACATTTCCCTTTAAAAAAAAAAAAAAGCTGCAGCGTTGGCAAATCTTCCAGGGTTTTGCTTGGCAGGTAAAGTGCTCTGTAAATCAGGAGGAAGGAGCACAGCCCTGACTATCACTATATTTACTTTGTTCTGTGGAGCTGTGTAAGCCAGGGGCTGTATGTGTTGCCCAAAGCCATTTATAACTGTGAGAAGCCCATTCATTTCATAGGCATAGATCCAGTACGGAGGGATCAGCCATAAATCCCGCGTCCCTTGTCTTTATGTGCTTCATTCCACTGCACAAGTGAAACACAATCCCCATCGGAAGGAAAACTTTCTTTATAGAATGTCAATTTTCACCGTCTGATTTATATGCTGAACTGAGCCTATCTCACCGGTGGGGTGATGTCTATGTATATGAGCAGGGAGTGACATAAAAAGCACCCATTGATTTATGAAGGAGCACCCTCAGGCTTTTTTAAAGCTGAACTCCAGGCAAACAGATCAATATAAAGCTGAAGTACATATAGTGGGGAAAATAATTATTTGTTCCCCTGCAGATGTTGTAAGGTTGCCCACTTACAAAGAAATGAAGGGTCTATCATTTTTATCATAGGTGTATTTTAAAGACAGAATATCAACCAAAAATCCAAAAACACAATAAAAATGTTATACATCGAGTTGCAGTTTAGTGAATAAAATAAGTATTTGATCCCCTACCAACCAACAATAATTGTGGCTCCCACAGACTGGCTACAGTATGTGCTCATGTGGTACACAGATTAGTCCTGTCCATTTAAGAAGGTGCTCCTAACAACAATCGTTATGTGTATAAAAGACATCTAAATCTCTTTCTTCCATTCAGACCTCACCATCATAGACAAGACCAAAGAGCTATCAAAGAACGTCAGGGACAAGATTGTAGACCTGCACAAGGCTGGAATGGGCTACAAGGCCATCAGCAAGGAGCTTGGTGAGAAGGAGACAACTGTTGGAGCGATTATTTGCAAATGGAAGAAATACAAAATAACCATCAATCGCCCTCGGTCTGGAGCTCCATGCAAGATTTCACCTCATGGGGAAAGGATAATCATGAGAAAAGTGAGTGATCAGCCCAGAACTACACAGGAGGAGCTTTTGAATGATCTCAAGGCAGTTGGGACCACAGTCACCAAACAAACCATTGGTAACACAATACCATGTCATGAATTGAAACTCTGCAGCGCCCGCAAGGCCTGTCTGAAGTTTGCCAATGAACATCTTAATGATTCAAAGAAGGATTGGGAGAAAGTGCTGTGGTCAGATGAGACCAAAATTGAGCTCTTTGGCATTAACTCGACTCGCCGTGTTTGGAGGAAGAAAATGCTGACTTTGACCCTAAGAACACCATCCCTACAGTCAAGCGCAGAGGTGGAAACATTATGTTTTGGGGCTATTTTTCTGATAAAGGTACAGGCCGACTTTTCCGCATTGAGGGGCCAATGGACAGGGCTGTGTATTGTAAAATCTTGGATGAGAACTTTTTTCCCTCAGCTAGAACACTGAAGATGGGTCTTTTAGCATGATAATGACCCAAAACATACCGCCAAAGCAACAAAGGAGTGGTTCAAGAAGAAGCGCATTAAGGTCATAGAGTGGCCTAGCCAGTCTCCAGACCCTAATTCTATAGAAAATTTATGGAAGGAGCTGAAACTTCAAGTTGCCAAGCGACAGCCAAGAAACCTTAAGGATTTAGAGAAGATCTGTAAAGAAGAGTGAACCATAATCTCCCCTGAGATGTGTGCAGGGCCGTCTTAATAGAATCATGGGCCCCTGGGCAAAGTAATGCTCTGGGGCCCCTACAATGGAGACAGCGCAAGTAAACAGACTTCAAATAGGAAAATACTACATACATAAAGTAACAAAGCTGTCCTGTGTATATAATATATCTGCTAGAATGATGCTCAGGGCAGTTGTAACAAGTATAGACACGGCCGCCACTAAAAATCAGGAGGCACCATCCAGCCTGACAGGGCCTCAGATACCCCCAACATTCTAACCCCTCTACATCTTATATACATCCAGCACTCCTAGCTCCACACAACCAACCCCCCCCCCAACCATACACACACACACACCAGGTTTCCCCCTACCATTGTTATCCTGTTACCACCTCCACACTCCCTGGATTCTCAATCCCAAATAAATAACTCCCCAGCACTCTGACCTCTCTACACCCTAGATATCCCCCCAGCACTCGGACCCCTCTACACTCTAGATATCCCCCCAGCACTCTAACCCCTCTACACCCTAGATATCCCCCCAGTACTGTAACCCCTCTACACCCCAGATATCTCCCCCAGCATTGTGACCCCTCTACACCCCAGATATCCCCCCAGAACTCTGATCCTTCTCTGCACCCCACATATCCTCCCAGCACTCTGACCCCTCTACACCCCAGATATCCCCCCTCCCAGCACTCTCATCCCTTTCTGCACCCTAGATATCCCCCCAGCACTGTTACCATATACCATAAGATGACCTTTGTATTGTGACCCCACTACATCCCTGATACCCCCTACACTGTGGCCTCTCTACATTCCTGATACCTCTAGCACTATAGCCACCCAAGATACCCCAAGCATTGCTACTCCCTATACACCCCAGATCCCCCCTCAGCATTGTTTTCCCCCATACACCCTTGATATCCCCCAGCACCATTATCCCATCCATGTAGCACCCCCTTTTCCAGTGGAGATATAGTGCATGTGAACTTTTGGCTATGTGCCCACCTCCAACACTGGGACAAGGACTGACCTACACCAATCAAGTCATGCAGGCAGAAGGAGGGGTGGAGGAGGGAGCATCCCTCCAGGCATTCTAAGCCCTTCGGTGCAAACATTGCCAGCTGGGACAACTGGGCTCACCATGACGCCATCCACAATGCCACTTCCGCAGGCGGGCTCTCAGTGCTGCTGACTCAGCAGCTCCCACTCCAGAGCTCCTACCCCGCGGCCTCTGAATCCCGAGCATTCAAGCTGCATGGGATGGGGTCAGAGCATCATTGGCACTCTGGCCCCGCCCCCCCTGCTGGCTGTGAAATAAGTATCATTCTGCACTAGACATGTGCAGGATGAAAAAATTCGTTTTGTTTCGTTTCGTTTCGATTCGCTATTTAACTAAATTCGTTTAGTTAAATTCGTTGCATTCGTTACATTCGTTTTCGGAATTCGTTTCGTTTTGTATTCGAATTCGAAAAAATTCGACCGCATTCGAAAAAATTCGACCGCATTCGAAAAAAACTATCAAATTCGAAAAAATTCTACCACATTCGAAAAAACTGTCAAATTCGAAAAAATTCTACCACATTCGAAAAAACTGTCAAATTCGAAAAAATTCTACCACATTCGAAAAAACTATCAAATTCGAAAAAATTCTACCACATTCGAAAAAAAACTGTCAAATTCGAAAAAATTCTACCACATTCGAAAAAAACTATCAAATTCGAAAAAATTCTACCACATTCAAAAAAATGTCAAATTCGAAAAAATTCTACCACATTCGAAAAAAACTATCAAATTCGAAAAAATTCTACCACATTCGAAAAAACTGTCAAATTCGAAAAAATTCTACCACATTTGAAAAAACTATCAAATTCGAAAAAATTCTACCACATTCGAAAAAAACTATCAAATTCGAAAAAATTCTACCACATTCAAAAAAACTGTCAAATTCGAAAAAAATTCTACCACATTCGAAAAAAACTATCAAATTCGAAAAAATTCTACCACATTCGAAAAAAACTGTCAAATTCGAAAAAATTCTACCACATTCGAAAAAACTATCAAATTCGAAAAAATTCTGCCGCATTAGAAAAAAACATTAACTGAATTTGAAAAAGTAAACTATATATAACCATTTTGCGAAATTTGAAATTCGTATACAATGAAATCGAATTCCAATAGAAAAGATTAGGATAGAATAGAAAGTATAAAAGAATAGCATAGAAAAACAATAGAACAGAATAGAAAAAAATATATAATATATTGTATTCTAATCTTTTCTATTCAAATTCATTCTGTACCAAATTCCAATTTTGGAAGATGGTTATATATATATATATTTTTTTTCTATTCTGTTCCATTGTTTTTCTATGCTATTCTTTTCTATTCTATTCTAAATTTTTCTATTCAAATTTGAATTAATTCTATGCGAAATTCGAATTTCGGAAGATGGCTTCTAAATTAGAATTTCGTATAGAATGAATTCGAATTTGAATAGAAAAGATTAGAATAGAAAATAATAGAAATAGAATAGACTAGAAAAACAATAGAACAGAAGAGAATAAAATATAATATATATATTATATTTTTTTCTATTCTGTTTCATTGTTTTTCTATGCTATTCTTTTTTATTCCATTCTAAACTTTTCTATTCGAATTTGAATTCATTCTATACGAAATTCGAATTTCGGAAGATGGCTTCTGAAATTCGAATTGCGTATAGAATGAATTCGAATTTGAATAGAAAATAATAGAAAAGAATAGACTAGAAAAACAATAGAACAGGACAGAATAAAATAAAATATATATATATTATAATCTTATTCTATTCTGTTCTACTGTTTTTCTAGTCTATTCTTTTCTTTCTACTCTATTTTAATCTTTTCTATTCAAATTCATTCTATACAAAATCGAATTTCAGAAAATGGTTATACAGAAATAGAATGAAATCAAATTCTAATAGAAAAGAATAGAATAGAAAAACAATAGAACAGTGGAACAGAATAGAAAGAAATATGTGTATATATATATATATATATATATATATATATATATATATATATATATATATATATATATATATATATAAATATATATAAAAAAAACCATCTTCCGAAATTGGAATTTGGTACAGAATGAATTTGAATAGAAAAGATTAGAATAGAATATTTTATATTTTTTTCTATTCTGTTCTATTGTTTTTCTATGCTATTCTTTTATATTATTTTCTGTTCTATTCTAATCTAATTCTAATATATATAAAACCATCTTCCGAAATTTGAATTTCTTATAAAATGAATTCGAATTTGAATAGAAAAGATTAAAATAGAGTAGAAGAGAAAAGACTAGAAAAACAATAGAACAGAATAGAATAAAATATATATATTATATTTTATTCTGTTCTGTTCTATTGTTTGTCTAGTCTATTATTTTCTATTCTAATCTTTTTTATTCAAATTCGAATTCATTCTATACGAAATTCCACTTTCAGAAGCCATCTTCCGAAATTCGAATTTCGTATAGAATGAACTCAAATTCAAATAGAAAAGTTTAGAATAGAATAGAAAAGAATAGCATAGAAAAACAATGAAACAGAATAGAAAAAAATGATATATATATATATATATATATATATATATATATATATATATATATATATATATATATATATATATATATATATATAAAACATCTTCCAAAATTCGAATTTCATATAGACCGAAATCAAATTTGAATATAAAAGATTAGAATAGAATAGAAAATAATAGAAAAGAATAGACTAGAAAAACAATAGAACAGAATAGAAGAAAATATAATATATATATTATATTTTCTTCTATTCTGTTCTATTGTTTTTCTAGTTCATTCTTTTCTATTATTTTCTGTTCTAATCTTTTCTATTCAAATTCGAATTCATTCTATACGAAATTTAACCTCCCTGGCGGTATGATTATTTTGGATTTTAGGTGCTGAAAGCGGTACAATTATTTTGCATGGAAATTTGGCGTTTTATATTGTAGGTCTGTAATTCTTAACAATAACACACTTAAATCTGTCCAAACAAGAGTCTAGTAGATATCCCGGGTATGATAAAGTTTGAAACACAAAAACATAATTTATAATATAATAAATAAAAATAAATAATTAAAAAAAATTAAAAATAAATAGTAATAAAATAAATTTCCCTACGATTCACTATCGCTCAATTCTGCAAGTGTTCTAATTTACTATCGCTGTTTCCTAGCTGGTCTAAAGCCACTTTTGACGTAAAGGGACACTTTTTGGTTGCTATGGACAATCTCCAGTTTCCAAGCAGAAAGAACAGTATATATCACATAAAACTGCATGCAGGGCATGGGACAAAGCACTGGGGACAAAAGGGATGTGAAATCATTTCATACAGTACTGTAATCTGTAAGATTACAGTACTGTATGTGTTATGATTTTTACTTTTTTTTTAATTTGCTGCCAGGCTCCGCCCCCGTGCGTCGCGACGCTCGCAGGGAACGGAGCCTGGCAAGGAGAGGCATCGGAGGAAGACAGAGCCCGCAGACACAGCAGGGGGCATCGCAGGATCCCGGGGACAAGGTAAGTAAAGCCACATCAGGATCCTGCGATGTAATCCCGAGTGTGGCTCGGGGTTACCGCTAATGGTCCTGAATTTTAACCCCGAGCCACACTCGGGAAAACCGCCAGGGAGGCTACACTTCAGAAGCCATATTCCGAAATTCGAATTTCGTATAGAATGAATTTGAATTGAAAAGACTATTATAGAATATAAAATAATAAGAAGAAATAAGATAATAAGAAAAGCATAAAAAAACAATAAAAGAGAATAATAAAAAAAAATTATATATATATATATATATATATATATATATATATATATATATATATATATATATTCTATTGCTTTATTATTTTATATTCTACCCTATTGTTTTTTTAGAAAAACGTTTTTTATTTTTTTCGAATTTGATTCGAATTTGTTTTCGATTTCGATTCGAATATGTTTTCGAATTCGTTCGTTTTTTTTCGGATTCCTTTAACTTCTTTACTTTCTACTTTTACTTTTGTAATTCGGAAATTCGGATGCATCCGAATTTCCGAATAATGAAAAATTCGTCCGAATTTTGATTCGGAACGAAACGAAATGCACATGCCTATTCTGCACAGCACGGTGCACCACTGCCAGCCTGTCTCCCCTGTGTATCCATCACTCTCAGCACCAAATTTCCGGGCAGCATGGGCTCAAGGAGCAACTACTTTGGGGAAAGTGCAGGGGCCCCCCATGCAGCTGGGGCCCCTGGGCAGTGCCCAGGTGTGTCCTCTCATTAAGACGGCCCTGGATGTGTGCAAACCTGGTCACCATCTACAAGAAACGTCTGATCTCTGTGCTTGCCAGCAAGGGTTTCTCCACCAAGTACCAAGTCATGTTTTGCTTGGGGATCAAATACTTATTTTACTCACTACAACTCAATTTATAAAATTTGTATCGTGTTTTTTCTGCATTTTTGGTTGATATTCTGTCTTTATCATTTAAAACACACCTATGATAACAATTATAGACTCTTCATTTTTTGTGGGAAAACTTACCAATTCTGCAGGGGATCAAATAATTATTTTCCCCACTGTATATTGCAGATATTTTAGCTACCAGAGGGGTTTTAAGTCTGTTCAGACAGTCCTGAGATTTACACAGCCCTGTCAGACAGCAGAGTCAACCTAGTGACCTGATTTTTCTCTACTGCAGTAAAGCACTACAGCTTGGTCACAGGCCTGCCCTCAGCTTGCAACTGGACAGCAGTGGACTGATGCGGTCATTCCTCTACTCCTAGTGTAATAGGTCAAATAGAGCGCCAAATGAAAAATGCTTAGGAGTCCAAAGTCTTTATTGTTAAGCTGACTGTTACAAGCAGCCAACGCGTTTTGGGGACCACACAATGCCCCTTCATCAGGACTGGGGGAAAGGTTTAAAGTAAGGAATTTTGCGGTCCTCCAGCCCTGATGAAGGGGGATTGCATGGTCCCCGAAACGCATTGGCTGTCTTTTGTCCTGCTTGTTGCAGTCAGTTCCAAAGAATTTGAAGTCTACTGATTTTTCATGTGGCACTCTCCTTGATCTATTGCACTTTGATTTCATCTCCTGTGGGATCCCCGTCATTGTGGGGGAGCTGACAAATACAGGCCAGTTGGGCTCAAGTAATGATTTTGCCTGTATTTTGATAACCTGTGCAAAATCATTGTCATGACCCACACAGGTGTCAAACTGGCAGCCCTCCAGCTATAGCAAAACTACAAGTCCCATGAGGCATTGCAAGGCTGACAGTTACAAGCATGACTTCCAGAAGCAGAGGCATGATGGGACTTGTAGTTCCGCAACAGCTGAAGGGCCGCCAGTTTGACATTCCCACTACCTCTCAGTCTCTCTACTCTGGTCAGCATATTCATTCCGAATACGTTTTTTAACAATTTTCGACACATTCATTAATTCGGAAACATCTGAATTAACATAAAACCGTTTAACAAATTTTTCCGAATATTCATAAATTCGATAATAATAAAAATTAGCAAATTCGTAAATTAAAAAATTCGGAAATTCTAAAATTCGTAAATTGGAAAATCGAAAATCTCAAAACCCGAATATTCGAAAATCTGAAATAATAACTAACTATTAAATTATAGGTGTTGGAATTTCCTTTCAAATTTGTCTGTTAGTGAACGAAACAAATACAAATTTATCCGAAGTTACGAATTATCCGCGATAACGAATGCCGCATCTAAACGAATGGAACGTAACAAATTAATAATAATAAATAACAATAATAATGACAATAAAAACTTTTTATTATTATTATTTATTATGAATTTGTTACATTCCATTTGTTTAGCTGCGACATTCGTTATCGCGGATAATTCGGATAAATGTGTATGCGGATAATTCGGATAAATGTGTATTAGTTACATTCACTAATAGCCAAATTTGAAAGGAAATTCTAATACCTACAATTTAATAGTTAGTTATTATTAGTTAGTTAGTTATTTATTATTTAGAATTTTTGTATTTTCGTTCTTTTGTATTTTCGGATTTACTTTCTTATTTTCGGATTTTCGTATTGTCGGATTTTCGGATTCACGAATTTAGGAATTTAGTAATTTTCGAATTGACAAATTACAATCATAACCCAAAAAACATGTACGCTAAATTTTAATTCAATAAAAACTGCTTTTGATTGTGAAGAAAAAAAAAAAAAGAAAAACAAAAACGAATGAAACGAAAACGAACACATTTTTCAGCAGTGTATATGTCTAGTGGCAAGCAGTACTTTGCTTTCCTTTAAGGGTATGTGACAAAGCTAATGGTGACTGGCGGCTCCCCTGGTGACATTGCCCCCACCTGTTAATGACAAATGCTTGACATCAGGCCTGAATCAATAAAAACAGACCAGAGCCAAGAGTCAGCAGCTGCATTTATCTTCATTCTGTATTTTTTCTCTATATATTTAAATTACAGGTGTCCAATTGAAGCAGGGCTCCCTAATTTTCCTCCAATACCTTCTCAAACTTCCAAATACTAATAGATCCTGTCCATTTCCTCCCTTCACTGCGAGAAAAACACTCCAGCACTGGCTAAGAGATTAGCAGCCCACAGAGACACACCGGTGGTGGAGGATGTCTGAAATGAATTAAAAATGTGTAGACAATAACCCCCCTGACAATGACCAATTTTGTTAGAACATCCCAAAACGGGAGATTCTATTGAAGATACAACTAAGCATGTGAGAATGAAAATGTTATCATATTGGGCTTATTCCAGAAAATGTACAAGAAGGTGGAAATTTGCTTTAAAGAGAACCTGTAATGAACTCCTTAAAGGTAAAGTAAAGCTACAGTTGGGCATTAAGTCTTGTAGTGGTTTTCTATATTCTTTATAATAAATTATACTTCAATAAATAATTTACAATCACTGCATTAGCTCTGTAAATGTCTAAATCAATTAAGTGTAGTGAAGGGTGCCCTCACCACAGCCTGATGCATGGAGCTTTAACATTCATGAATTAGTAAATATCTATATGTGCACATCATGTCTGTGAGAGATGGCACTCCTAACCTTGAACAGTCCCCGGACTATCATTGATTGGACAGGATGGAGGGAGACATGTACACATATACCTACCTCCTGTCCTTCTGCAGCTGTCCTTCATCATGTTTGTGAGAAATGGCACCCCTAGCCTTGAACAGTCCCGAACTATCAATAATTAGACAGGATGGAGGGAGTGGTGTACATACATACCTACCTCCTGTCCTTCATCGTGTTTGTAAGAAATGGCACCCCTAACCTTGAACAGTCCCAAGCTATCAACAATTAGATGGAGGGAGTGGTGTACTTACATACCTACCTACTGTCCTTCATCTGCAACCAAATCCCTCTGTTCCTCTTGACTGCTGAGGCGCAATGGGCTTAGGTCCCAATTAAAGTAACCCAAAGGGATCAAATCCCCCACCACCCTTGCCCTTTACCCTGTTAAATAAGACACATTAGGTTGGAAAGGGCAAGGCCACAGCTTTATTAAATTCCAACACATAACATGTGAACATATTTAACCGGTGAGCACTTAACCAAAAGAGGGAAGTGGGGCCTATCCTTACCATAAATGCTGGACAGACAGCCTACTTCCAATTTTCCATCAAGGGCATAGCCCATTACAGCAACTTTAACTGCTGGCAAGGTCAAGAAAACCGCAGCAAGCTGTGACATACCATAACATAGGAAAAAGGGGGCCGGAGGGTGGGCAGCTCTTTCAACGATTCTTCCGAAAGACCCAGAATTCCCTGGGGCACACGATTTATTGAGCTCAGGCCCATCCCACATGTCCCAACCAATTGTTCCCCTTGTCATGCACCTAGCCATGCCCCCATCAGTCAAGGCTCTCTTCCCCTAGGGAGGGGCTCAAGAGGCCTTCATTCTTCCTCAGTAGTCCCTATTATTTGGCCTTATGTAAGGATCACTATCAGAATTGTTCTACTACACTAAACCACATTTCTAACCCTTAATGATTCTATTTAATATCTTTAAAAGCCCAAATAAAAAAATTAAAAAAAAGTAGCTATCAAAAAAAAAAAAAAAATAGGCTTTAAACCAATTATTTTTTGTGCAAGGATCATCATGGTCCATGTTACCGGAGGTATGGCAGGGACATCTTCTTTGCTTTTATACTTTATGTTATACCATGTCTATATGCTTCATGTTATAATGTGTCCCTCTTTCTCATCTCAAAAAGTTGGGAGGTATGCAATATGGACAGACAGAGAGAGACCCATAATTAGATACACTTTATTACCAAAAGTATTGTGACGCCTGCCTTTACACACACATGAACTTTAATGGCATCCCAGTCTTATGCCCCGTACACACGGTCGAATTTTCCGATGGAAAATGTCCGATCGGAGCGTGTTGTCGGAAATTCCGACCGTGTGTGGGCTCCATCGGACATTTTCCATCGGATTTTCCGACACACAAAGTTTGAGAGCAGGATATAAAATTTTCCAACAACAAAATCCGTTGTCGGAAATTCCGATCGTGTGTACACAAATCCGATGGACAAAGTGCCACGCATGCTCAGAATAAATAAAGAGATGAAAGCTATTGGCCACTGCCCCGTTTATAGTCCCGACGTAAGTGTTTTACGTCACCGCGTTCAGAATGATTGGATTTTCCGACAACTTTGTGTGACCGTGTGTATGCAAGACAAGTTTGAGCCAACATCCGTTGGAAAAAATCCTAGGATTTTGTTGTCGGAATGTTCGAACAAAGTCCGACCGTGTGTACGGGGCATTAGTCCGTAGGGTTCAATATTGAATTGGCCCACCCTTTGCAGCTATAACAGCTTCAATTCTTCTGGGAAGGCTGTCCAAAAGGTTTAGGAGTTTAGGAGGGATCTCAGACACATCCCGGTTAAGTACACAAGCTTACATTATCACAGGAAATCGTTTATGGTAACATTAAAGTGGTAGTAAACCGCAGCAGCTAAAAAGAAAAAAAAATCCCCTATAAGGCAAATGCATAATATGCTCACAGGGCTTCCACCTTACCCCAGTCTTCCTTCTGGGTTTGCTAGCTCCGGCTGTATGAGTGGCCGGAGCTGCAATGACGTCGCCCCGCGTATGTGTGTGGGAGCCCTCGGCTCTGGAACAAAGCAGTCTGCCGGACCTTCAGAGCACATGCTCCGGTGAAGTCACCGGCTGCATCCAGTGTGAGTATCTCCTAAACTGTGCACTTTTAGGATTCATAATACCTAACGGTAAGCCAGTAGGTAAAAATCACAAAGCGGACTTTACTACCACTTTAAGTACCCAGCAGTAATGCTATTTCAAAGAAATCAAACACCAAATCACTTATAAGAAACAGTAACAGGCAGGTAGAGATAAGGGGGTTAAATGAATAATAATGGAATTAACACTCTTATGCCGCGTACACGCGATCGCACATTCCGACAACAAAATCCATATTTTTTTTCCGATGGATGTTGGCTCAAACTTGTCTTGCATACACACGGTTACACAGATCTTGTTGGAAATTCCGAACGTCACGAACGCGGTGACGTACAACACATACGACGAGCCGAGAAAAATTAAGTTCAATAGCCAGTGCGGCTCTTCTGCTTGATTCCGAGCATGCGTGGAATATTGTGCGTCGGAATTATGTACACATGATCGGAATTTACGACAACGGATTTTATTGTCGGAAAATTTGAGATCCAGATCTCAAATTTTGTTTGTCGGAAATTCCGATGGAAAATGTCCGATGGAGCCTACACACGGTCAGAATTTCTCACAACAAGTTCCCATCGAACATTTCTCGTCAGAAAATCCAACCTATGTACGCGGCATTAGAATTCAGCAGAATTAGCAATAAGGACAAAGCATAAGATGACACTTGCCATCCAGATCAGCAAAGACAGTAATAAGGACACCTGCAGTGCAGTAGTGATCAGTAATAAGACTTGTACTAAAGAAGCCACAGGAACTATACTGTCAGAATGCACTAATGGTGGCCATGCTAAGCCTAAGACCATCTGGTAAGCACTGTCACTGGTCAAGGGATGAGGAATAAGTGGGCAGTTGTGGGATGGGATTAGTGGACAGGCTATATGACCGGGGCAGTCATTGAGATGTTTCTTCTGCCGGCTATCATTGGGGCCCTTTGAGAAGCATTGGTGCACTTAATAATCAGTACTGAAGAACCTTCATGCAGTTAATGTATCTGTAGGGGTAGTAAAGTCTTTGCACTGTTGCAGGGTAGATAAAGGTTTGGAACAATGATAATTTGGTTTAATGTCCCAGGGTGCACAGCGATGGGTGTGTCCTCCTGCCGCCTATTGGCCTGAGTATCATCCGCCAGATGGGAGGGGGAGGAAGCAAAAGCAACAGAGAGTGAGCTGACAATCAGTCACAAACAACCCACATCTTTCAGCTACCAAGCCACTCTAACACGGTGAGTGGGGGTAAATGGGGGGGTTGGCTATCACATGAGGCTGCTGACACTTTGTTACAGATAGAGAGATCTTGTAAATTGATACTGTAGATAGATGGATAGATCAATAGCTACTGTAGAAAGATAGGGAGAGATAGAGAGATACCATAGGGAGCAATAGATCAGAAGATACTATAGACAGATAGATACTGTGGTTGCTAGGGGTTCCTTGAATTGATTTATTGACCTCTCATTTGATGGTTATGGATTTCCCATTTGATGGGTCTACATAGTTCTGACGCTACTTGGCAAAACCAGCTGCAGGACACCAATCATCTTTCCAGATGTCTGTAAAGCTGACCATACTCTAGTAGGTTTGCAAATTTCCAGAACAAAAACCACATTCAGATTTAGAAATTTGTTCGAGAGAAAAAAATCCACACTGCTCCTTCTAATTTTCTTGTCACTACAGTTGAAAACGAATACATTTTCTTAATTGTACAGCCAGCATAAAGGTGGTGTTCTAACCACCAGTGTAACAGGGAGACTTTCCCACTGACCACCAATGAATTGGATTTATCAGGGGTTCCCTGAGACCTAAAAGTGATTTCAAAGGTTTCTTTAGTGTTAAAACCTTGAGAAAGGATGCTGTAGAAAGATAGATACCGTATATACAACTGATAGATAGATAGATAGATAGATAGATAGATAGATAGATAGATAGATAGATAGATAGATAGATAGATAGATAGATAGATACCATTGAGAGAGAGAGAGAGAGAGAGAGAGAGAGAGAGAGAGAGAGAGAGAGAGAGAGAGAGAGAGAGAGAGAGAGAGAGAGAGAGAGAGAGAGAGAGACGGATAGATACCTCAGAACAGCCATTGTGTAATCCTAGGTATAGGACAAAGACCTGATCATTGCTATAGGACATCATCTTGGGTATAATGCAGTGACATCATCATGGGTGTATTAAAATGACATCATGTTTGCAGTTTGATGGGATGACTATGATGTGCTTACAATGCAATCATCTCTTATTTATTCCTGTTCCCTTTTAGAGCATATTCCTGAGGTAAAGTCTAAGTAGGAACACTGTGGGGTAGATTTACTAAAACTGGAGCACTCAGAATCTGGTGCAGCTGTGCATGGTAGCCAATCAGCTTCTAACCTCAGTTTGTTTAATTAAGCTTTGGCAATAAAACCTGGAAGCTAGTTGGTTTCTATTCAGAGTTGCACCATATTTTGCACTCTCCAGCTTTAGTAAATAACCCCCAGTCTGCGTGGAGTTTGTATGTTCTCCCTATGTAGGTGTAGACCTTCTGTGGACAATAACCCAACTAGCTCATTGACATTTGACCACACTATCCCTACAGTATGTGTGTGTAGTCTTGTATTGCAGTAGGATCTGGTATAAGTGGGTCTATGAACTCGGTAGTGTTGGTGCTATATGGATTAATAAAGTTACCATACATTTTGTATTGCTCATTCTGTCTCTTCCTATCTCACTCACTAACATTTGGGCAGATTGCATTTCTAGATTAATCCACATGATAAAAAGGAGCGCTGTGTTTCTGAGCCCATATGGAGAAGAATCATTGGGCTCAAGCAGCATCTTTCACATCTCAAAAGTACTTAGTGTGTGCTTGTGCGTGGTGGCTTGTTGGCGGCTGACTAGCTCGTATAATCCAGCTCTGTGTGCTTCTTGTAACAGAACAGCGTGAAAGGCTCATAGACAACAAAGTGTGGAGTATCCTTCTATTAAGACATTTTTCCTTAGCCAAGCCTAATGATCGCAGCGGGCAGACCCCGCCGCGTACCACAACAAATGTCCGCTTAGGGATTTAAACAGAAGGGAGTCCAACGGCAAAGTTTCAGACTGCCGAAACAAATTATACTATTTACTAGATAAACAGCAACCGCCAGGCAGATAGATCGTGTGTGCGCACACTGCGCCAGCCACACTAAATTGTTACCTCTAAGGAAAAAGAGTCGTAAACATAAACCACATCTTTCATCTTTCAATTATAATTAAAAACTTGGCATGACAAACAATAGTTAGAGAAATTATAGACTACAGACAGGCTCCCAACCATTCACACAAGGAACTACACAGAGTTACAGCTTGAATGACCCTCTGCTGACTGTCTCCAAATATCTCTATCCCTCTCTCTTCCATAGCTGTCCTCTCCTCCATAGCTGTCCCTCTCTCTTCCAGATATCTCTCTTCCATAGCTGTTCCTCACACTTACATAGCTGTCTCTTTCATAGCTATCTACCTCTCTTCCATAGCTGTTCCTCTCACTTACATAGCTGTCTCTTTCATAGCTATCTACCTCTCTTCCATAGCTGTTGCCCTCTCCTACAAACTGTTCCCCTCTCTTCCATCACTGTTCCCCTCTCTTACAAACTGTTCCTCTCTCTTCCATAGATTTTCCTCTCCTTTCCATAGCTTTTCCCCTCTCTTCCATAACTGTTCCTCTCTCTTACATAACTGTTCCTCTCTCTTCCATAGCTGTTCCCTTCTCTTTGATAGCTGTTCCTCTCTCTTCTATAACTTTCTCTTCCATATCTGTCCCTCTCTTTCATAGCTGTTTCCCTCTCTTCCATAGTTGTTTTCCTCTCTTCTATAGCTGTTACCCTCTCTTCCATCGCTGTTCCCCTCTGTTCCATCACTGTTCCATCATTGTTCCCCTCTCTTCCATCGTTGTTCCTCTCTCTTCCATCGCTGTTCCTCTCTCTTCCATCGCTGTTCCTCTCTCTTCCATCGCTGTTCCTCTCTCTTCCATAGCTGCTCCCCTCTCTTTCATATCTGTTCCTCTCTCTTCTATAACTTCCTCTTCCATAAATGTTTCCCTCTCTTCCCTAGCTGTTCCTCTCCTTTCCATAGCTGTTCCCTTCTCTTTCATAGCTGTTACTCTCACTTCTATAACTTTCTCTTCCATAACTTTTCCCCGCTCTTCCATAGCTGCTCCTCTCCCTTTATAGCTTTCTATGTTTTAGCTGTCCCTCTCTCTCCCATAGCTGATCCTATTTATTCCATATCTGTCCCTCTCTCTTCCATAGCTTTCTCTTCCTTCCATAGTTGTCTCTCTCTCTTCCAGAGCTTTCTCTTCCACCACTGTCCCTCTCTCTTCCCAAACTTTCCTTCTCTCTTCCATAATGTGCAGTGCTTTCACTTCACTCCCCAAATACATTTCCCATGTTTATGAACAGATGCTGACTGTCTCCAAATATCTCTATCCCTCCCATTTCAATAGTTGTGCCTCTCTCTTCCACAACTGTCTTCTCCTTTACAGCTGCTCTTGTCTCTTAGTGGCCACCATTGCTCTTCCTCTCTCTTCCATAGATGCTCCTCTCCTTTCCAAAGCTGTCACTCTCTCTTCTACAGCATATCTGTCCCTCTCTTTCCACAGCTGTCCAGCTTTCTTTCAAAGCTATCTTTCTCTCTTATATGGCTTTCTTTGCCTCTTCCATAGCTCTCCCTCTTTCTACGTTCAGTAGCCGACCTTCTCTCTACCTTAGCTGTCCCGCTTTCTTCTATAGTTTTCCTTTTCTCTTCCATAGCTTGATGTCCCTCTTTCATAGCTCTCCCCTCTTATCTGTAGATGTCTCCCACTTTTCCAAAGCCATCCTCCCTTCTGTAGCTGTTCTGATCTCTTCCATAGTTGCCCATCTCTCTGCCATAGCTGTCCCTCTTCCATAGTCATTCATTTTGTATATATATATGTGTATATGTTATAAACCAATGCATTTGCTAGAAAAAGTGTTTGTTCATGTACTATTTCTCCCTTTTCTATAGGAAGTCCAAAGATACTTTGAAGGGAACCTGTCACCATAGAGGTATTGAAGCTACCATAGCCTATTTGCTTCTGATGATGCATGCTCTGGGATTGTCATCCATGTCCTTGCTACTTACTGAGTCAATGATTCGGAAAGGTGTGTGCTCATTAGGTGTCCCAAAACCTTCTATGCACTCTCTTTTTGTGTCATACAAGTAGTGAAAAATTGGATAAGAATTTCTCTTTGGAGCATGCAGCTTTAAAAACAAGTATGCAGGTGCCAAATTTTGCCAAAAATTCCTTTAATATTTTGGTCAGAAGCCAGTGAGCTAACTAGAATGTTTTTGAATTGTGGGTAAACCCTGGTGCACCTAGACAAAAAAAATAGTGTCTCTGGGTATGAAGTGAACACAGTATTCCAAATCTACGAGGCAACATTACTAGCCATTGGGCCACTCACTGCCTTTGTTTGCAGAATCCAATCAGGTTCCAGATGTCCTTTTTCCAGTACAGATTGGAAAAAGAAGGTGGCTTTAGCCAACGTGATATCTTTCTTTCCTAAAGTTATATAAATAAATCTGTTATGTTACTTGAAGTTGGTTGAAAGTTTCTCTATATGTGTTGATTAGTGCACCCTGCAACTGAACTGAGCTGTTTAATATTCATCAGTTTATTACATGGATAATTAATGAATCTTGGCAGACGCTGGGATACAATGTCCATGCTGAGACTGCCTACTGGATACATCTGTCATCCTAGCAGGAGAAAGCTAATGATTGCTGCTATATAGTGACAATGGATGCACTATATTTTCTGCATGTGGGAGGAGGCAGAAGACCAGCCAACAGGTAGAGACAGAGCTGCAGAGGAGTAATCAGAACACTCATAACGTGGGTCACAAATGATTTGCATCCCATAACAGCTAGGCATGTCTGTGTATTCCCCTGAGATATGAGCTGTGCTAGGGGTAATGTGTGGGGGCAGGAATATACATGCTACAAAGAATCATGTGGTAGTTAGAGCTTTCTGAGATAATATAGATAGAGAGATACTGTAGAGAAATCCAAGATTGATGTGCTATAAATATGATATACACTATGTGTGAGTGGGATGGGTCCTGGATGGTTTGAAGACATTGTTGAGTAAACAGGGGTTCTGAGCCATGCAGAGTAAGGGGTTCTGGGGTAGCCCAGTTGGAGAGGAGAGGACTGGCTAGTGGTTCTCCCAGGATTGGTAAATCCTCATTTGGGACCTGGAATTTGGAGACTCAGGGAGACTTTGGGTGGGAAAAAGTGTCCAACCTTGAGTACAGGGACTTTGGTCCTGAAAGGGTTAACTCTCCTGCAAGGGAGGCTTGAAAAACATCAGGAAGGAGTCAGCAGTGTCTATGAGGTGGGAGTGTGGAGTGGTTTGCAGTTGTAAAGAAGTATGGATTGTCTGGAGACTGAGACTCTTGTGGCTTTTCCTGTATCACGAAGCAGATGGGACCCCTAAACCCAAGTGTGGGACTGGTATATTGGTGGTGAACCATTATGTTCTTTTGATTGTACCAAGATTATGGGCTGTTTTCTTTATTTTTGATGGAGCTACTCTTTTGTTTGCTTGTTTTGAATGCCCAACAAAAAAAGACTGTTACTTTTACAAGTGGCTGGCTGGTGATCTCAGGCTCTCCCGATACATTATATTACCAAAAGTATTGGGACGCCTGCCTTTACACGCACATGAACTTTAATGGCATCCCAGTCTTAGTCCGTAGGGTTCAATATTGAGTTGGTCCACCCTTTGCTGCTATAACAGCTTCAAATCTTCTGGGAAGGCTGTCTTCAGGGTTTAGGAGTGTGTCTATGGGAATGTGTGACCATTCTTCCAGAAGCACATTTGTGAGGTCAGGCACTGATGTGGACAAGAAGGCCTGGCTCGCAGTCTCCGCTCTAATTCATCCCAAAGGTGTTCTATTGATTTGAGGTCAAGCCAGTCAAGTTCTTCCACCCCAAACTCGTTCTTTCATGTCTTTATGGCCCTATCTTTGTGCACTGGTCCAAATCATTTGGTGGAGGAAGGTTATGGTGTGGGGTTGTTTTTCAGAGTTTGGACTTGGCCCCTTAGTTCCAGTGAGGGGAACTCTTAAGGCGTGTAGTAGTAATAGTGTAATAGTGTAATAGCGTATATACAGTATCTCACAAAAGCGAGTACACACCTCACATTTTTGTAAATATTTTATTATATTTTTTCATGTGCCAACACTGAACACTTCATGGGACAACACTGAAGAAATGACACTTTGCTACAATATAAAGTAGTGAGTGTACAGCTTGTATAACAGTGTAAATTTACTGTCACCTCAAAATAACTCAACACACAGCCATTAATGTCTAAACCGCTGGCAACAAAAGTGAGTACACCCCTAAGTGAAAATGTCCAAATTGGGCCTAAAGTGTCAATATTTTGTGTGACCACCATTATTTTCCAGCACTTCCTTAACCCTCTTGGGCATGGAGTTCACCAGAGCTTCACAGGTTGCCACTGGAGTCCTCTTCCACTCCTCCATGATGACATCACGGAGCTGGTGGAAGTTAGAGACCTCCACCTTCCGTTTGAGGATGCCCCACAGATGCTCAATAGGGTTTAGCTCTAGAGATATGCTTGGCCAGTCCATTACCTTTACCCTCAGCTTCTTTAGCAAGGCAGTGGTCATCTTGGAGGTGTGTTTGGGGTCATAATCATGTTGAAATACTGCCCTGGGGCCCAGTCTCCGAAGGGAGGGGATCATGCTCTGCTTCAGTATGTCACAGTACATGTTGGCATTCATGGTTCCCTCAATGAACTGTAGCTCCCCAGTGCCGGCAGCACTCATGCAGCCCCAGACCATGACACTCCCACCACCATGCTTGACTGTAGGCAAAACACACTTTGTACTCCTCACCTGGTTGCCACCACACACGCTTGACACCATCTGAACCAAATAAGTTTATCTTGGTCTCATCAGACCACAGGACATGGTTTCAGTAATCCATGTCCTTAGTCTGCTTGTCTTCAGTAAACTGTTTGCGGGCTTTCTTGTGCATCATCTTTAGAAGGGGCTTGCTGACTTTCAGTACTCTGAAATTATCTCATTCAGTGCACTGATGAGATAATTTTCCTTCTGTATAATACAAATGCATATCATTCTTGATTCTAGGTTTGGCTGTTTGGCTGTCAGCCTTCTCCTGGATACCTGCTGGATGATTTTTGAGCATGTCACGCTTTCATGGCCTCATCCATAGCACAGCCTTGTTTTAATCTCAGTGTCCATTTCTAGTGGGATCGGTTCTTGTGAAAATTATCTTCATAGATTCATTCCTGCATTGATAGATCTATTCCATAAACCTTCAAGTGATAGGTATGTTTACCATCACATATTTGGACAATAATATTGAGCGTCCATTTCTTGGTGCATCAATTTATGTTTTACATTATAATTCATTTACTATTTGTCTACTCCTTCCCCCCTGTTTTTCTATGCACTTAGATCCTTGTTGGGTTGTCCCTTAACACTGCTCCGGCCCCCTTTTGGGAGGCATACTCAGATGCGAAGGGGTTTCTGAAGTGTACACGGTTTAGTTCCTTTCTGCTCTGACCATATGGAGCTGTTTTGGTGTCCCAGTTTCCTTCTACTTTTTGAGCTATGCTTTTTTCCGATTGATAAATAACACATGAGTTCAGTATGGATACCTACATCTACATTATCATTTTTCCTGTTTTTTCTGTAAACAATCCTTATGGGATTAATTTCAAAATGATGTGACATTAAGAAATTTTGAATTGTGTTTGCAATTATGTGTTTATTGATATTGTAGATTGTATGTATATATCTGGAAAGCCTCAGTCCATTTTCCCTGAAGAAGACTTCTACCTCATTCGTTGAAACACGTTGGATTTCTTCTGTCTTTCCGACAGTTGATCTGAGCCTTTTACAATTGTCTGTCCTTTATGTTTGTTTTTTCCTCTCAATCATGTGTTTCAATTGTATACATTTTCTGATATGTCATATACTTGTTGTAATAAATTTGTTATTTTATAAAATCCCTCACTCCCTGAGCGTTTTTGGTCCATTAAAGTCCCACTCATTGAGGAACTCAGTTTTTACATCATCTTTAAAAGAAGTTTCCTTCTGGGATGACAGCCATGCAGATCAATTTGATGCAGTGTGTGGCGTATGGTCTGAGAACTGACAGGCTGACCCCCCACCTCTTCAACCTCTGCAGCAATGCTGTCAGCACTCATACGTCTATTTCCCAAAGGCAACCTCTGGATATGATGCTGAGCACGTGCACTCAACTTCTTTTGTTGACCAGGCAAGGTCTGTTCTGAGTGGAACCTGTCCAGTTAAACCGCTGTATGGTCTTGGCCACCGTGCTGCAGCTCAGTTTTAGGGTCTTGGCAATCTTCTTATAGCCTAGGCTAGGGGGCTAGGGATGCACCGACACTGATATCGGTACCGATACTAAGCATTTTCATAAGTATCGGTACTCGCGAAAATACTCCGATACCCAAAACCAATACCGGAAGTGACGTCACCTTGGGAGCAGACAGTGGAATCGCAAGAGGGGTACAGGCCACACTGGGGTGACACCCGCCACTTATATTTCCCAGGAAGCCAATTCACTGCCCAGCCTTTAGGGCCGGGGGGCGGAGACTAGGTAAGCTGACCATGAAGAGAAGGAGCTGGAGAGGAGACCCAGGGATAGGGATAGGTGTCCTTGGGCATCTTTTATCTGACATCCGGCGGCGCCAGCTCACCTGGTCAGTAGTGTTGCTGGGGGGGGGTGAACCCGTACCCAGGAGCCTGGAAGGACCTCCCGTACCTCCACACGCACTAAGAGGCTGGTCAGTGTCCTGGCTCATCACTATAGACAGCAGTGAGTAGGCTCTGTTAAACAGCCACAGCCCTCACCGACACAGGAGGATCTACCAGGAGCGGTCCTTTTCCTCTTCCAGGTCTGCTATCGTCTCCAGCATGGCTTCCATCCTGGATGGGACTGGGGACTACCATCCCGAGCTGTCTATCCCCTTGCACCATGCTACGAGCATGCCCTGTGATTCTCCTCACCACCTGGGATTGGCATGAGCAGCACTCACACCACCCTAATACCACTCCAGCCACTGCCCCCTATCTCCACTGTGTCAGACAAGTTCCACCACCCCCATCACCATCCCTACCCCCACCATCACCACAAGCGGCTTTCTGGCAATGTCAGTGGTAGTTTCTCCTTGATTAGAGATGTTAGGGGGATTCCCTCCATGAACAACCTGTACAGCCCCTACAAGGACATGACTGGAATGGGGTAGAGCTTGTCCCTGTTGACAGCTACCCCTGTAGACAATGATTTGGGCTCCATCCACAACAGCCAACAGAGCCTGCACAACTATGGACCACCTGGGCACAACAAGATGCTCAGCCCACACTGCCATGCTGGCAAGAGGCTATCAGCACCTCTCCAGGGGGTTGGCTACCCCACCATCTGCCATGGTGTCTCACCTCAGTGGGATGCACCACCCTGACCACCTGGGCCATGCTCAATTCTTCGGGCCTGTGTTGACATCCAGCCATGACATGCCACCCTCCTCCTCCAGGTCCCAGCCTAGCAACTTTGGACAGCTGGAAGAGATCGACACCAAGGAAGTGGTGCCGAGAATCACAGCTGAAATCAAAAAGATACAGCATCCCCCAGACTATCTTCGCCCAGAGGGTGCTGTGCCGATTGCAGGAACCATCTCACACCTTCTAAGAACCCCAATCCTTGGAGTAAACTGAAATCTGGCAGGGAAACCTTCAGGAGGATGTGGCAGTGGCTGTAGGAGCCTGAATTCCAAAGAATGTCAGCTCTCAAGCTTACAGGTGAGTGGAGTTTGGGGTGTGCACTGTGCACTGCCGGCCCAAAACTAGCTTGCTCACTGGGGGTGACACCATATTTTACCGGTTGACACCAGTTGACACCAACCCTAGTGACACCACTGCACCTAGCATTCTGGACCTACACTACATGATGTGCCTGTTTTTAACTGTTAAATTGTGAGTAGCTATCTATTGGTGCAATTAAAGCATTTAGTTCTGCTGCGCTTCTCTCCTTTTGTTTTTGTCCTTCATGTATTTAGAGTCAGCTACGGCTAGTGACGAATCTGCTTGAACTTATCATGGACTCACATTATATACTTTTATGAACATTGAACATTGTTCACAGCAGATTAGGTATAATGACCAAACCATTGCACCTATAACCTCTCTCCCTTTTTACTTGCCTGCATCGGAGGCCAGAGGAGAGATTAGGGGTTTAATAGACCCCAGATCTGTCCATAAAGAGGACCTGTCATGGTCCATGCTATTACACAGGATGTTGTTCATCCCTTGTAATAGCAACAAAGTTGATTTAAAAAAAGTTAAAGGTACAGTGTTATAAAAAGAAAACTAAATAATAAAAAAAGAAATTGTAAAAAATAGGTATCGGTAATTGTTATCAACGAGTACCTGAGGGAAAGTATCAATACTCATACTCGGTCTTAAAAAATTGCTATTGGCGCATCTCTAACCTAGGCCATATTTATGTAGAGTGGGGTTGTCCAAACTTTTTTCAAAGAGGGCCAGATTTGATGAAGTGAACATGCGTGAGGGCCGACCATTTTACATTCTTTGAACCATAAAAATTCGGTCTATGTGTGTTCCTCCAAGCACTACTACACTGCCCAACAAGAATTCTCTTGCCTTTGTGGCTGTGTGTGGTGAAGAGATGAGCTTGGCGTATTATTTGGATATAGATATATATCTATATATATATAGATATATATCTATATATATATAGATATATATCTATATATCTATATATATATATTTACACAGGTGATACTCGAAAAATTAGAATATCGTAAAAAGTTAATTTATTTCACTAATGCAACTTAAAAGGTGAAACTAATATATAAGATAGACTCATTACATGCAAAGCAAGATAGTTCAAGCTGCGATTTGTCATAATTGTGATGATTATGGCTTACAGCTCATGAAAACCCCAAATTCACATTCTCAGAAAATTAGAATATTGTGAAAAGGTGCAATATTCTAGGCTCAAAGTGTCCCACTTTAATCCGCTAATTAAGCCACAACACCTGCAAAGAGTTCCTGAGCCTTTAAATGGTCTCTCAGTCTGGTTCAGTAGGAATCACAATCATGGGAAAGACTGCTGACCTGACAGTTGTGCAGAAAACCATCATTGACACCCTCCATAACGATGGAAAGCCTCAAAAGGTAATTGCAAAAGAATTTGGATGTTCCCACAGTGCTGTATCAAAGCACATTCCTCTTGTCAAGCCACTCCTGAACAACAAACAATGTCAGAAGTGTCTTACCTGGGCTAAAGAAAAACAGACCTGGTCTGTTGCTCAGCGGTCCAAAGTCCTCTTTTCTGATGAAAGCAAATTTTGCAATTCATTTGGAAACCAAAGACCCAGAGTATGGAGGAAGAATGGAAAGGCACACACTGCAAGATGCTTGAAGTCCAGTGTGAAGTTTCCCCAGTCTGTGTTGATTTGGGGAGCCATGTCATCTGCTGGTGTTGGTCCACTGTGCTTCATTAAGTCCAGGGTCAACGCAGCCGTCTACCAGGAGATTTTGGAGCACTTCATGCTTTCTTCCACAGACGAGCTCTATGGGAATGCTGACTTCATTTTCCAGCAGGACTTGGCACCTGCCCACACTGCCAAAAGCACCAAAACCTGGTTCAATGACCATGGGATTACTGTGCTTGATTGGCCATCAAACTCGCCTGACCTGAACCCCATAGAGAATCTATGGGGCATTAGCAGAAAGAAATAGTGCAGCGCTGGATATAGTACCAAAGTGAATGAATGTGGAATTATACACATATAATTTAGTTAAACCAAGAAATATTATTTAGATCATTACATTATCCTATAATAGAAGAAAGAAACTAACAAATGAGACCGAACAATGCAGAAGAGCTGAAGGCCGCTATTGAAGCATCTTGGTCTTCCATAACACCTCAGCAGTGCCACAGGCTGATAGTTTTCATGCCACGCCGCATTGAGGCAGTAATTGCTGCAAAAGAGGCCCAAACCAAGTACTGAGTACATATGCATGCTTATACTTTTCAGAGGTCCGATATTGTTCTATGTACAATCCTTGTTTTATTGATTGCATGAAATATTCTAATTTTCTGTAATTGTGGATTTGGGGTTTTTATGAGCTGTAAAACATAGTCGTCACAATTATGACAAATCGCAGCTTGAACTATCTTGCTAATAATAGTTATAGTCTATCTCATATATTAGTTTCACCTTTTAAGTTGCATTAGTGAAATAAATGAACTTTTGCACGGTATTCAAATTTTTCGAGTATTTACCGTATTTATCGGCGTATAACACGCACCTTCACTTTAAGAGGGGAAGTTTCAGGAAAAAATTTACATTTTAAAGAACTGTGAAGTAAAATAATGGTCAGTGCCCATCAATGCAGCCTAATCAGTGCCCTTCTGCAGCCTCACCATTGCCATCAATGCAGCCTCATCATTGCCATCAATGCAGCCTTACCATTGCCATGAATGCAGACTAACCATTGCCATCAGTGCAGCCTGATCGATGCCCATTTGCAGTCTCAGAGGGGACGGGGACGGGGGGAGGCGGGATGAGCGCCAACATATTACATACAGGAGAGTCTCCTGTATACTCAGCGGCCTCTTTAATACAAAGTCCTGCCTCCTATGATAGACAGAACAGTCTTCCAATGGCAGCTCAGGAGACAGGACTTCCTATTACAGACGCCGCAGAATAAACAGGACATTCTCCTGTATGTAATCCGATGGCGCTCGTCCCGCCCCCCCTCCCTGTCAGCGCTGATAAATACGGTATCCATCTTTTGTGGCCCTGGGGGCCACAAAATATATATACATCCAATTCACCAGGGGGCCATATTAAACCAAAACGCGGGCCAGACTTTGGACATGCCTGATGTAGAGCAACAATTCTTTTATTCAGATCCTCAGAGAGTTCTTTGCCATGAGGTGCCATGTTGAACTTCCAGCAACCAGTATGAGAGAGTGAGAGCGATAACACCAAATTTAACACACCTGCTCCCCATTCACACCTGAGACCTTGTAACACTAATGAGTCACATGACACAGGGAGGGGAAATGGCTAATTGGGTCCAATTTGGACATTTTCACTTAGGGGTGTACTCACTTTTGTTGCCAGCGGTTTAGACATTAATGGCTGTGTGTTGAGTTATTTTGAGGGGACAGCAGATTTACACTGTTATACAAGCTGTACACTCATTTCTTCAGTGTTGTCACATGAAAAGATATCATAAAATATTTACAAAAATGAGAGGGGTGTACCCCAAATTTTGCAACTGAAGTGAAAAAATGAAATAAACTCATACGTATATCACAAATAACACAATAAACACCCAATGCAATATTACAATATAAAGTGTGAGGGGCGTACTCACTTTTGTGAGATACTGTATATATTAATATTTATCATTTTATCTCACTAACATTCTATCAAAAAGTAACTGATTAAAAAAAAAAGATAGACTTTCTACAGTCTCTAATGATGGGAAACACTTACAATCCACTTATAACCAAAAGCCATGTGATCTTTGCCTAGGTTTAGGTAACATGTGAGCTCCAGAGTAGTGTTTTTTTTTTTTTTTTTCATTTGTGTCTAGTAAGTAATTTTTATACCCAAAGTGATAACTAGATTTGGTAAAGATCTCCTTTTGATTCCTGTGATTCTTTCATCTTCATATTAGATCGACTTCATATAAAGCATTGTCAAGTTCAATTTCATTGTGGTGCTCATTCGGTAGCCTTATTTAATAATGCATGAAATAGCTAATCTCCCTGTGCTTGTAGTCTCGCCTGTCTTGTTTGAGGAAAGTCTGTTAGTTATCAAGCGGCTCGCGGGAGACGAGGCCTGTGGTATAGCCCTATTCGCCGATGACAGAACGGCGCAGTGCTGTTAAGTTGTCTCGCCACATTCCATCAAATAAGACATAAATGAGCTCTGCATTCTCCTGACTTTATTTGTACAGACTTAAGGAATAAGAAATTAACGAAAATAAGAAGACCGTATGGGATAGAAGGCAAGGACGATGGCTACTGCAACCTAAATTGAATTAGCATAGTTGGACCACAGCAGATGCTTCATATTAATAGTATATTTAATCTCAGCGCCAGTCCCTATTAACAAGCGATCAGATAATTGACCCTTCAGTATGGCGTGACAAAAAATCTAATTCATCCATTAAAATAGTTTATCACTGTTAACATCTCACAGATCTCCTTGGATAAGCATTGGGCAACCAAAAAGCAAAGAACAAAAAATGTAATGTATTGCAGCTTGTGCCAATAAAGGCAGAGCTACAGTATCTCACAAAAGTGAGTACACCCCTAAGTGAAAGCACACATTTTGCCATGTGAAAAAACGAGTGGCAAATGCTGCAAAACGCACAGTAAAAAACACACAACCCACAAAACGCTAACAAGTCCCATAAACCACATATAGCACAGACCATTTAAATCAGAATGCTGCCCTATGCATGTCACAGGAAAAACGAGACACAAAACGTTTGTTCCCACTATGCTCGAAGTGAAGCCTCTTCTAAAGATGATGCACAAGAAATCCCGCAAACAGTATATTGAAGACAAGCAGACTAAGGACATGGATTACTGGAACCATGTCCTGTCGTCTGATGAGACCAAGATAAACTTATTTGTTTCAGGTGGTGTCAAGCGTGTGTGGCGGCAACCAGGTGAGGAGTATAAAGACAAGTGTGTTTTGCCTACAGTCAAGCATGGTGGTGGGAGTGCCATGGTCTGGGGCTGCATTAGTGCTGCCGGCACTGGGGAGCTTCAGTTCATTGAGGGAACCATGAATGCCAACATGTACTGTGACATACTAAAGCAAAGCATGTCTCCTCCCTTCGGAGACTGGGCCGCAGGGCAGTATGCCGACATGATAACGACCCCAAACACACCTCCAAGACCACCACAGCCTTGCTAAAGAAGCTGAAGGTAAAAGTGATGGACTGGCCAAGACCTAAACCCTATTGAGCATCTCTGGGGCATCCTCAAACAGAAGATGGAGGAGCGCAAGGTCTCTAACATCCACCAGCTCCGTGATGTCATCGTGGAGGAGTAGAAGAGGACTCCAGTGGCAATCTGTGAAGCTCTGGTGATCTCCATGCCCAAGAGGGTTAAGGCAGTGCTGGAAAATAATGGTGGGCACACAAAGTATTGACACTTTGGGCCCAATTTGGACGTTTTTACTTAGGGGTGTACTCACTTTTGTTGCCAGTGGTTTAGACATTAATAGTTGTGTGTTGAGTTATTTTGAGGGGACAGCAAATATACACTGTTATACAAGCTGTACACTCACTATTTTACATTGTAGCAAAGTGTCATTTATTCAGTGTTGTCACATGAAAAGATATCATAAAATATTTACAAAAATGTGAAGGGTGTACCCCAAATTTTGCAACTGAAGTGAAAAAATGAAATAAACTCATACGTATATCACAAATAACACAATAAACACCCAATGCAATTCTACAATATAAAGTCCAACATGATAGTGATTGTACTCCACTGTTGAAATTATGTAGAAGCTTTCATCTTTCCAGCGTGCACAGAAGTGCTTATTAAAAGCTTACCAGAATACCAGGACCCTCTGTATATGAGACTCCAAGCTGCTCCTCTCCTCATTAGTATTCGGGGTAGCCATGAAAATCCACTCTCACTCCCAGGTAAGTATTGCAGGCGTGCATGTTTAAAAAAATCAAAGAAGCCCGCAATAGTGTGAAATCCTTAAAAACACATTTTATAACCTACAAAATGAACTCATGTGGTTAAATTGTATCAGCGCTTTACGAAATGTTCCGGCTGACATCCAGCATATGCAGGGAGTGGTCGGTGTGCATGATTGTCATCCTGTAGGCCATGACCCTGCGCGTTTCATCTTCCGGACCAGGGACTTTATATTGCAATATTGGAACTTCAATATTGGAACTGTTTATGTATTGGGTGTTTTGAGATGCACTTAAAATTGAATTATTTGTGACATACGTATGAGTTTGTTTGACTTTATTTTATTTTTTTTACTTCAATAGCATAGTTTGAGGTATAGCGCTGCCTTTATTTGCGTATTTTTGGTTTTGTTCGGAATACCCAAACATTAGGCCAGCTGATTTAAGCCCCTTGCTTATCAAGGGGGTTGCAAGCACAGTCTTTTGTTTTTATTCAATTTTAAATATTTTGCAGCTTACCAGTCCTGAAAGCAGATCTTCACTGCATCTGAGCACCACAAACCAAAAACTCTATTCAAAGTGATTGTAAGGGTTCGTTTTTTTTTTAAATAACAAACATATCATACTTACCTCCACTGTGCAGCTCATTTTGCACAGTGGCCCTGATCTTTGTCTTCTGGGATCCCCCGGCGGCTCTCACGGCTCCTCCCCACAGCAGAAACCCCCCCTAGGAGAAGCACTCTCGGGGGTTACCTTGTGGGTAAGCGCAGATAGTAGTAGTAGTAAAACCATCTGCCCTTAGCTAAAGCATGTATGCAGGAGGGTGTGCTTAGCTGAGAAAACCCCTCTTCCTCTCTTCCCCTCCTGAAGACTCCTAGGTTACTTAAAAAGTGACCTAACTGTTGACCCCCCGAAGACCCCTGGGATGTATGACATCATTTGCCTAGGCAAGAAACCAGGAAGTAACTGAAGACATGTAAAAAAAAAGTTTAAAACAAGTAAATATAATATATTTTTTCTATCTATGTACTAATGCTAGCAGCATGACGATTAAAGATAATCAATGTTGATTGGGAGAGTGAAGTTCCACTTTGAGTGTGGTGGCTGCATCAGTTTTCTTCTTTCATGATTATTTCATTTTTCACTTGGTAATCCATGTATGTATGGAGGTAAAAAACCCTCAGCATGCACCCCCCCCCACCCACAGCCCCTCTAATACTTACCCGATCCCAGTCCAGCAATATGCACAAGAGTGGCTGCTATCCCAGCTCTCTGCCTCCTCATTGACATAAAGATAGCAGTGGCATACTTGCCAAAAGTCCCGATTTTCTGGGGACAATCCCGATTTTGGGACCCTCCTCCCGATCAGAGCTCGTCCCGATTAAATTCCCAGGATTTTGCCTTTGTCACGGCAAATCTGGAATGTTTTAGGCAAAAACGGCCGACGGGCTACAAAAAAATGGCCGCCGCCACCGCTGCCAGGTGTCATTCCTTGTGTGATCAGTGGAGAGGGGAGGGGCACGCAATCAGCTTCTCTCTTCAGTGTACAAGTAGACTATTCTCTTTTACACTAAAACCGATTGTCTGCACGAATTGGAGGCCCCTCCCCTCTCCACTGAACACATGGCTTGTTGTGAGAATTTGCTTAGCTCTGCTGTCTGTGTGTTATGCGGGGATGTCGGTGTACAGCCCGGGCCAGCGACACATGATTATTAGCTGTAACCCCCGCCATTACTGCAAAATCTCCACCATAGATATGTATGGGGACAGCGGGCATTTTCTTGTTTACAGGGAGGATGCAATGTACAGGGGGGTAACAATGTACAGGGGGAGGGGGGTAACTATGTACAGGGGTAACTATGTACAGGGGGTAACTAGGGGGAGGGGGTAACTATGTACAGGGGGAGGGGTAATATGTACAGGGGGGTAACTATGGGGAGGGGGTGACTATGTACCCGGGGAGGGGGGTAATATGTACAGGGGGGTAACTATAGGGAGGGGGTAACTATGTACAGGGGGTAACTATGTACAAAAGGGTAACTATGTACAGGGGGAGGGGGGTAGTATGAACAGGGGGGTAACTATGGGGAGGGGGTAACTATGTACAGGGGGTAACTCTGTAGAGGGGGTAACTAGGGGAGGGGAAACTATGTACAGGAGAGGGGGTAACTATGTACAGGGGGTAACTATGGCTCTGCTTGGGACACTGATGTAAGGACTGGGCTCCGCTGGGGACACTGATGTAAGGACTGGGCTCCACTGGGGACAATGATGTAAGGAAGCACCTGGGCTCCACTGGGGACACTGATGTAAGAAAGCACCTGGGCTCCACTGGGGACACTGATGTAAGGACTGGGCTCTGCTGGGGACACTGATGTAAGGACTGGGCTCCGCTAGGGACACTGATGTAAGGACTGGGCTCTGCTGGGGACACTGATGTAAGGACTGGGCTCTGCTGGGGGCACCTGATGTAAGGAGGGAATCTGCTGGGAATGCCTGATTTAAGGAGGGACTCTGCTGGGGGCACATGATGTAAGAAGGGTCTCTGCTGGGGGCACCTGATGTAAGAAGGGACTCTGCTGGGGGCACCTGATGTAAGGAGGGACTCTGCTGGGGGCACCTGATGTAAGGGGGGACTCTGCTGAGAATGCCGGATGTAAGGAGGGACTCTGCTGGGGGCGCCTGATGTAAGGAGGGACTCTGCTGGGAATGCCTGATGTAAGGAGGGACTCTGCTGGGGGCACCTGATGTAAGGACGGACTCTGCTGGGGGCACCTGATGTAAGGAGGGACTCTGCTGGGGGCACCTGATGTAAGGAGGGACTCTGCTGGGGTCACCTTATAGCATCTGGTGGCAGGCGATGTGGCAAGTGACACGCTCAGGGCTCCCACTGATTCTGAATCATGGTGAGTTGAATGATTTAATTTTATATTACAATGTAATAATAGAAATAATGCGCTTCAATCATCCTGACACTATACCAACCATGGTGCCGAGATGATTGAACCGCTAACAACAGGTGTTTGGAATATCTTTATCTGCTGATTGTTAAACTTTCTGGAATACACATATTTCTATTGTGATGTAGGATTTGGGCCTGCTGTCCCTCCATCCCTCTTTCTTTCCTTCCTTCTCTCTCCTTCCCTCCCTACCTATATCTTTGTTTCTCTCTCTCTCTCCCTCGTTCATCTCAGACTCTAACCACACCCCCTTTGAGCCACGCTCCTCTAAACCATGCCCAATATTTCGCTTAAACCATGCCATTGTCCACTATGCCATGCCTACAAATAAATGCCCTGCCCCTAATTATAATAAGACTCCGCCTACAGGCAAAAAAGTGTCCCATAAATTTTTTCACAATGTTGGCAACTTTGCAGTGGGAGCCATTGGCTGTCAATCACAGCCAGTGAGGAGGGAATGTGGGCAAGGCCAAGCCCCATTCTGTGTATCTTATGCAGCTTGCTATGGAGGCACAAAGCAGGGGGGAGGAGCCCAGAGCGCTGGCGGAGGACCCGAAAAGAGGAGGATCAGGGCTACTCTCTGTAAAACCCTTGCACAGGTCTACCTCTGTTCATCTCCTTTGGAAATGCAGAGATTAGTAGTTTGCACAGTAAAAATACGTTTTGGTTTCTTCTTCGTTCACAGGAGGTGGCACGAACACTGCATTATTGACAAGATCAACCGGTATTTTCTGTACTTGCTGAAAAAAATATTAACTTGAAAAAGTGAAAATTAATGCAGCCACCACATCTAAGGGCTAGTAGTCTGCAATGTTTATTTATTTTTTCTTCGATTTAGATAATCTTTAAGGCTGGCTTCATACCTATGCAATGTGGTAATACTCAATAAGACGCATGTTTTACCACATAGTACCCCAATGCATGGCAATACACTGTACTCTCTGCAGAACACCACTAAGTATTGAACACGTCACCATTTTTCTAGGTAAATATATTTCTAAAGGTGCTATTGACGTGAAATTTTCACCACACGTTGTTAACAACCCATGCAATCCATACATACATAGACACCAAAACAAATACGTTCATAAATGAAGCTATGTGTAATAAAACGGAATGACACAGGGAAAAAGTATTAAACACATGAAGAAAGGGAGGTTCAAAAAGGCATGGAAAGTCATGACACCAGCTGAAATCTCTCAGTATTTATAAAGCAATTCTGCTCCTTAGTGCAAATTAATATCAGCTGGTTCAGTCTTTACTGATGACCCATAAAAAGGTGTCTCATTACCAAGGTGTCACACAAGAAACATCTAATGAAGGGTAAAAGCAAAGGGCTCTCTCAAGTCCTTTGCAACCTTATTGTTGCAAAACATACTGATGCCAATGGTTATTCAAGAATTTCTAAGCTTCTGAATGTTCCAGTGACCACGGTTGGGGACATAATCTGGAAGTGGAAAGAACATCATTTCACCATAAACTGGCCATGGCCAGGTGCTCCTCACAAGGTTTCTGACAGAGGAGTAAAAAGAATTATCAGAAGAGTTGTCCAAGAGCAAAGGACCACTTGTGGAGAGCTTCAGAAAGACCTGGAATTAGCAGATACAATTGTTTGAAAAAAACAATAAGTAATGCACTCAACCGCCCTGGCCTGTATACACACTCACCACGCAAGACTTCATTGCTGAAGAAAAAGCATGTTGAAGCTTGTTTAAAGTGCTGCACAACATTTAGAAATGCCTGTGAAATACTGGGAGAATATAGTCTGGTCAGATGGGACCAAAGTTGAACTCTTTGGAAGCCATAATACACACCATGCTTGGAGGTCAAATGGCACATCACCCCAAAAACACCCCCATGCCAACAGTGAAAAACCAAAGAAGAAAGCGCCTCTTAGGTATAACGGATTTATTCATATGTTAAAAACATAGTAAACACTTACATTGAGGTAGATCATGTGCTGCTTCCATACAGAACTAGTCCCGGTGTCTCTCCGTGGTGGCCAGTGATCGAGGGGAACCTAGATGGACGCCGTGCGGATGGCCGCGGACCTCCGCTCGGAGGCGCCGGCTGTACAAGCGGTATAGTGGGAAAGTCACTTCCGCGTTCCAGCGGATCACATGGGAGATGACGTCACTCGGGCCGTTCAGATTAGCTGGGGACCACTACGCGTTTCAGAGCATGCGCGAAGCTCGTAACGGGCATGCGCGCTCCTTTTTCAAGTGTTATTGTGGAGAAAGCTAACCAGGAAGCTAAATAGCTGTAGAGTAGAGATAAAGACCAATCATGATCAAGAAGGGGAGGGGACAATAGCAGGAATGGCCATAACAACATTAGGAACGAATTCTCTATGGATTACATATATGTTGATAGAGTATATCCGCAGCACAAAAATATATAATATTAGATCGCAAAAAAAATATATATATATATAAATATATATATATATATATATATGCATAGTATTAGATCGGGATACTAGATAATACAAGATGATTGAATATTATAATATGATCGAATAATATAATAATAAATAAAATAAGGATAATATTAAAAATAGAGATAAAAGTCATCTATTTTTACATAACACAATATGAGGTGTTCCGTGATACACTATATGGATCAGTATGTTAATGTTAATATTAATATTATAATTAACCTTTATCTGTATTATTTTATTATCTCTAGTACGACCTACTCATCCACATACTGAGGTCTTGTCCTCTCACATAAACATGATAGAATCAAGAGTGTCCTGCTACCCATTATATTGACTTTTTATCCATTACTATTAATTTTTAGCTATCAGCCCATTAACACACTGAGGCCCTTTCCCCTATAGATGTATGCGTGCGTGTGCACATGTGTGCATGCACATGTGTATGTATACGTGTGCATACGTGTGGGCTAGTACTATGTGCATGTGTGCACACCTGCATTTTGTGTCGTACGCACATGCGGGTGTTGACACGAGATACATATAGTCCCAACATTAATGATATGTCTATATAGTGACATATATATCATTTCTGTACTCAGTGTCCTAGTCCAGTTCAGATATGAACCTTGTCTATATTTCGTTTATATATATATATTCGTTTATATGTTTTTACTATTATATGTATATATTGAGTATTTTGATTATCATTTTTATCTACACCCTTACCATTTTATTCATATATCTCGTCTTTAGTCCATTTTTATCTCTATTTTTAATATTATCCTTATTTTATTTATTATTATATTATTCGATCATATTATAATATTCAATCATCTTGTATTATCTAGTATCCCGATCTAATACTATGCATATATATATATATATATATTTATATATAATATATATTTTTTTGCGATCTAATATTATATATTTTTGTGCTGCGGATATACTCTATCAACATATATGTAATCCATAGAGAATTCGTTCCTAATGTTGTTATGGCCATTCCTGCTATTGTCCCCTCCCCTTCTTGATCATGATTGGTCTTTATCTCTACTCTACAGCTATTTAGCTTCCTGGTTAGCTTTCTCCACAATAACACTTGAAAAAGGAGCGCGCATGCCCGTTACGAGCTTCGCGCATGCTCTGAAACGCGTAGTGGTCCCCAGCTAATCTGAACGGCCCGAGTGACGTCATCTCCCATGTGATCCGCTGGAACGCGGAAGTGACTTTCCCACTATACCGCTTGTACAGCCGGCGCCTCCGAGCGGAGGTCCGCGGCCATCCGCACGGCGTCCATCTAGGTTCCCCTCGATCACTGGCCACCACGGAGAGACACCGGGACTAGTTCTGTATGGAAGCAGCACATGATCTACCTCAATGTAAGTGTTTACTATGTTTTTAACATATAAATAAATCCGTTATACCTAAGAGGCGCTTTCTTCTTTGGTTTTTTATGCATATACGGAGGATTGACTTCACTCAACAGGAAGCTGCCCTTGGTATCTTGGAGAAATAGATTTCCCTGGTTCCCTGATTTTCATTGACCCATGGATCACAGACTTCCCTCTGGAATCATTCATTGACTATTCTTCTATTTATCTGTTTGGGTTTTATTTCCATGGACATTGGCGCGATTACATTATATATTTTATCCATGCCAACAGTGAGGTTTGGAGATGAAAACATCATGGTTTGGGGCTGTTTTTCAGCATACGGTACTGGCAAACTTCATATCATTGAAGGAAGGATGAATGGAAAAATGTACCAAGACATTCTTGATAAAAATCTGCTGCCATCTACCAGGATGGTGGAGATGAAACAAGGGTGGACATTTCAGCAAGACAATGATCCCAAATACAAAGCCAAGGAAATTCTCAATTGGTTTCAAAGAAAGAAAATAAAGCTGCTAGAATGGCCCAGCCAATCATCTGACTTGAATCCAATAGAAAATCTTTGGAAAGAACTAAAGATCAGAGTTCATAGAAGAGGCCAACTGAACCTTCAAGATTTGAAGACTGTGTGGAAGAATATACCAAAATCACACTTCACTTAAGCAATGCATGCAACTAGTTTCTCCATACAGAAGGCGTCTTGATGCTGTCCTTACCAACAAAGGATTTTGTACCAAGTATTAAATACATTTTAGTTAGCGTGTTCAATACTTTTTCCCTGTGTCATTCCATTTTATTACACATATCTTCATTTCTGAACTTATTTGTTTTGGTTTCTTTGTATGTATGGATTGCAGGAATGCACCAGACCACATGTTGGGAACTGAGGTTGCAGTGTCAACACAGCCTTGGAAATGTATTTACCCAGAAAAATGGTGACATTTTCAATACTTACTTTACCCGGTGTATATATAATATCTATATGCATTTATTTCAGTCATAGTGTTTATATAGTACAAGAATGTATATAGAACTTTACCGTGTATAGAGCCATTCAGATCTCATTCTATATTTATTTTAGATAATGGAGATATTATTTCAGCAGAATGCCCCCCTCCTCAACTTAGAACTGTACACGTGTCTTCGGCTATAGTGTACGGCCATTGAGTTAATGAAGGTATAGCGTGCAGTACCTGAATGTATAAATGTTGCGTCCTTTTACTGCTTCCGTACAAATCATTTACCAGCCCGTTATAAGAATGGGCTGTCGTCTGTTGTCTGCGGGAGTGTTCAGCTATTTTGGCCTCCGAGCAATTAACATGATTACACTGCCAATGAAGAATTATGTTAAACTAAAATTGAATTTGCCGGAGTCACGCATGAAATTACGTACGACTCCCTCTTCAAATGAAAACAATATGCTACGCTGATGGATTCCAATTTTTTACAAAGGTGTTTTCTAGAACCAAAAGGGTCATTGCGGGGTTTACCGCAAGAATAGACTTTCTGTTCTCAAATAGGGATGAGCCGAACACCTCCCCGGTTCGGTTCCTAGCAGAACATGCGAACAGGCAAAAAATTTGTGCAAACACTGTTAAAGTCTATGGGACACAAATGTGAAAAATCAAAAGTGCTCATTTTAAAGACTTATATGTAAGTTATTGCCTTAAAAAGTGTTTGGGGACCCGGGTCCTGCCCCACGGGACATGTATCAATGCAAAAAAAAGTTTTAAAAACTGCCATTTTTTCGGGAGCAGTGATTTTCATAGTGCTTAAAGTGAAAGAATAAAAATGAAATATTCCTTTAAATATGCCTGGGGGGTTTCCTTAGTCTGCCTATAAAGTAGCGCATCTTTCCCATGTTTATAACAATACCACAGCAAAATTAAATTTCTAAAGGAAAAAATGTCATTCAAAACTGCTCATGGCTGTAATGTATTGTCAGATGCTGAAAAAAAATGGCGTGGGTTCCCCCCCCCCAGTCCATTACCTGGCCCTTTGGGTCTGGTATGAATATTAAGGGAACCCCGCACCAAAAATATAAGAAAAATGGCGTGGCTGTCCCCCCCCCAAAATCCATACCAGGCCCTTCAGGTCTGGTATGGATATTAAGGTGAACCCCGCACTAAATTTAAAAAAAAATGCCGTGGGGGTCCCCCAGGCCCCCAGGTACTATATACTCTGAACAGCAGTATATATACTATACGCCTTGCTCTATATACTCTGCAGAAGAATTGGGCCTTGGGTGTTGGTGGTTCCAGAACACTGTAACCCCTCACAGTTACTCTTGTTGGGTGCAGGAACGGGCCCTGCTGTTAAATATTATATAAAAATTGTAAATACATAGCCCTGTTAAACAGGGTTAGAAAAATTGGGCCTTTGATTTTGGTGGTGCCAGAACACTGTGAGCCCTCACAGTTATTTTTTTTGGGCACAGGAACGGGCCCTGCTGTGAAATATTGTATCAAATATTGTACATGACCCTATTAAACAGGGGCAGAAAAATTGGACCGGTGGTGGTGGTGTCCTAAACCAAAAATATTGTTGGAAGCTAGCATCATCAATATCGAGGAGCAATAGGTTAGTCAGCATAGGCAGTCTTCAAGGGATCCCAGATCCATAGCAAATTCAATCAGTTACATCAGCATCAGGTGCTTGATAGCTGCTAATCCAAGACTGAATCATTTTTATGAATGTGAGCCTATCAACAGAGTCTGTGGACAGGTGCACTCTTTGATCCATTACAAACCCTCCAGCAGCACTGAATGTGCGTTCAGAAAGCACGCTGGATGCAGGACAGGCCAGTAGCTCAATTGCATATTGAGCAAGTTCTGGCCAGTGGTCCATCCTCATGACTAGGGATGAGCCGAACACCCCCCTGTTCGGTTCGCACCAGAACATGCGAACAGGAAAAAAGTTCGCTCGAACACGCGAACACTGTTAAAGTCTATGGGACACGAACATGAATAATCAAAAGTGCTAATTTTAAAGGCTAATATGCAAGTTATTGTCATAAAAAGTGTTTGGGGACCAGGGTCCTGCCCCAGGGGACATGGATCAATGCAAATAAAGTTTTAAAAACGGCCGTTTTTTCAGGAGCAGTGATTTTAATAATGCTTAAAGTCAAACAATAAAAGTGTAATATCCCTTTAAATTTCGTACCTGGGGGGGTGTCTATAGTATGCCTGTAAAGGGGCGCATGTTTCCTGTGCTTAGAACAGTCTGACAGCAAAATGACATTTCGAAGGAAAAAACATTTAAAACTACCCGCGGCTATTGCATTGCCGACAATACACAGAAGTTCATTGATAAAAACGGCATGGGAATTACCCACAGGGAAACCTCGAACCAAAATTTAAAAAAAAAATGACGTGGGAGTCCCCCTAAATTCCATTCAAGGCCCTTTAGGTCTGGTATGGATATTAAGGGGAACCCCGGCCAAAATTAAAAAAAAAATGACGTGGGGTTCCCCCTAAATTTCATACCAGACCTGAATTTTAAGGGGAACCCCGCGCCAAAAAAAAAAATAAACGGCGTGAGGTTCCCCCAAAAATCCATACCAGACCCTTATCCGAGCACACAACCTTGCAGGCCGCAGGAAAAGAGGGGGGGACGATAGTGCGGCCCCCCCCTCCTGAACCATACCAGGCCACATGCCCTCAACATTGGGAGGGTGCTTTGGGGTAGCCCCCCAAAATACCTTGTCCCCATGTTGATGAGGACAAGGGCCTCATCCCCACAACCCTGGCCGGTGGTTGTGGGGGTCTGCGGGCAGGGGGCTTATCGGAATCTGGAGGCCCCTTTAACAAGGGGACCCCCAGATCCCGGCCCCCCCTGTGTGAAATGGTAAGGGGGTACTTACCCCTACCATTTCACTAAAAATCTGTCAAAAATGTTAAAAATGACAAGAGACAGTTTTTGACAATTCCTTTATTTAAATGCTTCTTCCTTCATCTTCTTCTTCTTCTGGTTCTTCTGGCTCTTCTGGTTCTTCCTCCGGCGTTCTCGTCCAGCATCTCCTCCGCGGCGTCTTCTATCTTCTTCTCCTTGGGCCGCTCCGCACCCATGGCATGAGGGGAGGCTCCCGCTCTTCTCTTCATCTTCTTCTTCATCCTCTTCTCTTCTTCCTTCTTCTCTTCTTCTCTTCTTCATTTTCTTCTCCGGGCCGCTCCGCATCCATGCTGTCATGGAGGGAGGCTCCCGCTGTGTGATGGCGTCTCTTCGTCTGACGGCTCTTAAATAACGGGGGCGGGGCCACCCGGTGACCCCGCCCCCTCTGACGCACGGTGAATTGACGGGACTTCCCTGTGACGTCACGGGGAATGCCACAGGGAAGTCCCATCATGTCCCGTGCGTCAGAGGGGGGCGGGGTCACCGGGTGGCCCCGCCCCCCGTTATTTAAGAGCCGTCAGACGAAGAGACGCCGTCACACAGCGGGAGCCTCCCTCCATGACAGCATGGATGCGGAGCGGCCCGGAGAAGAAAATGAAGAAGAGAAGAAGGAAGAAGAGAAGAGGATGAAGAAGAAGATGAAGAGAAGAGCGGGAGCCTCCCCTCATGCCATGGGTGCGAAGCGGCCCGAGGAGAAGAAGATAGAAGACGCCGCGGAGGAGATGCTGGACGAGAACGCCGGAGGAAGAACCAGAAGAGCCAGAAGAACCAGAAGAAGATGAAGGAAAAAAGAAGAAGCATTTAAATAAAGGAATTGTCAAAAACTGTCTCTTGTCATTTTTAACATTTTTGACAGTTTTTTAGTGAAATGGTAGGGGTAAGTACCCCCTTACCATTTCACACAGGGGGGAAATGATTCCGATAAGCCCCCCGCCCGCAGACCCCCACAACCACCGGCCAGGGTTGTGGGGATGAGGCCCTTGTCCTCATCAACATGGGGACAAGGCGTTTTGGGGGGCTACCCCAAAGCACCCTCCCAATGTTGAGGGCATGTGGCCTGGTACGGTTCAGGAGGGGGGGGCGCACTCTCGTCCCCCCTCTTTTCCTGCGGCCTGCCAGGTTGCGTGCTCGGATAAGGGTCTGGTATGGATTTTTGGGGGGACCCCACGCCGTTTTTTTTTTTTTTTTTGGCGCGGGGTTCCCCTTAAAATCCATACCAGACCTGAAGGGTCTGGTATGGAATTTAGGGGGAACCCCACGTCATTTTTTTTTAAAATTTTGGTTCGGGGTTGCCCTGTGGGGAATTCCCATGCCGTTTTTATCAATGAACTTCTATGTGTATTGTCGGCAATGCAATAGCCGCGGGTAGTTTTAAATGGCTTTTTTTCCTTCGAAATGTCATTTTGCTGTCAGACTGTTCTAAACACAGGAAACATGCGCCCCTTTACAGGCATACTATAGACACCCCCCAGGTACAAAATTTAAAGGGATATTACACTTTTATTGTTTGACTTTAGGCATTATTAAAATCACTGCTCCTGAAAAAACGGCCGTTTTTAAAACTTTTTTTTGCATTGATCCATGTCCCCTGGGGCAGGACCCAGGTCCCCAAACACTTTTTATGACAATAACTTGCATATAAGCCTTTAAAATTAGCACTTTTGATTTCTCCCATAGACTTTTAAAGGGTGTTCCGCGGCATTCGAATTTGCCGCGAACACCCCAAATTGTTCGCTGTTCGGCGCACTTGCGAACAGCCAATGTTCGAGTCAAACATGAGTTCGACTCGAACTCGAAGCTCATCCCTACTCATGACCCAGTAACCCAGTGGATGCTCTGTTGGAAAGGTCTCCAAGTCTGCTCTTGCCCCTAGATATTCCTGCACCATAAAATGCAGATGGTTGCTTGAACCAATCAGACCTTGGCGCTGAGAACTGAAAAATTGTTCGAAGGCATCGGTCAGCCGGCCGCCTTCTCCACCAATCTTCCTCTGACTAAACAAAGCCTCAGCAACACATTGTCCAGCACCAGGAAATGGTAACCTCCCAGGGTCTGGAAATGCATTACACAAACCTTTCTTCAAGGCCTCCTGAAGATGTTTCATCCTCTGCTCCCTCTGCGAAGGCAGGATGAGTTCTGCAACTTTACCCATGTAACATGGATCAAGAAGGGTTGCCAGCCAGTAATGATCTCTCTCCTTGATACCACAAATCCTAGGGTCCTTTCGCAGGCTTTGCAGAATCAGGGAGGCCATGCAGCATAAGTTTTCAGAGGCATTCAATTCTGAGTCCTCTGGGTCACTAAGGATCACATTATCCATAACTACCTCCTCCCAGCCACGTACAACTCATTGGGTTTCTGGGGACTGAAAACCATCCCTTGAAGACTGTTACTGAGTGTTATCCTCTACATCCATGCTGACACAATCCTCCTCCTTCTCCTCCTCCTCTTCTTCCTGTGTCTTTCGTAGGCCTGCAGGAATGCTATCTGGATAAAGGGGGGCTTGAGAGGACAGGAAGTCCTCTTCTTCATTCTGCTGTTCTGCCTCAAGTGCCCTGTCCATAATTCCACAAAGCATGTGCTCCAGCAGAAAGACTAGAAGGACAGTGTCACAGATGCATGTATTTTCACTGCTCACCATCCTTGTGGCCTCCTCAAATGGTGACAGGACAGTGCATGCATCCTTGATCAGTAGCCACTTGGGTGGCAAAAAGAAGCCAAGCTTCCCTGACCCTCTCCTGGTGCCATACTCGCACAGGTACTCGTTGATTGCCCTCTGCTGTGTGTGCAGCCACTGCAGCATTGCCAACATTGAGTTCCACCTGGTGGGCATGTTACAAATGAGGCGGTTGGTGGGCAGGTTGTATTGCCTTTAATTTTCAGCTAGCCGTGCACTGGCATTTTATGACAGGCAGAAATAATCAGACTTTTCTGGCCTGCCTCACAAGATCTTGTAAGCCTGGGTACCTGCTCAAGAAGTGCTGCACCACCAAATTCAGGATGTGTGCCAAACATGGAACATGTCAAGTGTCCCTGTCAGAGAGCGGAGAGGAGGTTGGTGCCATTGTCGCATACAACCATTCCTGTCGCGTCAACCACCTCTGAGCCTGCCCCTGCAGAGCATCAGGAGACGGGATTCCCTTTCAGTGGAAATTTGAAAAGTTTGACCGCCACACATACGGGGAGAGAACCCACTACACAAGCACAGCTGCAGTGTGCTCCAGCGAGTGAAAGGATTACTACGTACCCGAACGCCTGGTGAATACAGCATATCACGGTCGGCACTGTCAGCGCAGAGGCCACGGAGCGGTGGAGCAGTTGCAGGACACGAGACACAGCTAATGCTCGTACGACAGAGAGGTGGTAATGTAACCCCTTTAGCTCCTATATGCAGTGGTGACTCTGAACCTTTAATAACTGAAGTGATATGGCCCTGACCAATGTGGACAGAAGTGCACAGTGACATTCAGCTCTGTATAGACTTCCAGCATACCCTCATACACAGGCAGTCCCGAGAGATATCGGGCCACCCTGAGAGGTCATGTGATCTGTTCCTGGTACAAACAGTATTCATTACACTGTGCGGTTTCTATATCCCCTAAACTCTACAGAGACTCTCAGCTATATATTCATCCCCACAAACTACAGGAATGGACTCTCAGCAAAATTCATGATTTAAGCATGCGCATGCAACACAATGTATGAGTCCCCCTGACCCACCAATCTAGCTGCAGTATCCATACAGCCAACGTAGATGATATCTAGCGAGGTGTTGAGTTAGGCAACCAACTGTATATATCCATTCCACTTTCCCCATCTCCCCGGGGGACCACACATGCATTAGGTCCCTCTATTATCATATTCCAAACAAACATTATTTTTCTTTTTGATCTGGCGATTGGCCACAGGGACCTCATGCATCTGTGGGTATAAAGGCGCCTGCACCTTATGTTTTATTTCATATGTCTATATGTGTATATGTTGTATGTTTGTGTGTTGTAGGTTGATGGGCGCGCCCCGTGCTGATTGCACTGGACGGGCCCATTAAATTGTGTCAGGTGGATCAGCTCCATACATGTGTTCTATTGTCTATGGTATAGCACTTGTTAATTTTAGATTTATCCAATAAACCTTTATATATTTTTACATACATCCTTTTCCCTCCCTTTATTGCCCACCATATCCATGGTAACCACTTTTTGGACCTAAGGAGATCACTCCCTTGTGCTTCCCCCTGGTTCTTTCCTTTGATAGTATGTTTGTTTTGGGTTACGGATACGGCCTCCAACTCTGAGGAGAGGCATTGGATGGAAAATTGTGACTTTGTGACTTATTTAAAGGCAGCTACTCATAGGGTGGTCCCCTCTCCTTCCTTCTAGCCCCTACTGAGTGTTATCCTCTACATCCATGCTGACACAATCCTCCTCCTTCTCCTCCTCCTCTTCTTCCTGTGTCTTTGGCAGGCCTGCAGGAATGCTATCTGGATAAAGGGGGGCTTGAGAGGACAGGAAGTCCTCTTCTTCATTCTGCTGTTCTGCCTCAAGTGCCCTGTCCATAATTCCACAAAGCATGTGCTCCAGCAGAAAGACTAGAAGGACAGTGTCACAGATGCATGTATTTTCACTGCTCACCATCCTTGTGGCCTCCTCAAATGGTGACAGGACAGTGCATGCATCCTTGATCAGTAGCCACTTGGGTGGCAAAAAGAAGCCAAGCTTCCCTGACCCTCTCCTGGTGCCATACTCGCACAGGTACTCGTTGATTGCCCTCTGCTGTGTGCGCAGCCACTGCAGCATTGCCAACATTGAGTTCCACCTGGTGGGCATGTTACAAATGAGGTGGTTGGTGGGCAGGTTGTATTGCCTTTAATTTTCAGCTAGCCGTGCACTGGCATTTTATGACAGGCAGAAATAATCAGACTTTTCTGGCCTGCCTCACAAGATCTTGTAAGCCTGGGTACCTGCTCAAGAAGTGCTGCACCACCAAATTCAGGATGTGTGCCAAACATGGAACATGTCAAGTGTCCCTGTCAGAGAGCGGAGAGGAGGTTGGTGCCATTGTCGCATACAACCATTCCTGTCGCGTCAACCACCTCTGAGCCTGCCCCTGCAGAGCTGACAGAATCTCTGCCCCAGTGTGGCTCCTGTCCCCTAGGCAGACCAACTCAAGCACCACATGGCATCTTTTAGCCTGACTACTTGTATAGCCCCTTGAACGCTTACGGAGCACTGCTGGTTCAGAGGACAAATCTGCAGAAGAGGCCATAGAGGAAGAATAAGAGGAAGGGGTGGAGGAGAGAGCTGTGGCAGAATCACCACTAGCATTTTGGAGGCATGGTGGCAGAATGGCGGAACAAGCTCCAACAACACTGAACCCTGTCCTGCATCTTTTCCAGCTGCCAGCAGAGTTACCCAGTGTGCCGTGAAGGAAAGGTAACGTCCCTGCCCATGCCTGCTGAGCCATGAGTCAGCGGTAATATGAACTTTACTGCTGACCGCCCTGTCCAACGAGGCCTAGACTTTGCCTTCCACATGCTGGTAGAGAGCCGGAATGGCCTTCCGTGAAAAGAAATGGCATTTTGGAACCTGCCACTAAGGTACAGCACATTCCACAAATTCATGGTTGAATAATTCTGGAGACTCCTCCGTACATGATGGTGGGGCTATGGAAGGAGTGACTGTGGACAAGGAGCCAGGGGAATAGGCTGCTTTGGCAGCTACGTTGGAAGGCAAACTACTCTGAGCCTGGGTGACAGATGATGAGGTGGATGAGGACCACTTCGTTATCCACTCCACCAACTCTTCTGCATGTTGTGGATCAATAATCACACGGCCAGCAGCAGAAAAAAAGGACAAGCGTGCCTCACGGCCACCTGCAGATGATGCACCATGTCCAGGACCACCACTGTTGACTGTAGACACAGAGGCTGCTTGCCCTCTTTTAGTGGCCTGTGAGCATCTGCCTCTCCTTGGTGGCCTTCCGGACATGATGTATTTTTTGTTTTTGCAACACCACACTACACTGTATTTTATATTGTGTACACTGCCTGAAGTATATTAGAAACTACGACTTACGTTCGACTCGAACCGTGGGCTCATCCCTATTCCCAAATATGGCAACCCTTATTGGCTTCATACATACGTATATTGTGTATCTCTAGCCAAAACGTTTGTTTTAATCTTGGATGAAGTATGGAAGGGTGAGAATTTTATTTTTTTGGGGGGGTAGCTGTGTGCTGTTGGGAAATAAAAAAACTGATATGTGTTCCAATTGTATAAAAATATTTTATAACTAGACAAAACTTTTATTATTAGCTTTGGATAGAATAGGGAAGGATGAGCTTCCCGGGTGTTTTTTTTTTGAGGGTAGGTGTAGGACTGTGTCCCATTGTGAAGGTTTTCCTTCAATTCCTATTCCGGAGACACTAAAGTAAGTAAGAGGAAATTTGCCCTTGACCAGTTGTTATTGGAATAGGTGTCCCCTGCTTCTGTTCTGTTCTGGTGAGACTTATACAATTTTGGATATTTCCTTTTATTTTTTTTTCCTGGGGTAGAGACAGCAATAAAAAAAACAATGTGTTCTAATTATCCCATACTCTTTTACTAGTCAAAACATTTTTGTTGCTTTTGATACATTTTTAAGGTGTACCTCAAGTAATTTTTTTTCCAGTTTTGGATAGAGTAGGGAAGGAACTAGAACCCTCATCAGGTTTTATTGCTGTCTGTTTCGCCATTGGGAAGATGCACCGCTCTTTTTGTCCTGGTGAAAACCTGGTTACTGAAAGCAAAGAAAAATCCAAACTTTTGAGTTGTTGTTGGAACTGGAATAGAGTCAAAAATTTCTTGGGGTTATAACTATCTAAGAGGGGATTTCCCTTATTTTTGGAGAGATTTGTTCTTACTTCCTGTTATGTCTATGGAACAAGAAGTAAAGGTAATTCTCTCCAATAGAACACAGAATAAAAAAAATCTGGAGATCATTTTCTCTTTAGAAATGTTTAATTCACAAGCACAAATGCTTCAACGGGGAAACAGTATGGCATGAAATGGGCATTTAACTTTTACCATCTTACCTTCAAAAAATATTTAATCGGCTTCCCTCTCATAATTATCACCTATTTAATGCCAGCTGTAGTTTTAGGAGTCATAATCCTGTAATAATCTTGGTGACATTTGGTGTGGAGGAACCACATAGAGCCCTGACCTCAAGCCTACTGAACCCTTTTGAAACACCAATTGGGATCTGGGTCTTCTCATCCAACACCAGTATCTGACCTCAGAAATGTTCCTTTGGCTCAGTGGGCAAAATTCTCTATATATACTGTAGTACACAATGCAAAATCTTATGGAAAGTCTTGACAGAAGTCTGTAGACTGTTCTAGCTGCATAGTGGAAACCCACTCCATATTACCACCCATGGTTTTGGTATGTGATGCCCTATAAGTTTATATTGTGTGTTGGTCAGTTGTCCACAACATGTTGGTCACATAATGTGGGGAATTCTTGACAACATACAAAAGGATTAATGAGCATAAAGGCTTGATGACACAATCGCATGGCAACCATCATGCCTACGGTTTGCCAAAAGTACGCTTGTGCCAGTCAGTTAGTATTTCTGATCAATGGAAAAATTCCACACCAGGCCAGGTACAAGTCTGATTCCTATAATGTAATACTGCACTCTACAGAGAGACCTTGCAGCATGGACGAGTCCTCACTAGGCACCAATAACGGCTTAAGCACAGCTGGCTCCTGACACAATTTATTAATGAAATTCCATGCTATGCAGAGATCAAATGATGTTGTCTTTGCCGGCTGCTTCTTAACTGTAGTTTCATAATAGTGTGTGAATGAGGAGTGCAATCTTTTCCAGCTGTTTGATCACACAACAATCTCTGCACTGGGAGCCAGGAGGATTACACAGGAGAAAAGATTGGGATTGAGGGACATGGCTGGGTGGAGGCTTATGCCCCGTACACACGGTCGGACTTTGTTCGGACATTCCGACAACAAAATCCTAGGATTTTTTCCGACGGATGTTGGCTCAAACTTGTCTTGCATACACACGGTCACACAAAGTTGTCGGAAAATCCGATCATTCTGAACGCGGTGACGTAAAACACGTACGTCGGGACTATAAACGGGGCAGTGGCCAATAGCTTTCATCTCTTTATTTATTCTGAGCATGCGTGGCACTTTGTCCATCGGATTTGTGTACACACGATCGGAATTTCCGACAACGGATTTTGTTGTCGGAAAATTTTATCTCCTGCTGTCCAACTTTGTGTGTCGGAAAATCCGATGGAAAATGTCCGATGGAGCCCACACACGGTCGGAATTTCCGACAACACGCTCCGATCGGACATTGTCCATCGGAAAATCCGACCGTGTGTACGGGGCATTACAGTTTAAAGAGCACCTGTCACTGTTGACCTACACTCTTAAGATTGGCATTTCTGCAGCTTACAGTTTAAAGAGAACGTGTCACTGCTGGCGTACCCTCTTCAGACTGGCACTTCTGCAGCTTACAGTTTAAACAGTACCTGTCACCTTTGCCTTAAATTATTGATCAGACAGTTTAATATAGGTTGTAAAGTTGTCCAATGTACTCTTCAGTCTCCCCCTTTCCGTGGCAAATTGAAGATAACAGGAAACATGTACAGAGAGAATTAAGTAGGCTCTCGATGCTGACTTGCTTCTGAAAATAATTCAATTTGAAATTGTGAGTGCTCCTACAAAATCTTTATATCAATACACACTCACTGTCCACTTTCACTCACCCGCCACTCCATTAGGTACACCTGTTCAATTGCTTGGGTCCCTTAGTTAGCATCAGTTAAATCCAAAAAACGTGCTAAAATGTTCAAATCACTTTGAACGTGGCATGGTTGTCAGTGCCAGACAGGTTAGTCTGAAGATTTCAAAAACTGTTGATCTACTGGGATTTTCACACACAACTATTTATCGGGTTTAAAGAGAATAGTCCGAAAAAGAGAAAATATCCAGTGAGAGGCAGTTGTGTGGAGGAAAATGCCTTGTTTATGTCAGAGGAGAATGGACAGACTGGTTCGAGATGATAGAAAGGCAACAGTAATGGCCCATACACACAGTCGGACATTGATCAGACATTCCGACAACAAAATCCTAGGATTTTTTCCGATTGATGTTGGCTCAAACTTGTCTTGCATACACACGGTCACACAAAGTTGTCGGAAAATCCGATCATTCTGAACGCGGTGACGTAAAACACGTACGTCGGGACTATAAACGGGGCAGTAGCCAGTAGCTTTCATCTCTTTATTTATTCTGAGCATGCGTGGCACTTTGTGCATCGGATTTGTGTACACACGATGTCGGAAATTCCGACAACGAATTTTGTTGTTGGAAAATTTTATAGCAAGCTCTCAAACTTTGTGTGTCGGAAAATGATGGAGCCTACACACGGTAGGAATTTCCGACAACAAAGTCCTATCACACATTTTCCGTCGTAAAATCCGACCGTGTGTACGGAGCATAACTCAACCACTCGTTACAACCAAGGTATGCAGAATACCATCTCTGAACGTGCAACACATTGAACCTTGAAGCTGAGGGGCTACAGCAGCAGAAGACTACACCAGGTGCCACCTGTCAGCTAAGAAAAGGAAACTGAGGTTACAATTTGCACAAATTGGACAACCGAAGATTGGAAAAAGGTTGCCTGGTCTGATATGTCTTGATTTCAGCTGTGACATTCAGATGACAGGATCAGAATTTGGCGTAAACAAAATGAAAGTATTGATACATCCTGCCTTGTATCAACGGTCCAGGCTGCTGGTGGTGGTATAATGGTGTGGGAGATATTTTCTTGGCATACTTTGGGCCTCTTAGTACCAATTGAACAACATTTTAAATGCCACAGCCTACCTGAGTATTGTTGCTGACCATGTCCATCCCTTTATGACTACAGTGTACTCATCTTCTGATGGCTAACTTCCAGAGAGATAATGCACCATGTCACAAAGCTTAAAGTGGTGTTCTGGCCGAAATTATACTTTTTAAATAAAAATACCCCTATAATACACAAGCTTAATGTATTCTAGTAAAGGGAGTCTGTAAACTAAGGTCTGTTTTGTTAGTTTATAGCAGTAGTTTGTTATTTTATAAACTTACAGCAGGCCGTGGCCATCTTAAGTGTGGGCATTTGAAGCCAGACTGTATTTCTTCCTGGATCTCATCCTTGCAGATCTCACACATGCTCAGTGCAGCACAAGCAGTGTAATAGGTTTCAGGTCAGGTTTCCATAGCAACGGCAGTTTCAGAGGAAGTTGCCACCCCTTCCCAGAAGGCATTGCAAACAGGAAATGATGCGATGGGCCACGGCCAGGGAGGAGGAAGTGAAAAATTAATACAGCAGATATACAGTAGGTGCTGAGAAAAAAAATATCCAATTTGTTTACAGTGCACAGTTTAGTGAGGGATGCTGAAGAGTTGTAAAAGTGGGTGGAACTCCACTTTAAATTATCTCACCACTGGTTTCCAATAGAACACCGTTGGGATGTGGTGCATCATGGATGTGCAGCTGACAAATCAGCAGCAACTGGGTGATGCTATCATGTCAATATGGACAAAAATCTCTGAGGAATGTTTCCAACACCCGGTTGAATCTATGCCATGAAGATTTAAGGCAGTTCTGAAGGCAAAAGGGGGTCCAACCTGGTACTAGCAAGGTGTACCTAATAAAGTGGCCGGTGGGTGTATGTTCATGTGATCTATAACTCAAGTCCATAACATCAATGAAAACTGTGATATTCCCAATTAATCTCCAGTGCTCCACTCCAAACTAAGTGGTTGAATATGGATGTCTGAATTTAGTTTTAGGTGGAACACCTCGATATTGGCTTAGTTCACAAGTAGTACAATATTTATATATCTTTTAAATACTTTAGTATTGGTTTGGTTTACAGTGTGTTGATAACACATCATTGGGGATTATAAAAACACTATTGTTATATTATAGAGCAGTGCGGCACTTATAATTTCCATTTGGATGATTACACAGGTGTGGGAATACATATGAGTGACTGCAAGCAGCTCCACTTATATTATAGATTTTGGTTTGGAAGCAGCGCAGGAGTACTACTTACATTTATAGTAAATTCCTTCTGAAAATGCTAGCTGCCTGGCTATTTCTGGTCTTAATAGTATCTGACTCAGAACAAGCAAGTAGCCAGTAAGAAAAGGAAACCTTATCTGCACTCTTGATTCAGTTCCGTTATTTAGCAAGTATTGATGCCAATGAATTAGCATGATAGTCAGGCAAGTGTCATTTCCAAGAGTAGTCATCAATGACAGCCATATATCCTTTAACTGTTCCAGTGGAAAGCGGTCACCATAAAATGTTTGTGTTATATAACAATATATTAAAACATGTCATCACTTCAGTTAAAGGGAAAAATTATTCACACATGACAGGTCCTTCTCAAAGGGCCAGTCCAATGCAAAGTGATATTTTAGTTACAGGTGAATCCTGGTGGGCTAACGGAAAAATTAGTTTAGTTTCAGATAGATTCGTTGTTGTGGCGTCAACGACCCAGCATGCCCTGATCGGTGACGTCACAAGGGGGCGGGGGTCATTCGCTGATGCCATAGGGTGTGTCCGCCCCTTAAATATTTAAGAACTGTCAGACGGAGGAGAAGGCAGTCGGCGGGAACGTTTGATGAGGGTTTTTTTTTTTTCAGGTCAGTGGTGGCGGTGGGCGTCGTGACTGACAATGGATCTACACTGGGGGGCCTTTTTTTTTTTTTAATAAAGGTATTCTCAAAAACTTGTGTCTTTATTCACTTTTTTGCACTTTTTTGGTGAATTAGGGGGGGGGGCTTGTTAAAGGGGGCTTCCAGATTCAATAAGCCCCCTGCCCGCAGACCCCCACAACCACTGCCCAGGGATGTCGGGAAGAGGCCTTTGTCCCCATTGTGTTGGGGTGGGAGGACCCCTGCCCCAAAGCAACCTCCCCATGTTGAGGGCATGGGGATGGTATGGTTCGGGTGGTCCCCCCCATTCCTGGCCTGGTGGGCTGCATGCTTGGATAAGGGTTTGGTATGGATTTTGGGGGGGACCCAAAATTTTGGCATGGGGTTTCCCTTAGAATCCATACCAAGCCCTTTGGGTCTGAATTTTCTATTGCTGGCATTCTTTGGTTTACGGGGGAAGCCCACTGACAGCTGATGAGTCGTACGTTGTCAGGCCTTCTTCCCTGTCCACTCCTTAACAACCAGCTATTATTCACACAGAATTCGAATCAGTCAATCGTATTTTGACAGATCCAAATTCGAATCGTTACAAAAATTTGGAATTTGTTAGAAAACTAATAAACAAAACGAATTTCAGCAAAATTCGTTACTTTTTCATTTGGAGATTTAGATCTGAATCCCTGAATAACAAAAAATTCATTCGAATTTATATTTGGACTGAAACAATTGCACATGTCTACTTCTTATATGTCTTGGACACAGTGAGATCTTTTCTACTTATTTCCTGACCCTAGCCACTTGAGAGATTTAGGTGCCCTGCACGAGCCATTTTAAGAAATTGGTAGGCAACCCTATATCTTAAAATGACCACCAGACCCCCCCCCCCCCCTCAAAGAGTCCAGATTTCTGGGGGCATAGCCTGGTATGCTTTCCATAAGTCCCACTCCTCAATGCTATAATTGATGTAATGGGACTCCTTGTATGACTATGTTGGAGGAGATTGAGAGGGAGAGTCCCACTGCACTATTTACAGGTACACGACTGTTGGTCAAGTGTTGGGTCCCCAGACCTGGTGGGCCCAGGGCAATTAACTTATGTTTTATGGTTAAAGTGTCTTTGGTTTCCACCTACCTATGTGCATTCTAGATCCCCCTGTTACACTCCATAATATAAAATCAATAAAAATTCAACTCCTCATAATGAGCATAGCAGATATGTAGACCTGAGTTTCCAAGAAGCTCTCAGGTTGTTTAATATCACAGCTTCCACTAATAATTAAAATGTTTGTTTTTTGGTGGACTGACCCTTTAAGAAAAGAAGACTACATCACCTGACATCATGCATTTTTATGGGCAATTTGTATTCCTACTATCCTCCTTTAGTAGTCTTGGAAAATGTCTAGAAACATACATCAGTGAAAAATTATTTCCAGTAGGGACAGGTGCCCTCTGGATGTCACTTTTCAAATGTCACTTGACCTTTTGCTCCTGTAATAGATACCCACAAACAATGGGTTCTCCGTTTTTTCCTACAGTGCTGGCATTTGTAACCATCAGAAAAAATCATCACGTAGCGCATGCAGCTTACCCAGAATGTATTACCGAGAAGGAGCTGGCGTTTATGACAAGAGGGGAGGGAGGACTGCTGCATGGAACAGCACAATATGCTTTTAAAATCAGAGGCTACTGAAATCAATGCATGCAGCTAAATACGGGTGTCCATACATACGCTATATTGTCAAAAGTATTAGGATACCTGCCTTTCCACGCACCTGAACTTTATTGGGATCCCAGTCTTAGTTCGTAGGGTTCAATATTGAGTTACATAGTTACATATTAGAGGTTGACAAAAGACACAAGTCCATCAAGTCCAACCTATGTGTGTGATTATATGTCAGTATTACATTATATATCCCTGTATGTTGCGGTCATTCAGGTGCTTATTTAATAGTTTCTTGAAACTATCGATGCTCCCCGCTGAGACCACTGCCTGTGGAAGGGAATTCCACATCCTTGCCGCTCTTACAGTAAAGAACCCCCTACGCAGTTTAGAGAATTATCGTTTTATCTCTGGAGTTGATCCCCTTTTTAATGCATGCCAATATTCTGTTTGCTTTGTTAGCGGCAGCTTGGCATTACATGCCATTGCTGAGCCTATCATCTACTAGGACCCCCAGGTCTTTTTCCATCCTAGATTCCCCCAGAGGTTCTCCCCCCAGTGTATAGATTGCATTCATATTTTTGCCACCGAAATGCATTATTTTACATTTTTCTACATTAAACCTCATTTGCCATGTAGTTGCCCACCCCATTAATTTGTTCAGATCTTCTTGCAATGTTTCCAAATCCTGTGGTGAAGTTATTGCCCTGCTTAGCTTAGTATCGTCTGCAAATACAAAGATTGAACTGTTTACCCCATCCTCCAGGTCGTTTATGAACAAATTAAACAGGATTGGTCCCAGCACAGAACCCTGGGTGACCTCACTACCCACCCCTGACCATTCTGAGTACTCCCCATTTATCACCACCCTCTGAACTCGCCCTTATAGCCAGTTTTCAATCCATGTACTCACCCTATGGTCCATGCCAACGGACCTTATTTTGTACAGTAAACGTTTATGGGGAACTGTGTCAAATGCTTTTGCAAAGTACAGATACACCACGTCTACGGGCCTTCCTTTATCTAGATGGCAACTCACCTCCTCATAGAAGGTTAATAGATTGTTTTGGGAAGAACGATTCTTCATGAATCCATGCTGATTACTGCTAATGATACTGTTCTCATTACTAAAATCTTGTATATAGTCCCTTATCATCACTTCCAAGAGTTTACATACTATTGATGTTAGAAACTGGTCTGTAATTCCCAGGGATGTATTTTGGGCCTTTTTTAAATATTGGTGCTACATTGGCTTTTCTCCAATCAGCTAGTACCATTCCAGTCAGTAGACTGTCAGTAAAAATTAGGAACAATGGTCTGGCAATTACTTGACTGAGTTCTCTAAGTACCCTCAGGTGCAAGCCATCTGGTCCTGGTGATTTATTAATGTTAAGTTTCCCAAGTCTAATTTTAATTCTGTCCTCTGTTAACCTGTTGAGTTGGCCCACCCTTTGCAGCTATAACAGCTTCAACTCTTCTGGGAAGGCTGTCCACAAGGTTTAGGAGTGTGTCTATGGGAATGTTTGACCATTCTTCCAGAAGCGCATTTGTGAGGTCAGGCACTGATGTGTACACGAAGGCCTGGCCCACAGTCTGGAATCTAATTAATCCCAAAGGTGTTCTATCAGGTTGAGGTCAGGACTCTGTGCAGGCCAGTCAAGTTCCTCCACCCCAAACTAGCTCATCCATGTCTTTATGGACCTTGCTTTGTGCACTGGTGCGCAGTCATGTTGGAACAGGATGGAGCCATCTTCAAACTGCTTCCACAAAGTTGGGAGCATGAAATTGTCCAAAATGTCTTGGTATGCTGACGCTTTAATGCCCCGTACACACGGTCGGACTTTGTTCGGACATTCCGACAACAAAATCCTAGGATTTTTTCCGACGGATGTTGGCTCAAACTTGTCTTGCATACACACGGTCACACAAAGTTGTCGGAAAATCCGATCGTTCTAAACGCGGTGACGTAAAACACGTACGTCTGGACTATAAACGGGGCAGTATCCAATAGCTTTCATCTCTTTATTTATTCTGAGCATGCGTGGCACTTTGTCCGTCGGATTTGTGTACACACGGTCGGAATTTCCGACAACGGATCTTGTTGTCGGAAAATTTTATAGCCTGCTCTCCAACTTTGTGTGTCGGAAAATCCAATGGAAAATGTGTGATGGAGCCTACACACGGTCGGAATTTCCGACAACAAGGTCCTATCACACATTTTCCGTCAGAAAATCCGACCGTGTGTACGGGGCATAAGAGTTCCCCTCACTGGAACTAAATGGCCAAGCCCAATCCCACACCATAATCCCCCCTCCACCAAATGATTTGGATCAGTGCACAAACCAAGCTCCATAAAGACGTGGATGGGCAAGTTTGGGGTAGAGGAACTTGACTGGCCTGCACAGAGTCCTGAGCTCAACCCGATAGAACAACTTTGGGATGAATTCGAGCAGAGACTGCGAGCCAGGCCTTCTCGAACAACAAATGCTCTTCTGGAAGAATGGTCAAACATTCCTGACCTCACAAATGCGCTTCTGGAAGAATGGTCAAACATTATCATACACACACTCCTAAACCTTGTGGACAGCCTTCCCTGAAGAGTTGAAGATGTTATAGCTGCAAAGGGTGCAACTCAATATTTAACCCTACGGACTAAGACTGGGATGCCATTAAAGTTCATCTGTGTGTAAAGGCAGGTGTCCCAATACTTTTGACAAAATAGCATATGTATAGAACCAACTGGTGCTAAAAGTAATATGGTCACTACTGTGTACTGTAGTGGTGAAGGAGTTAATGGGGAAAGCCAGATGCAGCAGGGGTCATGCCATCTGACATACCAGGAATGTCAGATACCGGCTATGCATGGAGCTTTGCTATACAGCAACAATTCAATACTAAGTATTCTTCTTCTTTAGTAGGGTGCTTTCAGCTTGATCACACTTTGAATGAGCAAATTGATTGATCCGTAAATGATATAGTGTTGGAAATCTTTGTACTGTATGTATGGGCTGCGGAACACTTTTCTATTTTCTTTGTGTAGCAACCTCCTAGTTAGCTTACTAGGGACATTTAGCTTTGTAGTCAGATTGTCTGCTTTGGTCTGCTGTGGCTCCACAAGCTATGGGATTCATTGCTTCCCCCTAGTTTTGTTGAAAAACTTCCAGAGCTTGGGACGGGAAGATACAAAGCTTGAATATTTACCACCTTCTGACCAATCCCTGGGGAGGTGTGCCCAGCAGGTGTTCAGAAGGGGGTAAATAGACTAAAGCCTGGGCAGAGGAGTTAGTTGGTGCTTGGTCCTAGCTACCTGAGAATGGACTGGTGATTCTTTAGAGGGGCTGCTTGTCCCTGGAGCCATCCAGGATTGACTGCTGGACTACTCTATGCTATGGACAGAACCCTCAAATTCTGGAGATCTCTCTTAGCTCTGTGAGTAGAGTTTGATTACTGAGCTGCAGTCTCTATGGTCCCCAGCTGTGGATAGTGACTGTTAGGCCCTTTTCACACCAACGGACCATCCGATCAGGTCCACCTGTCTGTTTTTCAGGCGGACCCGATCGGACCACCCATTGTTCTCTATGGTCATGTGTCCGCTGTCACCCACCGGCATCTGGTCCAGCTAAAAACAGACGGATGGAGATATGTCTGCCATCCATCTGGCGGATTGGATGACCGCCCCATAGAGAACAGCAGGCTGTGTCCGTGTCCACTCTGCATAGCGGAGCGGACATGGACCTGTCATCCGCCTGCTCAGTGAGGATCAGCGGAAAGATCTACAGCTGAACAGGCGGATCCTCTTGGATGGATTCTGCCCCATCTGAAAGGGGCCTTCCAGGTAGCCCAGAACTTGTTCAACATTGTTCATGATTCTCGGCTATGGGGGTTTTAGGCGGGTGCATTCTGCTTTAAACTGTGCTAAAACCCTTTTGTTCTTGGGCTTCAGCTAAGAACATACTCTGTTTCCCCGAAAATAAGACCTAGCGTGATTGTCGGTGATGGCTGCAATATAAGCCCTACCCCCCCAAATAAGCCCTAGTTAAAGTCCTTGTAGGTCTTATTTTCAGGGTTGGGCTTATTTTCGGGGAAACAGGGTAGGGCTTATTTGGGGGGGGGGTAGGGCTTATATAGCAGCCATCACTGACAATCATGCTAGGTCTTATTTTCGGGGAAACAGGGTAGTGACTGCACTGCTTCTATAGAGTGGCCATTTTCAACCAGGTTGCAAAGGCAGCAGGTGGCTCAAGCCTGCCTTTTAGTTACACCAAGCCCCGAACTGCTTGCTGTGTGCCTGGCTGCCTCTGCACTAAGTAGGAAAGAACTTGGGAAAATCCAGGGGTAAACGCAACGTGAAAACTGCACATTAGAACTGCACATTAAAAGTGTCCCACCACCCCTGATCCTTGTTAACTATCTATACCACCTTCTCCATGATGTCATAAAGACTGATGACACAGCTCAAGTAAAAGTAGAAAAGTAAAAGCTTCCAGAGCCTTATGAGAGTCAACGTTGTCATGATTAAAGTGCTTTATGCTGGTTCACTTTAACAAGGGCCCCACCAGCAGTAATACTCACCTTGCCTTTGCTCCCCATAACATGGACCTTTTACAGGTCTGAGGTCCCTCTACCTGCCTCATGTGACCTCTCAATCACCAAGCACCGCCAACGGAAGCCCCCCTATGTTTCTCTTATTAGGAGTCTCCTTTAAAGCGTCTCTGTCACTATCAAAAGCTTTGCCTGGGAAGAAGACAATGCATACTCTCCTCTCCTGCTGCCTGCGCTGCTGAACGCCACTAAAGCGTAATTGCTGCCTAAGGCCTCATGAACACAGGGGGTTGTGGCTCCTACTGTGTAAAAATCTGGCGCTCAGGAGGCATAGCAGCCTCACATACAGGGCGGTATGCTTCAAAACGTGGACTTTCTGTGTTTGGGGCAGAAGTCCCTGTATGCATATGGCCCACCAGTACTGCTCAGAACAACATACAACCGCCACATATTTCAGCCTACCATTGCTTTTGACAGGCTACTGAACTGCAAGTTGCCCCTGTGCCTCCTGAGAGCCAAAATACTACCGAACCAGTCATTTCAGGAGAAACAATCTACTGTGTCCCCCACTGCACCAGTGGTGCCTTCCGCTCATCACTATGTACCACAGGACTCAGTTGACCAGTGAGGGTCAGAGGAAGGAACCACTGACTGCTGGGGGGGGGGGACCGAGCAATTGACACATCTGTAAGTGTCAGATTTCAGGGGACAATTTGTCTTCAGTGGAGTGGTGTTCAGCCAGAAGAGGTAGATATACAGTATCTCACAAAAGTGAGTACACCCCTTACATTTTTGTAAATGTTTTATTATATCTTTTCATGTGACAACACTGAAGAAATGACACTTTGCTACAATGTAAAGTAGTGAGTGTACAGCTTGTATAACAGTATAAAATTGCTGTCCCCTCAAAATAACACACAGCCATTATTGTCTAAACTGCTGGCAACAAAAGTGAGTACACCCCTAAGTGAAAATGTCCACATTGGGCCCGATTAGCCATTTTCCCTCCCCGGTCTCATGTGACTCGTTAGTGTTACAAGTTCCCAGGTATGAATGGGGAGCAGGTGTGTTAAATTTGGTGTTATCACTCTCTCATACTGGTCATTGGAAGTTCAACATGGCACAGAACTCTCTGAGGATCTGAAAAAAAGAATTGTTGCTCTACATAAAGATGGCCTAGGCTATAAGAAGATTGCCAAGACCCTGAAACTGAGCTGCAGCATGGTGGCCAAGACCATACAGCGGTTTAACAGAACAGGTTCCACTCAGAACAGGCCTCACCATGGTCGACCAAAGAAGTTGAGTGCACGTGCTCAGCGTCATATCCAGAGGTTGTCTCTGGGAAATAGACGTATGAGTGCTACCAGCATTGCTACAGAGTTTGTAGGGGTGGAGAGTCAGCCTGTCAGTGCTCAGACCATACGCCGCACACTGCATCAAATTGGTCTGCATGGCTGTTGTCCCAGAAGGAGCCTTTTCTAAAGATGATGCACAAGAAAGCCTGCAAACAGTTTGCTGAAGACAAGCAGACTAAGAACATGGAGTACTGGAACCATGTCCTGACCAAGAGTAACATATTTTGTTCAGATGGTGTCAGGTGTGTGTGGCGGCAACCAGGTGAGGAGTACAAAGACAAGTTTGTCTTGCCTACAGTCAAGCATGGTGGTGGGAGTGTCATGGTCTGGGGCTGCATAAGTGCTGCTGGCACTGGGGAGCTACAGTTCATTGAGGGAACCATGAATGCCAACATGTACTGTGACATACTGAAGCAGAGACTGGGCCACAGGGCATTATTCCAACATGAGAACGACCCCAAACACACCTCCAAGATGACCACTGCCTTGCTAAAGAAGCTGAGGGTAAAGGTGATGGACTGGCCAACCATGTCTCCTATAACCTAAACCCTATTAAGCATCTGTGGGGCATCCTCAAATGGAAGGTGGAGGAGCGCAAGGTCTCTAACATCCACCAGCTCCGTGATATCGTCATGGAGGAGTGGAAGAGGACTCCAATGGCAACCTGTGAAGCTCTGGTGAACTCCATGCCCAAGAGGGTTAAGGCAGTGCTGGAAAATAATGGTGGCCACACAAAATATTGACACTCTGGGCCCAATTTGGTCATTTTCACTTAGGGGTGTACTCACTTTTGTTGCCAGCGGTTTAGACATTAATTGCTGTGTGTTGAGTTATTTTGAGGGGACAGCAAATTTACACTGTTATACAAGCTGTACACTCATTACTTTACATTGTAGCAAAGTGTCATTTCTTCAGTGTTATCACATGAAAAGATAGAATAAAATATTTACATAATTGTGAGGGGTGTACTCATTTTTGTGAGATACTGTATATTTTATTCCTGACAAGGAGAGCTTCTAATAGTAAATTAAAGCATTTGTTACTCCAACATTTCATATTCCTGATCTGTGCCTGCTGTACCATGTACTTGTATGAGAAAGTATCCTGTTCTTACACCCTTTATAACTGCTGGGAGGGTGATGTTTTATTCTTCTCAGTACAATTGCTCTTGAATCCATTCCATCAAAGTGATTATCACACTGATTAAACACAGCTTATCTATTGTTGTCCATGTATTTAATCCTGTAATTATGCTTTCATCAATAAATAATTGGGAAAGAGAAAAAGAATGATATCTATAACATAGACAGAACATAACTAAGACCTGTAGAAATGTCCGTATTTTCCTACAGAATAATACAGTGAGTTTTTCTCCCGGTAATAGGTGAATCCTTGCACTGCACGGCATCCATTCAATACACCTCTGCTCTGTATCACTGTCATCAAGTTGTCAAGCAACAGCCAGAAAACAATTATTAGGTGAGCCAAGATAGCGAACACACTCAGGGAATGAATACCATGACTTGATACTGGCCCTCAGGGGTGAGGCTAAATTCTTTAAAATATACTGTATGTCATAAAGAGTGGAGTTCACCTTGGATGAAAACGGCATGCCAACACGGTCAGCAGATCCAAAGAGACCGGAAGCTAAAGTTATATACAAATTAGACTTTTCTTCTAAAAGCTTGGCCCTACCCCTCCTGTCTGTGGAGTGTTATGCCCCGTATACACGAGCAGACTTTTCTTCGGACTGAACTGCAAAGGACTTTTCGACGGAGTTCCGACGAAACGGACTTGCTTACACACGATCACACCAAAGTCCGATCCTTTCGAATGTGATGACGTACGACTAGAATAAGGAAGTTCATAGCCAGTAGCCAGTAGCCAATAGCTGCCCTTGCGTTGTTTTTAGTCCGTCGGAATAGCATACAGACGAACGTTTTTTTCGATAGGAATCGAGTCCGTCGGAAAGATTTGAAACATGTTCTATTTCTAAGTTCCGTCAGATTTTATGACAGAAAAGGTCCGATGAAGCCCACACGATCGAATTGTCCGACGGATTCGTTCCGTCGTACCTTTGATGCCGAAAAGTCCGGTCGTGTGTACGCGGCATCACTGTTGGTCACAGAGGCTGTCCATCACATTGGATAACCAATTGAAAGGTTTGGCTAGAGGAAAGGTGCAGGGCAAGGATCAAAAATTACAGGGGTATTCTTTTCTTTTTTTTTTACTAGTAAGGGCGACAATCATCGACTTATAGCGGGACTGCGATAGTGCGGCGGACAAAAATCGGACACAAATTGACACTTTTGACACTGTGTGGGAACCAGTGACACTTATACAGTGATCAGTGCTAAACGTATGCACTGTCACTCTACTAATGACACTGGCTGGAAAGGGGTTAACATCTAGGACAATCAAAGGGTTAAATGTGTGCCTAACAAGTGTTTTCTCACTGTGGGGAAGGTGCTCTTACTAAGGGAAGGCATGGATCCCTGTCCCTGCTTTGCAGGAACACAGGATCAATGTCTTCCATACTGACAGAACGGCAATCTGCCTTGATTACATAGGCAGACCCCCCTTCTGCCTGAGTGCAGAACGATCAGCGGGTACCGGCAGACATCGAGTCCGGACCCGTTATTTGGCTCCTATACCCAGAAATGCAGGATCCCGTATATATACAGATGATCCGGCGCAGCACGACCGCTCTGTAGCAGTGAATCTGCTATGGCGTGGTCGCAAATGGTTAAGATCATCAGCATTATGATAACACACAGGCAGGAGGCACTCTATCATGGCTCTGGCTGGCTCTGTCACAGTGTGTCACATAACATGGCTGTTGGGTGCAGATTTTGTTAACTTATGACCAATAAATCAGGACCCAGCAGTCATGTTATGTGACACACTGTGACAGTGCACTGCCAGCCAGAGCCATGATAGAGTGCCTGCTGCCTGTGTGTTATGATACCATCCATTATGCCAAAGAGACAGACACAGTGTAATGTAGTCTATTCACAGACACCCCCAAAGCACACCTGTGTTGAACCCTTGAAGGCACTGGCAGCCCCACGATCGAATCCGCTTCCCCTCTGTTCCTGCTGCTGGACACTGTCAGCTGAGCTCAGCTGCTTCTCTATGGCTGTCGCCGCCACCACCCGACTCATAGCCTCTCAAGTTTCACTCTCCGAGCCCCGGCTACTACTGGGTGGGGAGTGGAGGAAGATCACTCCGCCGGGGAAGGCAAGGCGGCTGGCCGGGACTGGAGCCAATGCAAAAGAACATGCGAGAGGGAGCAGAATGGGCATGTGCCCCAAACTGAAGAAATAGTCCCTCCGCCTTCCGACCAGCACATGTTCATCAGAAAGGGGCACAGATAATGGAAAAAATACACCCCCCTAAGCTAGTGGGAGCAGCGGAGCAGGGGTGTGTAATTCAGATTTTTCTTTTTTTTCTGTTCTTCACTGACTGTCTTCGAAATTGCCCCGGCCCCTGTTCAAATCAAATCCGGGGACAAATGCGGTGACAGACTTGGTCCAGAGACAGTGTCCTCAGTCCAGGGACTGTCCCCGGAAACCGTGGATGTCTGGTCATCCTACCCTAAACAGATGGAACAATAGCTACACCAGTGGCATGCAGTAGAATCCTGGAGCATTGCAGTGATTGAAGCATTGGGCAATTATGTGAGATTATTCGCTACTAGCAAGCGATTGAAATCACCCATGCCTTTCGTTAATTGAAAGTTTTAAATGATTGGACGCGTTTGTTCTTTTTCTATGTACTGGTTAGATCTAAAACGCCTTATTCTAAAAAACAATTCTATAGCCAATAAAGTGTTTCTTTCATATACAGTTTAGATTAAGCGCAGCTTATATTGAAAAGCGTTTCTCCAGCTGGTGAAGCAGCAGCTAAGTGTCTTCTTATCTACAGATAAACTCTGCGCCTCCAGTGTATGAAGAGCCATCCAGGAATTTGCTTGTAATGTGCCTACTTGTGAACCATATCAAATAAGTTTCTGGTCTGGCTGTACGCCCAGGAATAAACATAGCTTCATTCAGCCTGGCCGACGCAGAGAAGTTCAAGTCTCTCTTTTTATCTCTTATGGTCCGTCACTAACAGGCTCCAGGGAACATTTTTAAAACTCTCGCATGCTGAAAACGAGCCAGCTCTCTGCTTTATTTAGAACGTTCACGCTTTCGCTATTTCATAAAATAATAAAAAAAACGTTATATGTCACAACAAGGAACAATTTAGAAAATACAATATATAATTTGGAAAAAAAAAACTGCCTGGTTTTGTGTCCACATGGGGTTTGTCAATAGGGGTGGAAAATTATTTTTTTTATTCCTAGCAAGCATAGACACAGTGCCATTTGGATGAAGACTGGTATTACAGATGAGTGAACTAGGCAAAAATTGGCGGTGGTTTGCTTCGAGCACAAGTCATCCTGGCACGTCTTTGCCTAGTGCAGACTGGTCTGCTCAGAAAACTAGTAAAGTTGTCCAAAGAGAAACCGTCTGCCTTGATTGTGATTGGAAATACAAGAAGTAGAGATGTGGAAGGTACACTACACAGGTCCAGGGTGTACACTCCTACTGACCCTTTGAGGTGATGTTTGGATTTTGGCTGCAGGGAACTACACAGAACTCAGATTAGGGTTAACTAAATACAATTTCTAGTCTAATTGCAGTTTGAAGGGTTTAAACTGTAGCGTTACCCCTACACATGCCGCTGGTTTCAACTGGTTCTTCCCCAAACAATACAGAGGTCACCATCCACCCAAGCAACAGTCCATTCTCCCCAGCTCCAATAAACAGTCTAGGGCAGTGTTTCTCAACGTTCCTAATGCCGTGACCCCTTGATAAAATTTCTCAAGTTGTGGGGACCCCTAATAGTAAAATTATTTTCGTAGCATGGGTTGTCAGCACCCAAGGCAAGACAAGTAATTTGCGCTCCTAACCCACAGATATTTAGGGCTCCCTGAGACCCTTCCACTCGTACAGTATTAAAACCCCTTATGGTACATTTTAGGATGTACAATTCTTTCTCTTTGTTCTCCTTTCTTTCCCTTTTATCTCTCTCTATCCTAATTTCTTTTTTTTCCCTATCCCTCTCTCTAGCCGTCTTTCTTGTTTTCTCTTATTCTTTCTCTCCCTTTTTCTTTGTTCCTCCCCCTCCTTTTCTCTCCTTTACATGTATGCTCTATTTTTATTCCTTCTCTTATGCCCCGTACACACGGTTGCATTTTCCGATGGAAAATGTGTGATAGGACCTTGTTGTCAGAAATTCAGACCGTGTGTAGGCTCCATCACACATTTTCCATCGGATTTTCCGACACACAAAGTTTGAGAGCAGGCTATAAAATTTTCCGACAACAAAATCCGTTGTCGGAATTTCCGATCATGTGTACACAAATCCGACGCACAAAGTGCCACACATGCTCAGAATAAATAAAGAGATGAAAGCTATTGGCTACTGCCCCGTTTATAGTCCCGACGTACGTGTTTTATGTCACCGCGTTCAGAATGATCGGATTTTCTGACAACTTTGTGTGACCGTGTGTATGCAAGACAAGTTTGAGTCAACATCCGTCGGAAAAAATCCTAGGATTTTGTTGTCGGAATGTCTGATCAATGTCCGACCGTGTGTACGGGGCATTACTCCTTGGTGGGGGAGTGGGGGGAATGGGATGAGTGGCAGTGCTGACGGGGAGTTGGGATCAGTGGCAGTGCTGGGGGAATTCTGATCAGCCAACTTACTTTGCTCTTGAGCAAGGTCATCTGAGAACTGTAGTGTGGACTTTTAATGGCAACTATAATCACAGGTAGTGTTACGCAGTGACACCCATGGAAAAATCAGGAGATAGGGTCTCCTCCAGCCCCTCCCACTTCACATTCCTCACCAGTCAGCTGACCTCTAGTCTCTGCCCCCCAGCCATGCCATGAACTGAATGGGTGGCTGCGAAGAGGCTGAGTGGGCGGCCACTGGCTCCAGGAACAGCCCAACTGGGCGGTCACAGGCTCCAGGGACAGCCCTGCTTGGCTGCCGCATAAAGGCTGGGAGAGCGGTGCAGGCTTCAGGAACCACCCAGGATTCGTTGACCCCTGGCAAATCATCATTTGACCTACCGAGGGGGTCCCGACCCCCAGGTTGAGAACCACTGGTCTTAAAGAGAAAAAAACACATGTGGGAGAGACGCATGCGCTGCACACCCCGAAACAATAATGTTAAAAAATGGACAGTTTCCCCGGTGGGGCTTTAGACAGCAATATCTTGATATTCAGAAATAATAAAAAATGTATAACCAGTAAGTGCTTTTATTGAACCATGAACAATTGTAATGCTATAATTCAATTGGCATTACAACATAGAGCGCTGGCCAAGTAGTACAATACATATTCCACAATATAAAGTCGACACATCTTTACACAAAATTATATACAGTCATACATTTCCGGGCTGTTGACGGTATAAATCCCCGACGCGTTTCGACCTGTGTACGGTCATCATCAGGGGGATAGTTGGTTCTATAAAATACATTGAATATCTTCAAAATTTAAGAACATGTCATCATAAATCTCATTATAAGGTTAAAAGTGGTAGTATATTTACCGCTGAAAAGTAGAGGGAATAATCCTTTGGCCAGTAAAAGCCGTAAATGGATCCGGGGGGCCCCCATATTCGCCCCTGTCTCCCCAGAGCACATGAGTCCAGCCCAAGGGGCTTACAAGGAGCCACATAGACGCCCTCCAGGGGAAGGAGAAATCAGCACCTGCGACAAATACCCAATAAGTCAAAATGATTCTCAGCACATTGGCAAAAGTATGAAGTGTATGGGCTAACTGCAATCCTAGTGATCAATATATATTGATCTGGTGTCCTAAGGTTTCATGATTGTAATTAATTATATAGAAAGTGGCACAACCATAAAAGAAATGGTTGTATAGTTATAGGGTTGTTTGAGTGGTGTGGTGTGTAAACACAGGTGGGTGGGAAGTGATATGTGGTACTAGGAATATGAGAAACCCTTTGAGTGATAAAGTAAAATTAAATGGATGGCCAGCACCATGCTGACTACAGTGCTATGTCAAGGTGAATGAAATGAGTGTATGGTGTCAGCCAACACATGGTGGAATAAAAGTGAAAAACAAGTCAAAAGGAGAGTGTGTGAATGAATAAAACCAAATAAAACAATCAAAAACATGTGTGGAAGATCTAAACTGATTATAGGAATAGGAGTATGAGTGTAGTGTTGTAATATTAGAATAGTAAGGGTATATGTATAGTATAATAATTTACCTTGTGCCACAGTGTGGCTGATGTAGTAAAGTTTGACTTGTATGAACCAAATTGCAATGGAGCAAAAAAGGTAAAAAGCTGGAGCCAAAAAAAGGATTTGTGCAGTGCCATCCATTACGGTCTGCATGGAGTCATAGTAAGACTCACAGGCAGCCGATCATGGATATATGCCTAAAGTAGGCAATTAATTGAGTAGGCACAGGTGCTGATCTCCTCACCCCAGAGTGAGCAGCCCACATGTGGCTCCCCCGGCATCCCTGTAGGCAAAAAAAAAAAAAAAAAAAAAAAAAAAAAAGCTCTCCCCCCCATGCTCTGATTGACGGACGTTTGTATTCATCGTCCGCCGATGTGAGCTTCACTCTGCCGGCGGCATCCCTTGATCACCTCCGGATGAGCCGCGGCGAGGTGCGCATGTGCGAGTCACTTTGGCGTGTGCACGGCGCCGCGACATCTCGCGGTTTGCGGCGGAGTTGACGGCAGCTGCCGGGGTTTTTTTTTTTTTTTGCCTACAGGGATGCCGGGGGAGCCACATGTGGGCTGCTCACTCTGGGGGGGAGGAGATCAGCACCTGTGCCTACTCAATTAATTGCCTACTTTAGGCATATATCCATGATCGGCTGCCTGTGAGTCTTACTATGACTCCATGCAGACCGTAATGGATGGCACTGCACAAATCCTTTTTTTTGGCTCCAGCTTTTTACCTTTTTTGCTCCATTGCAATTTGGTTCATACAAGTCAAACTTTACTACATCAGCCACACTGTGGCACAAGGTAAATTATTATACTATACATATACCCTTACTATTCTAATATTACAACACTACACTCATACTCCTATTCCTATAATCAGTTTAGATCTTCCACACATGTTTTTGATTGTTTTATTTGGTTTTATTCATTCACACACTCTCCTTTTGACTTGTTTTTCACTTTTATTCCACCATGTGTTGGCTGACACCATACACTCATTTCATTCACCTTGACATAGCACTGTAGTCAGCATGGTGCTGGCCATCCATTTAATTTTACTTTATCACTCAAAGGGTTTCTTATATTCCTAGTACCACATATCACTTCCCACCCACCTGTGTTTACACACCACACCACTCAAACAACCCTATAACTATACAACCATTTCTTTTATGGTTGTGCCACTTTCTATATAATTAATTACAATCATGAAACCTTAGGACACCAGATCAATATATATTGATCACTAGGATTGCAGTTAGCCCATACACTTCATACTTTTGCCAATGTGCTGAGAATCATTTTGACTTATTGGGTATTTGTCGCAGGTGCTGATTTCTCCTTCCCCTGGAGGGCGTCTATGTGGCTCCTTGTAAGCCCCTTGGGCTGGACTCATGTGCTCTGGGGAGACAGGGGCGAATATGGGGGCCCCCCGGATCCATTTACGGCTTTTACTGGCCAAAGGATTATTCCCTCTACTTTTCAGCGGTAAATATACTACCACTTTTAACCTTATAATGAGATTTATGATGACATGTTCTTAAATTTTGAAGATATTCAATGTATTTTATAGAACCAACTATCCCCCTGATGATGACCGTACACAGGTCGAAACGCGTCGGGGATTTATACCGTCAACAGCCCGGAAATGTATGACTGTATATAATTTTGTGTAAAGATGTGTCGACTTTATATTGTGGAATATGTATTGTACTACTTGGCCAGCGCTCTATGTTGTAATGCCAATTGAATTATAGCATTACAATTGTTCATGGTTCAATAAAAGCACTTACTGGTTATACATTTTTTATTATTTCTGAATATCAAGATATTGCTGTCTAAAGCCCCACCGGGGAAACTGTCCATTTGAGAACCACTGGTCTAGGGGTTTGTCTTTTTGTAACTTATTGCTTGTAGAACTTGTAACAGGAGAGGGATTAGGGCACAGAAAACTTAAAAACGGCTGGCAACATCAATGAGGGGACAGTCTAAACCCTCACAACTGGGGACCATGAGGTATCTTTCTGAACAGTCTCAAAGCCTAAGAATGGGAGAAGACAATCTCTCTAAGGATTAAGTTTATTTATAAGCTGCTCAGCCAACATCTTGGTGTACCTTCCCCACATTGGCTAGGCCCTCATCAATATTCAGGCTGATATTTGAATTCAGGCTGGTTATTTGAATTCTCATTCCACAAGTTCTAGAAACTTCTTCTAGAAGCAAGGGGCACCAATCAAACTGCTAGCCTGTGAAACCCTGAACAGACCAGACCAAGCAATCACTGCTCCCTTGATTAAAGAAGGAGCCAGAAATGAAATATTTCTATGAACCTAACTAGGAGGGTACTAAAGAACCTTAATCAGTTTACCCCAATCTCAGTTCTGTATAGTTCCCTTCAACCAAAAAGCAGTCATTACATCACAAGGTCAACAGTAGGGCCTTTGCATCTAATTACTGTGTTCCCAATCACAATCAGGGCAGAATGGCAGAGGGGGAGTCCTGTAATGGGTAGAGAGGATGGGGGGTCGTGTCACAGCTCAGTCAGAGCTCATCAGAGCGTTAGACAGTTTTCTTCTTTGTTCCTGGACTTCACCTGTAGGAAGAACAAAAGGTGGATGACTTGGAAAACGTGCTGTCCCAGCTTAGAGCTGCAGCTATGTGCCAGAGGCCCTGGGTGGCTACAAGACAAACTATAAGACTAATTGCAGGAGCCCAGGCAGGTCTTTCCTGGGCCCTCTTCTAGTTGCCCACATGCTAGGAGGTCAAGTGAGGCTGATACACAGACCAGAGGGAACACAGGATTTGATTTTGACGGTTCTACTGATGACTTCGGCATCCCTTCTGTTTTATGTTTAACACCAATCCGATCCTGAGAGTGCCAGTGACTGCTGCACAGTGGCATAGACTGTGACTGCCTGTTACCCCTGCAGGGGTGAATAAAGCTGGTGAGTCTCTGCACAATAAGAGCACGTGATATAACAACACTGTCACCAAAGAAGTTAAACATTAGAGGATGGCACTGAACACACTTGTTTATTAAAAAATTTAATTGTCAGCAACATTCACAAGGACTATTCAAAATTATTATTACTGTATTAAGCACCAGTCACCAATTTTTCACAAGAGCACTTTATAAGGAACTTTTTGCAACACCATTGCCTATTTCAGCTGAGACATTAATCTGGTTTTGCTTTTCTTCCCCCTCCCCCCCTCCCCCCCATTGTATGCATTCACTTATGTATGTTTTGACTAGCATATGTTAGAGTGGATCACACCAATTTCACGCATGGTGGATTTTCACTTTTGATGCATTTATTTGTTTATTATTAATTTTGTTTATGGTCACTCAGTCATTTGTTTTAATTTGGCACTTTTAGTATGAGATTTCCTTTTCACAGGGATATTCAGTATGACAACATAGAGGCATTATATACGTCATAGGATTATTTTTACATCTTTTCATATTTCCACCTTGGTTCTTAATCAGAACAGCGCCACACCCACACTCTACATTTCTCTCACCAACTCCCCTGCCCTCACATCTCGCAGTGTGGATGGTGCGGCTGGCTATACAGGCTCCCTGCCTGTGTTTAGTGCGGCCCGGCGTGGGAGTGGCAAAGTGGTGGGTGTCGGCCAGGTTCCGGGAGCGGCTGGGGCCCCCAGTGACAGAAGATGCGGGTGGTAGCTTTCCCCTGTGTCCTGGCATCACAGAGCAAGCGCTGCGGATGGAAGGAGCTGGGCATCGGCTGGTGAGACTTCCTCCATCCCTCACAGAGCCCAATGTGGAAGTAGGAGAGGGAGCGCCCGGGGTTGACGGCGGCTGCTGACATCATCAGCTCTGGGGCCTGCAACCGCACCCTGAGCCTGCTGAGGGGAGAGAGCGACAGAGCGGCTTGGTGAACAAAGCCGGTCTGAAGGGGTGCTCAGCAGCTCTGAAGATGGTGAACTCCCGCACGCTGCACGGGGATCCGGATTAGCGGCTGGATGTCCTGAGGGACAGAAGCAGCCAGGTGAGCCTTTTGTTTCATGTCCTCTTTCTTGTTCTTATTCTCTCTTTGTTCAAGGGGGCTCTGGGGGGCTTAGTTAACAGCTCAGCATGTATCGGGGCAATGGGAGGGTGGCTTGAGTTTTGGGGGACAGTGCTGGGTCCTAAATCCCTTCTTTGGTGGGGGCCCCAGGCATGTATGGTGTCGTACACACCCTGTCAGCAGGTCTTAGGGAGGTGCTGGTGTGCTGTGAAGCTGGGGTGACATCTGGGGCTTCATCCTCTCTGGTAGCTGCCTGGCCCACAGCAGAAGCAGCCACCTCCAGTGTCAGTGGTCAGGCAGTCAAGGTTCCATATGAGGCCTCAGCTCGCTTTCTTGGTGCGGGTACGGGATCATCGGATTTCTCCAGTCAATGGCTGGTGGCGTCTGCGGCAACTACAGCCAGTAAGGCTTCGAATGACAAAGCAGCTGACAAAGGAGTTGCCGGGGTTAATGGGGTAGGTCTGGAAAATGCTGCAAAAATGCGATGTATACGTGTGTTTTGAAGGACCTTTGTGTGCACATCTAAAACCAGAAGTAAAGGAGCGTGTGTGGAAGCGTGAGTATGTGGAAATGTTTTCTTTGTTGCCATTGGAGAAATTTAACTTTAAAGTTAGACCAGATGAAAGTAAGAAGGAGGAAGAAAACGGCGATTCCCCATACGTTCTCAAACTGGTTGCAGGCGCACACAATTTTAGCTAGTGTCATTGGGGAAAAGGCCCCTGAGAATTGCTCCCCATTTTTTTTTTTGTTATCTGTGCTCTATCGACGAAGCCCAGTGAGTCTATGGAGTGCTTGCTTTGTTTCGCTATGACGAGCAATTTCGTCAGCGCAAGGCAGTCCGGCACTCTTTACGGTGGGACAACAAAAACATAATTCTGTGGATGAAACTGATGTCGTCTCCACAGAGTTCGGTTCCTCCCTTTCAGGTTGGTGCAGCTTCTCCACAATCGTCCGCAAATCACAGGGGGTTATGTTGGCAATTCAATGCTGGCTCTAGCAAGTTTGGCACCACGTGCTGTTTCCGTTATGACTGTTCAGGGTGTGGAGGGTCTCATGTGCTGTCCAGATGCTTCAACCAAGGAAAAGGAAAAGGAGGTGACGCTGGAAAGAGGGAAGACGCCAGTGAAGGTAGAAAAGATGGACCCCGTGGCGAGAGGGACAGCGCGTTCCTGACAAAGAGATGAAGAGGCTCAGGTAAGTAATACAGGGGAGCTGGGGGGCCGGTGACTGGCAGGTGTATTTTCACCTTAAGAAGCCACATCCTTATATTCGGCTGGGGCAGGATCAGCGTGAGGACTTGCAAGTGTGGGATTCATTTTTGGTTTCTTACATTGATCTCTCTCTTTGGCTGGAGCAGGTGATTTTCAATTTTGATCTAGAACTGTTCACTGACACTGCGGGCTCTGCTGATTATGGAACCTACTGTCAGGGTCGTGGAAGAGCTGAGAGTTGGCTCAGTGGAATGGAGGGAGGTTGGTTTAGTGTGTAATTTGGCTGTTTGTGAACTGTTTTCCCATTGTACTGTCCATGGAATTGTGCACGTTCCAGGAGTTGATAACTCAGTGGCTGATGCTTTGTCTCGTTTCCAGTGGGACAGATTCTGTTAGTTGGCACTGGAAGAAGAGCAACGCGGAATTCTATGCCCCAAGCATCTGTGGAGCATTGCATTTCCTCTTCCAAGTTCTCAAATAGTCACTCAGGCTGTGCGTCAACCTTGTCCTCATACTGTAGAGTGTGGCGGGAATGGAGTGATCAGGTGAATGGAGATGGGGGGTGTTCTCGTGAGGACGATGATGTACATGTGTTGCTTTATTTTATTGGCAGGAATTTTGAACGAGATGTGTCTGTCTTTGATATGTCTCAGCAGTTGGCCAGTTTGGCTTTCATGTTTAGGTTGTCAGGTCACAGATATACAGTTACAAAGCTTTTTCTGGCCAGGCGGGCTATGCGGGATGTGGCAGACACTCGACGTCCAGTTTTATTTGAGGTTCTTGGTGCTGTAGTGGGTCACTTGGATAGGGTGTTTTTCCGCCTATGAGGTTGCCTTGTTCTGGTCCGTCTTTGTGCTGGCTTTTTTTAGGGCTTTTCGGGTGGGGGAATTGGTAAGCCGAAACAAACGTGGTGAGAGTGGTTTGAGCGTACAGGATGTGTGTAGTGGACACTACATTGGGTATTCTGTTAAAAACATCTAACACTGACCAGTCGGGGAGGGGTTCTTGGATTGAGTTGTGTGTGGTTCCCTCTTCTCCCGTTTGCCCTGTCTGGGCTGTGGGGTTTTTTTTTTTTCACGGTTTCGGCCACATCTTCTGGAAGTTTTCTTTATGCATGCGGATGGGACATCAAGGTCTCGAAACATGGCGGTGTTTAGGAAATGCCTGTTGTCTGCTGGTTGGAGTGCAGACAACTATTCTTCTCATTACTTTCTGATTGGGAAGCGGTCTGATGGGGACTTAATGGCCAGCTCGTTCAGCGCTTTGGGCGGTGGGAATAAGTCAGATTTTGGTAATATGTGCCCCCTCATTTATTGTAACTTATAAGGTTTGCTATCTGTTGGGTCGGGCTAAGTTGTGTGGTCCTATATAGTTGCCAGGTCTGAGTGGCGTATGGCTCGCTCTGTTGAAAAGATCAACAAAGCCAGAATAAAAGGTGAACTAGGAGGTAGCAAGTATTTATTTTTTTGTCCGAAATGGGGACTTGGCAATACGTCATCGAGAGCTGGAGGATGAGACCTGGTGATATCTGAGAAGAGATAGTGTGCATCTGAATGCCATCGGCATTGGTTTATGACATCTGGGATTGCAGGAGGGTATTCAGCGGGCCTTCCGGTTTGGGGGGCAACACGTGCGTAAGGTGTCACTATTGTGTGCTGTGGCATGGGGTCTATCGGGTCTTTGAATAAAATTAAATAATATAAAATAATTGTGGAAAATTGTTGGTTGGGCACATCTGAGGTATGGGTGTCCCTTCCTAACAATACGGTGGTAACATCGGGGTATTAATTAGGCTGTATCTGGTAGTACGTAAGTGGTTTATTGTCCCTGATGAGGTATAGCTGTGGCTGGGGGCCTTTGATTGGGTGGCAGCTACAACCGGTTAATCGTGAGTATATAGGCCTTCAAAGACCTTAGACCGGGCATAAGCAGAGGTTGGTTTATATGTTATGCATTGACTGTATTATATGCATTAAACTTGTTTTCCTGTGCATGTTGTATTTAATGGTTCGTAATAAAAGGCTGCTATGGCCATTTGACTCCAAACAAAATGTGTCAACTGGTCATTTTGGAAGGGGGGGATTAACTTGATTGATTTCCCTTGTCATCTGAAATGACTCTATAAATATTATAAAGATCTGTAAAGATCAGACCTTAAAAAAAGTGGTGGGCTGTCTCTCCACAGCAGGCACAGTTGGCAGCTACAAATGATAAGGGCTGGATTGTGGCAACCCTTTTCAACAAAATTTTGGCTATAAAAGATGTTGATCTCTCCTATCTAACAGTGCTAGACTGTGGGCAATGTATACAGCCCTTCCTTTACAAGTCACTAGAAATAGATTCCTTACACGCATCCCAATATCTATATGACAAATGACCTTGAAAATAATTTTTATTGCCTGTCCAATGACATTTTTCACACCCCTTCCCTACAACATGTCAGACAGTAATCCACATACTGTACAGACTTGTCTCTCCAATTCACACAAGAGCGGACCTAGCCTTACGGAGGCAATCGGCTCTCGAGGAACCTCTTCTGTAAGTTTGCACTTGAAAGCCCACTAATGGACTGGGACTTTGGGATCAGTCAATTATGCTCACGTGTAAATCCCAGGCTGCAGAGGGTGCCTAATGACTAGTTAGAGAACTGGCACATGCTGTTTGAATATTTAGTACAAATGTGTGCCTCGGGGGCTCTACATTTTTGGCGGCTCCATTGATCAGGCATACATCAACTGCGATCAGCCAGGAGCTGTAAGCTTATTCAGTGTGACAGTACTGGGAGCATTGGATATGTATGGGGTGCAGTTACCCACAGCAACCAAACGATTGAAACTTGACTGGCTTTTGTAAGTAACTGAACTTTGCATATCATTTTGGTCCATTGTATAAGCTCATATAACAATATGTGTTGGGATACGCAGAGGTCCCAACAACCTACAATTTGTTTTCAGTTGTTGAAGTTCTCATTCTCAACTTAAGTCCTTTTAAAAAACAAAATACAGTGCTTAAGATACTAATATACTGTATATAGCATGTGACGACCAATATATAACTAAACTCTATACAATCACCAGAAACAAATAGTCTGCAAAATCCATATGTGTTCTAGTGCCCATAAATTAGGTGTCCAACAATGGAAGAGCCATTGATATATAACGGTATCATCAACAAATGTGGCCTCTTAAGTGCAGAAACATCAATGTGTTAGATATATAATTTCAGACATGCGTTGTCCCTTCCACAACACATAGCTGACCCCTCTGTAACAATGGCCTCAACCAATAGACCTACAAGACATGACGGGTCTATTTGTGCTCAATATTCCAGTTTCCAGTCATATCATTTTCTAGCATCAGACTTTATTGTAATCCAAAAACACAATAAAAAAGCAAAAACATCTCCAGATGGTGTAGTAAGTAGATTTATTAAAATAGTTAAAAGAATGAAAGCTCATAATGCCTTGTGCTAGTCAGCATAATGTAAATAGCATAAGTCATAAACCATGGAGTTGGTGCCCTTCTGCCTGCGTGATGACATAGCCACATGATCTTCATGCCCGACACTTTTAGTCCAATGTGGACTTCCTCAGGAGCTCCCAATCACATGGAGTGTTGTACCTGAACAGGCTGCTTGGGGGATTTTTTTAAGTCCAAGCTTTATTTTAGTGTTGAACTGCACCGATGGGTCTAATGCTGGCCTTTGGTTGGTAATTGTGTTTGCAGTTGTAGAGTTTTCTATTAACTTTCAAGCACACCAATCTGCCACCCACTGACTCAAGTGACCAAATGATCAAATCATCAGAGGAAATCAAATTCTTCAAAACTGAAGTACAACTTGAAGGTAATTGTGATCGATATCCAATTTTAGCCATTTGGTCACCCAGAACTGGGAAACAATTGAGGCCGTGGGTGGTGAGTTGATTACTGTGTGTGCAGGCTGATAGAAGCTAAACTACCAGTATAGCGCAAAGCTGACATGCTAACGTGCTTGGAGATGATTGGTGTGGTTGAAAGTTAATGGAAAACTCTACAACTGCCAACACAATTACCAACCAAAGGCTGCATTAGAGCCATCTGCACAGTTCAAGGCTGAAATAAAGCTGGGACTAAAAAAAATCTCCCAATGCTAACATCCCAGGAGCCAGAATAAAGGAGATCAGAGAGGTCAAATAACAGGGGGAGGTATAATGTCATATTTATGGGAAAATCTCAATGAGTCTCAACAGAAAAGTAGATTAGACATTACGTGCAATCTATATTGTCTCCTGTCCTGGTACCACCAGGGTGTAGTGAACTGTCAAATGGACAGGAGGCAAAGGGAAAGTCCTGACAGAGACATTAAAGTGATTGTAAAGGATTTTTTTTACAATAAAAAACATGTTATACTTACCTGCTCTGTCCAATGGTTTTGCATTGAGCAGCCCCGATCCTCCACTTCTCGGGCCCCCCCCCCCGGTGCTCCTGGCCCCTCCTCCTTGCCAAGTGCCCCCACAGCATGCAGTTTGCTATGGGGACACCCAAGCCACTTCTCTGTGTGTCCATTCTGACACGGAGCCGCGGCTCGGCCCCACCCCCTCTCTCTCCTCATTGGTTTACTGATGGTGCTTTGAGCCCCTCCTCCTTGCCAAGTGCCCCATAACAAGCTGCTTGCTATGGGGGCACTTGTGCATGGTCACTCCATAAGGCTGGGTTCACACTGCTGCGGTGCGGGAACGCAGCGAATTTACTGCGGGTTCCCGCATCGCACCAACTCGCACGGCAGTTCACACTGCCATATGCGAACTGCTGGGGAGTGTCATACAATGTTAATGACACCCCCAGTTCAGCCCGCATATCGCACTGCGAACTGACAATTCGGACATTTTCGGATCGCATAGGTGTGAACACCCATGCGATCCGATTCTGGTCCGAACAAAAAAAAAGGGTCCTGTGCGAGTTTGGACCGAATGCGGTGCGATATCAGCCATACTATCTGTATGGCTGATATCGCACCGCACAGACATCGCATGTGATGTGAACAGCAGTGCGCTGCGAATCACATACGATGTCTGCCACCGCAGCAGTGTGAACCCAGCCTTAGACACAGAAAACGTGGCTCAGCCCCCCGCCCCCGTTCCTGCCCCACTGCTGCATCTCAGCTAATGAGGAGGGAGAGACCCAGGAGAGCCTCGGCTCTCGTGCACATCCTTGGATCGAGATCCGGCTTAGGTAAGTATTAGGGTTGCTGAGGGGGGAGCTGCATACTGAAGGTTTTTTTTTACCTTCATGCATTTAGCCTTTACAACCATTTTAACTTTTCAAAAGTAAAAAAAAAAACACTTTGAAGACTTGAAAACTCTCACTAGTATTGGTCAGGTTAGCTTTTCAGGCTCTCTTTACATGCTCATTGCGATGGGGAAATGTGTATTCACACATATTGAGCCACATCTCTCACTAATACTGCTGATGTATTATCTTACTGCACATAAACCAGCTACATTGATGCTACACAAAAATGATTGGTAAGCTGCAGTATATTCAGTTTTTGTTTTGGGGTTTAATACTGCTTTAAATGTTGTGTCACAAAGCCGAAGTCTGGTGAGAGAAGTATCTCTGTCCTATTGTTATTATCTCACATGCACAGTGCCAAATAGCAAGCTCTATGCTACTCTATCTGTAATGGTATTCTTGCAGTATATTATCAGGTGATACGCTTTATTAAAATAACATTTATATGCAGTTACTATTACTTTGAGTAACTGCAATCCCTTCTGGTCTGGGATTCTTCAGTTAGCTTTAGCTCAGAGCTTAGTAAACAGCACAAGGTAGAGCCAGGTTGGGCATCCAAAAGCTCATAGGTAGAGGCCCGAATGCATGGTAGATAAGAGAACTGTTAGGAACTGAGAAAAACAGAGTGCATAGGCTTAGTTCCAGTGTAACCCCACTGACTTTGTTGGTAAGAAGATGCTCGGGTGCTGGTTGGAGGATCTCCTCATAACCACTGACCACTATTCAGCTCATCAGAACCAGAGTGAATGCCAAGCCTGCTACCTTCCCTCAAGAGTCTCTGCAACCAGACTTTGCGACTTTTCTGCCACTTTCATCCAGGAGTATCTTTGCTAAACCACTACACCTAGCAGTAGCCGCCCCCTCTATCCATGCGTCCAGCCAACTAATCTACATGCAAGGCACCGGACGCATTCAATTCCAATGGGGGGGGGGGTGTTTGAAGCACATGATTAGAGCCAGAGGCTCTAATTGACTTCAAAAAAGGGTGGGCTTCACACAGTTGTGTGATAGTAGCGAATGAATATTCCCTATTGTAACACTGAATCTCCTACCAGCCAATCAGGAAATGGGTCATGAGGCCCGGCGTCACCCGATTGGCCAAAAGGAGATCCGACCGGATTGGCCAGAAGGAGGAGGAGGGCGGAGACGCGCGGTGCACGGAGGAGAGGAGGGAGAAGACGCACACAAGGGAACCAAGCAAACAAGCAGCCCTGAGAGAAGCCGCCTGCCGCGATGACCACGAGATGGGGTAAGTGCGGGACCCCGACTGACTGACCGACTGGGGTGGGGGGTGCCGTCCTTGATCCGACCAACCCGGGGGGGGTGCCGGTGAGTGGATTGTTTGCCGCCCCTCCCAAAAAAAAAAAAAAAATAACACCAGCCACCACTGACACCTAGGTCCACCAAGTCCATTGCTAATGGTATATGTTTGTATATTAGATTTGTGTGCTATTACTAATCTTTTATCATATAAAGTTTGCATTATTTCTACTTCCAAATAATTTACTTGGATTACTGGTTGATTTCTCAGGAAGGGAGTCTCCTCTGCACCCTGTCCTGGGTGGAGGCACCGCCAAAGTTTTTTTCAAGCCAATTGTCCTACTTAGCAAAGGTTCTGGTTCTCCTAATTACCTAAAGGTTTAGCGCCATCAGTGTTCAAAGATGGGCATTTCCCATACCCCCGAAAAAAAAAAAAAATACACAGGCTAATTAAAAAAAAAAGGCTCCTACCCCTGCCACGTGCTCCCACAGCAAGATGCTTGCTATGGGGGAACTTGTGCGGGCTCGATCCTGAGCTGCGATGTGTGTGTCTATTGACACACACAGTGTGGCTCAGCCCCGCCCCCAGCTCTCTGTTCACTGGCTCTGACTGACATCAAGAGGAGCCATTGGCTCCCGCTGCTGTCTCCATGTCCAGTGAGGAGAGAGAGAGCGGACAGAGCTGCTGCTCTCTTGCACAGCACTGGATTGGGATCAGACTCATTTAAGTATAAGGGGGGCTTGGAGAGGAGCTGCACAGAGAAGGTTTTTTTTTTTACCTTAATGTAGAGAATGCATTAAGGTAAAAAAAAAAAAAAAACTTTTAGAACCACTTTAATTGTATTTTTTTATGCAAACAGTATAAATACCTACATATGATTTAGTATCAACCTTCTGTAATTCCCTGTACAGCAGAGCTCAGATTGGGGAAGAGAGAAACAGTACAAGGAGCCATTCAGCTGTGCTGACATGCCAACAAGGGACAAGCTGATAGCAGGAGAGAGCAGAATGACGGAGAAATAAGCTCATCAATCTGCTGCTTCTCCTTTACTGTCCTGATACAGACTGGGGGAGAAGAGACAAGACCAGTAAGTGTTGCCTAACTGCAGGACAAAAAAGAAAAATAGGTCTACATCCCTGTCAGATAGGTCTGTGCTATATGGCAGAGCTGTGTCAATCTGAAAACTGGATGGACAAATACAAATCCTTTGGTAGTAAAAATGCCCTCTTATATGTTTATTAACGCTGTTTTCAGACATTTGCCCAGAGTTTGGCCTTAAGCCCAAAAATACGGGAGAACATCCAAGGTTATATTGATTTTATATGCTATGCTCAGCATCCTAAATGGATTTTAGTCTTCCCACATAATGATTAATAAAGGAGTCATTTATACCTGATCAGCAAATGCAGCTCAGTGGCAGGCTGTGTGTTGAGCCACATGGGATCTCTAGCTGCCTGTGATGAACCGTGCGCAGTCATTCGTTGGACACGTGTGATCACGGGTGACAGGCAGCTCCTGGACAGTATAGTACATAGACTGGTACTGAGTGGTGAAGTCACGTTCAGGTCCATCTCTACAGAACCCACACTATGACCATAAACACAAAGATACACTATATTGCCAAAAGTATTGGGACGCCTGCCTTTACACCCACTTGAACTTTAATGGCATCCCAGTCCGTAGGGTTCAATATTGAGTTGGCCCACCCTTTGCAGCTATAACAGCTTCAACTCTTCAGGGAAGGCTGTCCACAAGGTTTAGGAGTGTGTCTATGGGAATGTTTCACCATTCTTCCAGAAGGGCATTTGTGAGGTCAGTCACTGATGTTGGACGAGAAGGCCTGGCTCGCAGTTTCTTCTCTAATTCATCCCATCAACATCCATTAACACCCACAAGGTGTTCTATCAGGTTGAGATCAGGACTCTGTGCAGGCCAGTCAAGTTCCTCCACCCCAAACTCGCTCATCCATTTCTTTATGGACCTTGCTTTGTGCACTGGTGCGCAGTCATGTTGGAAGGGGCCATCCCCAAACTGTTCCCACAAAGTTGGGAGCATGAAATTGTCCAAAATGTCTTGGTATGCTGACACCTTCAGAGTTCCCTTCACTGGAACTAAGGGGCCAAGCCCAACCACTGAAAAACAACCCCACACCATAATCCCCATTCCACCAAATGGTTTGGACCAGTGCACAAAGCAAGGTCCATAAAGACATGGATGAGCAAGTTTGGGGTGGAGGAACTCGACTGGCCTTCACAGAGCCCTGACCTCAACCCGATAGAACACCTTTGGGATGAAATAGAGTGGAGACTGCGAGCCAAGCCTTCTTGTCCACATCAGTGCCTGACCTCAAAAATGCCCTTCTGGAAGAATGATCTAACATTCCCATAGACACACTCCTAAACCTTGTGGACAGCCTTCCTAGAAGAGTTGAAGCTGTTATAGCTGCAAAGGGAGGGCCAACTCAATATGGAACCCTACAGACTAAAGCCCTATACACAGTATTAGATTTTCTGCAGATTTTTGTCTTCAGATTTACCAAAACCATATAATATGAGGTCAAACCTTTGGAGTTTCAATTTGTATCAAATCAGGCAGGCCCTTGCACTACATGGTTTTGGTAAATCTGAAGACAAAAATCTGCAGAAAATCTAATAGTGTGTATGGGGTCTAAAGCCTCATACACACGGTACGATTGTTGGCAGGGGATTGTCTGAAGACTGTTGTCCTAAAATCTTACCGTTAGTGCGCTCCTTTTGTCCAATTCAGCCAACAAATGTTGGATGACAGGCTAGTAAATTTTTGGCAGACAACGGTTTGACGTCAGATTTTCGTATGGTCAGTACACAAATCCGTCACACAAAAGTCGAAAGTACAAACACACATGCTCCGAATCAATGCTCCCCAAACACAAAATTAGCAGAAGGGGCCCAAAGGGTGGTGCCCAAGAGCTGGAATTCCTCGTAGTACCTCACTACGTTCGTGTTTGTGGCACAACAATTGTGTACCGTTAGTATGCAAGACAAGATCCTGGCACACGTCCTTTTGACAAAAATCAGACGCTCGGTGGGCCAACAATCGTACCGTGTGTACGAAGCTTTAGACCCCATATACACTATACAACTTTTATTGTCGAATTTCCTTTAGATTTACCAAAACCATGTAGTGCAAGGGCCTGCCTGATTGCATACAAATTGAAACTCTTAAGGTTTGATCTCATATTATATGGTTTTGGTAAATCTGAAGGAAAAAATCTACAGAAAATTGTATAGTGTGTATCCAGCTTAAAGCCTCATACACACGCTTTGATTTTTGGACGACAGAATGTCCGATTTTTGTGGCATGCTAGTCTCATGTCGAAAGTGAAGAGATTACTAACAATACGAGAATTTTCGTTTGACAGAATACAACGTCAGAAGTGACGGAACGCGTTGAATAGTTTTGTATGTATTCTTTCGTTTCTGAGCATGCGTAGTCTTGCTCTTACGATTTTTTTTTTTTTTTTAAATGAAAATCATACTAATGAAATGAAAATTGAACGTTGAGTTCACATCCGACAAAAAATTTATAGTCTGCAGACCCAGCTTTTATCTGACGAATAAGTGAAATCGGCTGTCGAAAGCACCGTAATAATGGTAAGATTTGCGGACGATCGGTCGTCATAACACAATTGATGTCCAAAAATCAAAGCGTGTGTACGGGCCTTAAGACTGAGATGCCATTAAAGTTCACGGTCGTGTAAAGGCAGGCGTCCCAATACTTTTGGCAATATAGTGTATCTAGTGAACAGAACAGTACAGGGCTATTTTTTCCTAGGTAATATAGGCAACAAAAAAAAAACTGCAAATAAATAATAAATCCATTCAGCTGCAAAGTAACCTTCAACTTAAACCCTTCCCTGTGTATAATATTCAGTACAATGGAGGATTTGTTAAACCAATTCTTGTGGAATGTAATAGTGAAGAATAAGGTCTGTCTATTGAGGTCAGAGTTTATCTCTCCACTCCAGTGTAAATTGATCTGAATGAAAATCAATGATTCCATCAATCAGTCTGTCATTAGGCCAGTCACTCAGTCATCTGCTGAGGGATCATATATAAACCTGACATAGGACAAACCTGCTAGAAGGTGATGGATTCCGAATCTCAGGGGAGACTGAAATGATACATTTCTGCACTCACACAAGCTACGTATGTAATAAAATGTAGACGCTTGTGGAAAGGGTCCAATTTTCTTTTCCTTATTAGGGCTCGTTCACACTAACTTTGATCACTGAAGAGTGATCTACTATTGGATCGCTCTTTAGTGATCATTTGACACAACACGATACAAACCTGCTTTAACCTCTTGAACCCTGCACCACCACATTGCACACAGTTGCGTGGCCCTCGCCTCGCAGAGCGGCCCCATTCACTTGAATGGGTCACAGGGGGGTATAATTAGAGATATAATAATTAGAAATAGAATATAATGAGTATAATAAAAGGTGGGTGGATGGGGGGGGGGGGTATCATTTCATCCATGAGGCAAAGCATTGAGGCCATACCAAGTGTACACCCCCAGCAGCTAAAGAGGGGTAGCAGTTGGGGGGCAGTGAAGGCTTAGCTCAACCAGGGCCATCTTTAATATTGATTGGACCCTGGGCAAACATTTTCATGCCCCCCCCCCCCCCCCATGCAATTTCACTCTCCACCTGCTCTGAGACATACAATAAATAGCAGCTAGACTTAAAATCAGTTTACTGTATGAGATCAGGCAGCGATTGTGATTGGTTGCCAGCTGTTACAGCATATCATTACTGCTTACTGACTGGTTGCTAGAGGTTACAGCACACATTACAGCTCACTGATTGGTTGCTAGAGGTTACAGCAAATGATTTCTGCTTGTTACTTGGTTGCTAGAGATTACCGTACAGTAATACTGCTCACTGATTGGTTGCTAGAGGTTACAGCACATCATCGAGAAACAAGAAAGAAAGGGCGCACCAGCCATGTGCATTGCCATGTGCATTATCCTTAGGTAAAATTTATTATAATATTAATAAAAAGGAACTACTTACAAACAGTAGTAGAACATCTCGAAAGTATAAAACAATCTTCAAATCACAGCATGTGGTGAAGGAGCAGCAGAGCCCAGGTGCCAGAACAGCGTTCTGGCTTACTTTGCAGGGAGGGCATCTATTGATGTCCTCCGGTGATTGTGCTCTGTGATCACAGATTGGGGTAAAGGGCCAATCACAGCGGCCCTTTACCACGTGATCAGCTGTGTCCAATGACAGCTGATCGCGGATGTAAACACAAGCCGGTTATCGGCTTTTCTTTCATGCTGACAGTGTGAGGAGAGAAGAAGAGAGCCGATAACCTGCTTGTGTTAAAGGGACATCAACACTGATAATCAGGGCACTGATTATCAATGTCTTGATGATCAGTGCAGTCCCAACAGTTCCCCCCACTGCTGCCAATCTATGCCCACCGGTGCTGCCAATCAGTGCTCATCAGTGCTACCAATCAGTGCCCACCAGTGCCTCCTCATCAGTGTCACCTATCAGTGCCACCTATCAGTGCCCATCAGCACCACCTATCAGTGTCACCTATCAGTGCCGCCCATCAGTGCCTCCTCATCAGTGCCTCCCCATCAGTGCCTCCTCATCAGTGCCTCCCCATCAGTGCCTCCTCATCAGTGCCTCCCCATCAGTGCCCACCAGTGCCGCCTCATCGGTGCCCATCAGTGCCACCTATCAGTGCCGCCTCATCAGTGCCCATCAGTGCAGCCTATCAGTGCCCATCATATAAATACAATCCTACCACGCTAAATGTGTTTGCGCCTATACACTACTCCTGTTGCTGCTGTTCATTACACAGTCAAATATTATACCACAAACCACAGTGCAAGAGTACCAAATTACTAAAGTTACTAAAGTGCAAATTACTAGAGCGCAAATGCTGTACATACACTATAAACTTTGAATATCAAAAATGAACAAATCATAAGATCATAAAAAAGTCCAATGTGAACTGAAAAGCAAGTAGCTAGTGAAAGTCCATATTGGGACTTCAGAACAGCCCCAAACACAATTTTCTTCCAAATTCTAAAGTGCTGTAGTGCTTCAAAAATATCACACAGCGATCTGTGCTCCACACACCCCCTTGTGCTTTAACTCACCAGATGGTATGGACCACTTAGCAGTACTGCATGTGGGTCTATCAGGCTTAGGCTGGTGAGCGGGGAGATGTCACTTCCTCTATATTTTCCTATGTAATTGCCACTCGTGCATGAAGGAGACCTATTCTGCTCACATGTTATTGATGTCAGTGCCTCACCAGTGCACATCAATGAAGGAGAAAAGTTACCTGTTTGCAAAATTTTATAACAAACTGAGAAATGTTTTTTTCTTCTTTCAATATTTTTGGTCTTTTTTCGTTTGTTTAGAAAAACATAAAAAACCCAGTGGTGATTAAATAACACCAAAAGAAAGCTCTATTTGTGTGAAAAAATGATAAAAATTTCATATGGGTAGAGTGTTGCATGATTGCTCAATTGTCATTCAAAGTGCAACAGCGCTGAAAGATGAAAATTGACCTGGACAAGAAGGGGGTGAAAGTGCTCGGAAAGCAAGTGGTTAAGCTGCAAAGGTAGTGGATAGGGTTGTACACATGCAAAAACTGCAATACTTTGCAACTTGGAGAAGCAAAAATGATCCCCCCACCATTGTTCTTGGCAGGCAGTGCCGCCCACGGAATGTGGCAGCGCTGCAATTGTAAAGTAGCAGCATGGTAGTGCAGAGTGATAAGGTGGTGAGGAGGCAACATAATGCCTCCTTATCGCCTGCCAAATGCCCTCTCGAAAACGATCCACCACAGACTACTCTTCAAAGGGGGAAACTAATGTAAACGAGCCCATAGACTGCTCTATGCAGTATCTCCAGTAGCCAGCAATTAGAGAAGTAGAGAGCAGGCACAAGAAGGAGGGGTCTATTAAGGATCACCAGAAATAAAAGGCAGAAGTGCTTTGTTACAGAAATCAGGTGACATATGTTTCTTCTGTAATATAAATAAGCCGTATTATAGAGGATAATTTTAGGACTCAAGTAGGGCTTGAAGAGAAAATCAACACAATTTGAGATGATTACATGAGCGTGCTGATAGAGCCAGCTGTTCCCACACGATGAATAAATATCTTTGTTATTCGGCTATGATGGGAAATGATCACACCTGAGAAGGATTGGATTCCATGTGTTTATAGGCAGTGTTGTGCTGTTAGTATTGTTGGAAATCACCAGTACAGACTTGCTTCATTATTGATACAATGTGTGAGACGTAACGTCATCCTTCTCTCCTGGAAGCTACCCACTGGAAAAAGAGGAGATGTAATACACGATATACTGCCTGAATCAATTTAGATGGTCAGTCCATCCCAAAATTATATTGCAGTGTTGGGTAGATGTTGCAGAGGTTAAACCCCCTGAAAGTCTCCTATATCTCTTGGGGGACTCTGTTGGTGAGACCTCTCTGCTGAGTTTCTGGGGCTGTGCCCATTCTTAGAGATTCCCACCATCCCCTCTGGACCTGTATATATTTTATATTATGGAGAATGTAATAGGAGGAGCTGGAGTGAGCAGGGACATCCAAAACTTCTAGGTGGTCAGAAGTAGAGATGAGTTTTGGCGTCCACCAAAACTCATCTATAATCCGAACTCCTGCATTTTTATATTCCAGTGAGCTGCAGACTAGGTAAGTCCCCCACCTCACAGCTTATGGAAGAATGATCCAGCCTGCAGCCTATTGGAGTATGAAAAAGAGTTTGGAGTTCAGATCTAAGATGAGTTCAGAGGACACTCAAGCTCATCCCTAGTCAGAAGCCAAGAATTATGGCAGGGGGATCTCACTACTGGAGTGTCCAAGACCTATAAAAATGTCAAGGGCCACCAAGCTCCGCCTATTACTAAATTACCACTTTCAGGTGCACTGACCCTTTAAAAGTGTGAAAATGACTGGAGAGAAGGCTTATCTAACCTGTGGACTATTGATGAGCAAAATCAATAGTCAACATCTGGCTAGTTACTTGTCTACATTCTCAGAATGATAGGAGGAGCAGGTTAGCATAGTTTCCAAACCAAGTAAAATGTATTACAAGACATCATACAGTACAGTGAGTCAATACCACCCCAATGGACACCTGTATTACAATGCACCGTTGCAAAAATGCAACAGGTTCTAAATTTTCATCCAATAAGGAATAAAATCTGTCTGTGTCCCTGTTGGAGTTTTTCCCTTGCTTCCTCTGGTAAAACCGTGGTCACTATAGGGTAACTGTCATAATAATGTTACACCACAGCCAACAACACATGTTGAACCATGCCAGGTTTGCATCCAATGCTGCCAGTATGTAGAGAAGCTCCATCACAATGGATCTATAATGCTGTACAACACCTTGTCCTCTGTGAGTAATGCCCCGTACACACGGTTGGATTTTCCAATGGAAAATGTCCGATCGGATCGTGTTGTCTCAAATTCCGACCATGTGTGGGCTCCATCGGACATTTTCCATCGGATTTTCCGACACACAAAGTTGGAGAGCAGGAGATAAAATTTTGTTGTCGGAAATTCCGATCGTGTGTACACAAATCCGACGGACAAAGTGCCACGCATGCTCAGAATAAATAAAGAGATGAAAGCTATTGGCCACTGCCCCGTTTATAGTCCTGACGTACGTGTTTTACGTCACAGCGTTCAGAACGATCGGATTTTCCGACAACTTTGTGCGACCGTGTGTATGCAAGACAAGTTTGAGTCAACATCCGTCGGAAAAAATCCTAGGATTTTGTTGTCGGAATGTTCGAACAAAGTCCGACCGTGTGTACAGGGCATTCCTCTACAGCAACCCTGGAACAGTGAGTGAGCTCAAGACAGAATAGTCCTACCAATGACTGTCTGGTGTACAGTAGAAGTGTGTAATCTCCAAATAAGGAAAGGCTTCTTCACAGTAAGAGCTGTGAAAATGTGGAATAGACTCACTCAAGAGCTGGTTCTGTCCAGCCCAGTTGATTGTTTTAAGAAAGGCCTGCATTCGTAAATGCACAGAATATTACTGGATACTAACATTTATAGGTAAAGTTGATCCAGGGAATATCTGATTGCCTCTTTGGTTATTAGAAAGGTTTTTTTTCCCCCGCAGGAGCAAATTGGATCATGCTTTATTGGGTTTTGTATTTTTTTGCCTTCCTTTGGATAAATTGTGGGTGTAGGATATAGAGGTTTTCTATTTGTGCGTGTGTGTGTGTGTTTTTTGTATATATTGAGGTTTTCTATTTGTGCGTGTGTGTGTTTTATTTTTTCTACGTTGGTTAAACTGGATGAACTAGTCTCTTTATTCAACCAGAATAACTGTGTAACTATGTAGAAGTTAAAATTAGTGCATAAGAAGCACAGAATTCATAGTAGTTGTCCTATCCTATCCATTCTTAATCAGGGTTCCTTCAGAGGTTGCTAAGGGTTCCTGAAGCTGTGGCTAACTGACCTCCCCTTTCATGGTGCCTGCATAGCCCCAGGACCAACATCACATGTCAAAGTCATGACACCAGTGATCTTTTTAGCTACCTGTAAAGGACGGCACTACTGTAAAGGCATTCTTCCTACTGGCCACTGATGTAAAGGGCATTTTTCACATTGACTCCCAATGAATTGGTTTTACCAAGGGTTCCCTAAGACCTAAAAAGGATTTCAAGGGTTACTCAGAGGTAAAAAAAAAGCTTGAGAAAGGCTGAGTTATCCAGCTGGTCAATGATAGGACCTTTCCAAGGGCTTGCCTAAATTCTACTAGGAGGTGGCTAGTCTTTGATATTTAGAGAAAACAGGTTAGGGCCGAAATATAGGAGACACAACTACAAAATGATGAGGCAACTGGCCTACATGTTTGTTCATGATCAGTGACCCACCAAAAGGTAAAACTTGAATAACTATAACAATCCACTATGTGAAACTTTAAAAAAAAGTTGGCAATATCAGCTTAAGTATTTGTATCTTGACAGGTCTTCTTTGATGCTGCTGTTTTTTTTTTCCTTGTGAAGTCACCACCTCGTCCAATTGGGAAATCCCTTGAATTCCCTGACAAAAAATACAAGGAGGTTGATTTACTAAAACTGTAGCGTGAAAAATCTGGTGCAGCTGTGCATGGTAGCCAATCAGCTTCTATCTTCAGCTTGTTCAATTAAGCCAGTGGTTCTCAACTCCGGTCCTCGGGACCCACCAACAGGCCAGATTTTAAGTATTACCTTGGGGAGTTGCAGACTAGAATACGGCAATCACTGAGCAGCAAGTGATATCACCTGTGATGTATTTCGACTATCTTGCAAACCTGGCCTGTTGGTGGGTCCTGAGGACTGGAGTTGAGAACCACTGAATTAAGCTTTGACAAAAAAAAAAACCTGGAAACTGATGGTTTTTATGCAGAACTGCACCAAAGTTAGCATTCTCCAGTTTTAGTAAATCAACCCCAAGGTGTTCTGTGACTGGCGGTGGCGCTAAGCGGGTGATCCCCTGTGTTCTCTGTGCAGAGGGGAATTTGTTTGCACAGAACCTTAGCAGGACCCATAAGATCATGTCTATCACTTTATCACTGTAGTAGCACACACAACTACAATGATTGTCAACTTCCCGGCAGCTCATCAGGCATGCGATATGCATACTTACATTATGCCAAGCTGCACCAATGTAACTATGCAATACAGATCATTCCTGGAGTTTAGATTTAACATCTGGATTGATGCAGCTAGGGGTTAATAATGAATAAAGTACTCACTTGTTTTCTGGAACTGACTGTATTTTTGTTGCCTTTGCAAGAAAGCTTAATGGAGTTATAGGGCTTCCCATGGTGTTTGGAGCTCATCCTGCTAAGATCCTGAGGGTTAGAAGGCAATGGGTTCATGAACAATATCCGTGCTATCAAGCCATACAATACCGTAGCAAGGACCAAGGGGATGACGTAGAAGATGGTGAAGTCCAAAAAGTAGATGGGTGTGTACAAGTTCCTGGGCACCCGGTAGCCGCAGCTGACTTGGATCCCATCAGCAAACTTGACTTCCTTGGTGTCGACCAAAAAGAACCACATGACACAGTACACAGAGGTGAACATCCACACAAAGGCAATGATCTTCTTGGCTCTGGACACGGTGCAGATAAACTGGGCTTTTATGGAGTGGCAGATGGCTATATAACGCTCCACGGTAAACGCTGTGATGGAACAAGCCGAGATGTTGATGCCAAGGTATTGTAGATAAGTGATGCACAGGCAGCCAACGTAGCCGTAGACCCAAGAGGCCACCACTTCTGAGATGTTGGGAAGCCCCGCAGCCAACAAGACTATCAGGTCAGCAATGGCCAAGCTGACCAGGTAGCAGTTGGTTGGGGTCATCATGTGTTTGGTTCTCAAGACCACCAGAACCACCATTATGTTGCCAGCTATCCCAACTCCACAGATCAAAAGGACTAAGAAGATGGTGACAACCTGGACCTCCAAAGCATTCTGAGGCATATTGTCCAAAGTCTGGTTGATCTCTGTCCCGTTTGCCATAAGTACACCTAGAGGCGCTGTAAAGTTATCCATGCCGGAAACTCTTACGGGGATTTGGCAGCAGTGGTTAACCAATGGAGTCACGACTGTTGTTGCTCAAATCCGGCTTTCCTGTTCACAAACAAAATCTTTTATTAGAAAGCATTATTTTCACATCCCTGTTACCACTAGTGTGTAGAGAATGACAATAAGGATTCGAGGTATTCCACACATTGAAAAAGGAGTCATGTACCAAGAAAAATAGGCTTCCTTTACTAACAGAAAATGCCACTTGCCTGGCTATCATACATATCCTGCAGCTTCAGTACTTTCTGAATCACTGACTTTCTGGATGGCTCAGTGATTCTGAAAACTCTGCACCCAAAGGCAGCCAGGAAAGAAGCATTTTCCCAGTGAGGTCAGTGGTGTGTTTTACAGGTTTCCTTTAAAACAATTGTTGAAGGACTGTAATAAACACAAGGATTAGGCATCATTTTGGGTTTTTTCTTTATATTACTTGACATGATTATGGAAACGTGGACAGCAGAAGCACAGTTGTATGAAATTAACGCAGCGGTCAGCGATAAGACTGGTGACACCGGTACCCTCAACCAGTCACTGCAGATTCCCCCATCACCCTACTGATGGGGAATCAATGTATATTACTGGGAAAGCAGGCTGATAATGATGCGTCTAAAACGTGCAAAGCTTTCACATCACACATTCCATCCGGCACTAATTCACCAAATGACTTCATCTTATACTGAGAAAAAAAAAAAAAAGTCAGTTCTACCTTCTGTACCTTATATAGAATCAGTGCACCCAAACTGGTAGTCTATTCTGAGTGGGCACCTAAAAATCTCATTGAGGCTCTAGCAGTGCCCTCTCGATGCTGCAAAGTCTCATTCCCCTTGCAGAAGTCTCAGAGTCTCATTCCTCTTGCAGAAGAGTCTCAGAGTCTTAATCCCTGTGCAGAAGAGTCTCAGACATAAAAGCTTTCAGCTTCTCACATATATCACATATCAGTTAGGGGTGGTGGTGAAAGTTGGCAAAGGGCTACTTCACTGTCTACCTAAAGCAACAGTAAAATACTATTAGAATGTGTTGGCAATAAGCTGACAATAAAAGCCATTGCAATAGAAGAGAAGAGTTTTCCTTACCATTGTAGGTGGTGCAGATGTCCAGGGAGGTTGGTGGTGAGAAGATCTATGTGTGGTGCAGGTACTGGTAGGTGATTCAGTGGAAGCAGCTTGTCCTTGTCCAGATTCAGCACCATAGACAGCTCACAAGGCAGCAGTCTGCTCTCCTCCACTCCTTCCTCTGAATGGGGAGTCATTCAGCACATGCTACACACCCCTCCTATACAGCTCTACACTCAGCACCATGGAGTCCCCATCTCAAGACAGCTGCCTGCATCCTCCACCACTTGTCCCCTGGACTCACACACTGCCCATCCATGCTGGAACTTGTAGTACCACAACTGTCACTACTTATTATAATTTCTTCATGTATATACTGGAACATAGTAGAGCAAGGGGCTGCCTGATTGGATACAAATTGATCAGATTTTTTAGGTAAATCCTCATATTACATCACCATATCAGTTTTGGCAATTCTAAGGCTGGCCATACACACTACAATCTTCTTTAGATCTACCATCAACTTAGTAGTGCAAGGTGCAAGTAGTGCTTGTCTAACTTGATAGAAACTGAATGGAATGAATAGATGCGTCCTCATTATACATAGATTTGGTAGATCTAAAGTAGATTCCACAGAGATTGTACAATCTGATTGTATAGCATATGGGCAGCTTTTAGACCCCTTTCACACTGAAGCTGTTTTCCGGCATTTTAGCGCCAGAAATAGCGCCTGAAAACCGCCTCACTTTTCACACTGGGGTGGTGCGCTTGTGGGACGTTAGGAAAAGTCCTGCAAGCAGCATCATGGGGGCAGTTTAGGAGCGCTGTATTTAGCGCTCCCAAAGCGCGCTGCCCATTGAAATGAATGGGCAGCGCCTGAAAAGCGCTTCGGAAGCAACGCAACACGGGCGCTTTTAACCCCTTTTTGGGGTTAAAAGCGCCCCGCTATCGGCCGAAAAGTGACGCAAAAGTGGCGCCTAAACAGCGGTAAGGCACCGCTAAAACGAGCTGCGCTTTACCGCTAACAGCTGGCGCTTTCATTGTGAAAGCAGCCTAAACTGTAATGCCGCATACACACGGTCGGATTTTCCGACGGAAAATGTTCGATGGGAGCTTGTTGTCGGAAATTCCGACCGTGTGTAGGCTCCATCGGACATTTTCCGTCGGAATTTCCGACAAACAAAATTTGAGATCTGGATCTCAAATTTTCCGACAACAAAATCCGTTGTCGTAAATTCCAAACGTGTGTACACAATTCCGACGCACAAAGCTCCACGCATGCTCGGAATCAAGCAGAAGAACCGCACTGGCTATTGAACTTCATTTTTCTCGGCTCGTCGTACGTGTTGCAAGTTCAGAATTTCCGACAAGATTTGTGTGACCATGTGTACGCAAGACAAGTTTTGAGCCAACATCCGTCGGAAAAAAACATGGATTTTGTTGGAATGTGCGATCGTGTGTACGGGGCATAACATGTACCTTAGGTCTTCCCTTATAAGGTAACCGTCCATTGTAAAATCTCCTTTGGATCTACCATCAGCTTAGTAGTGCAAGAACCTACCAGAGTTCGTACAAATGTAATGAAATGTTTAGGCTTGCCATAATATTATTTTGTTTTGGTAAGTCTGTACAGAGACAGTACAATCAGATTGTATAGTGTATGGTTACCTTTAGTCATAGAATACCTGCCTACATACCAGTGGTGGCTGGAGCTCAATATTTTGTGTGTGTGGGGGGGGGGTGTGGCAAATCGAAGGAGATGGATGGGAAATCGGAGATGGCCTGGTGCATGGACTAGGGTGGAGGCGCCCTTGCACCCCATATGGATGGGCTGCCAGTGCATAATGCCCATGTCCAAGATAAAAGTGGCGCTAGCCAATAACCTAGCCACCCCATAGGGGACCTACCCGAGCCAATGTCTGGCAGGTATCTTGGGGGTTATAGCAAGCCAGCTGGTGGAGAGACACAACCTAGTATACTGTATTAGTATTTATTGATACTGTACATGATAGAGAATATTGTTTCATTTTTACTATGTGTTGACCTGCAGTTGGTTTGGGATCTATAAGACCACACTATAAGGGGCTCTAATATCACCAGCATGGGGGTTCGTCACTAGCACTGGGATTCTTCACTAGTACCTGGATTCTTAACTAGCTTCAGGATTCTTTACTATCTTCAGGATTCTTTACTAGCACTGATATTCTTCAATATCATCAGATTTCTTCACTAGCATCAGGATTCTTCACTAACATTGGGATTCTTCACTAGCATCATGATTCTTCACTTGCACTGGGATTCTTCACTAGCATTAAGATTCTTCATAGTTTCATAGTTGGTAAGGTTGAATATAGACGCTAGTACATCCAGTTCAACCTGTGTGGGTGTATGTGTGTATCAACCCATCTCCCACTAGCACTGGGAATCTTCACTAGCATCAGGATTATTCACTAGCATTGAGATTCTTCATTAGCACTGGGATTCTTCACTAGCATCAGATTTCTTCACTACCATTAGGATTTTTCACTAGTGCCAGGATTCTTGACAAGCGTCTGAATTTTTCACTACCACCGGGATTCTTTACTAGCACTGGGATTCTTTGCTAGCATCAGGTTTCTTCACTAGCATTTGGATTCTTCACTAGCACCAGGATTCTTCTCTAACATTGGGATTCTTCACTAGCATTAGGACTCGTCGCTACCACTGGGATTCTTCACTAGCATCAGGATTCTTCACTAGCATCAGGATTTTTCGCTAACATTGCAATTCTTCATTAGCTTCAGGATTCTTGATTTACACTGAGATTCTTCACTAGCGTCATATTTGTTCAATAGCATCAGGATTCTAGCACCGGGATTCTTCACTAGCACCAGGATTCTTCACCAGCGCCTGGATTCTTCACTAGCATCTGGATTCTTGGATTCTTCACTAGCATCGGGATTCTTTACTATTACTGGGATTCTTCACTAGCATCAGGTTTCTTCACTAGCATCGGGATTCTTCACTAGCATCTGGATTCTTCACTAGCACTGGGATTCTTCACTAGCATCAGGTTTCTTCACTAGCATCAGGATTCTTCACTAGCATCTGGTTTCTTCTCTAACATTGGGATTCTTCACTAGCATCAGCATTCTTCAGTAGCATCAGGATTTTTTGCTAACATTGGGATTCTTCACTAGCATCAGGATTCTTCACTTGCACTAAGATTCTTCACTAGCGCCTGGATTCTTCACTAGCACCAGGATTCTTCACTAACACTGGGATTCTTCACTAGCATCAGATTTCTTCACTAGCATCAGGATTCTTCACTAGTGCCTGGATTCTTCACTAGCACCAGGATTCTTCACTAACACTGGGATTCATCACTAGCATCAGATTTCTTCACTAGCATCAGGATTCTTCACTAGTGCCTGGATTCTTCACTAGCACCGGGATTCTTCACTAACACTGGGATTCTTCACTAACACTGTTATTCTTCACTAGCACTACATGGGAACTAGAAAACACAATAGCTGAGCCAAGAATGACATTTATATCTAGTATTACCTACAATGCAGAACTGTTCTCAGACACTGTGGGTGATGTGAGGTAATCACATTTATTTATATTTTTAAAGCATATTTAGTTATTTGTTTTAAAGTAGGGGAGGTTAGAACCTCTGTTGGGTTTTTATTTCTGTCTGTGCCCCAACTGGGGAGATTCACCTTCTTTTTAGCCCTGGTGACTTTGTCACTCAGGGCTCATTCAAATATGTGGCAGCCCTTGACACCCCTCTAAAAAAACAATCTGCGATGGATGGCTTTTCAGAGATGTTTAACAGGTGGCGAGGAGACCTGAAAATGCCAGCCCATCGCTCTGCACCTGTGTGCATTGCAGGGGATTGCGGGTAGATGTGGTACAGAGCTCACTTAAAAGGGTGCCATCCACTGAATAATTTTTCTAACAGCATGTGTACAGCCTTCCAGCAGCTCCACGCCCTCATTCAGGTGGGCAGTCAGGGACAATAAAACCATGGCTAGAACGTGATTTTACCGCTTTCTGGCTGCCCATGTGAACAAGCCCTAAGACAAAGAGTAATGGAAAAGCCAACATGTAACAGTTTTCACCAGAACAGGAGGAGATGAGAGCCCTTCCAAAGAGACGCATGTCCCAGTTGCAGCCATCTAAGGGCTCATATCAGTGATCCTTGTTCTACAGTTGACATGTTTTGGAATGCATGTCAGCTCAATCCCATTGACTTTAATCGAGCAGTACACATGGCAGTTTAGAAGCTGTATTGGATCTGCTTTGCGTTGTGCTGCATTTCTTTGGCTGCATAATGCCTTAGTAAGGTACATTTTGATTGCAGGCGGAGCAGGTCAAACGCAGCCTTTCTGGTCAATCTCCTTTTAGATTTACCAAAATCATGTAATATGAGGACAAACCTAAACTATCTAATACATGGAAATATAAAAAAACAGTGACGACAGAAAAAGGACAACTGGTCCATCAAGTCTGCCCCATTTTTTATTTATTAATATAGTTTAATATTTTATTTTTAACTTTTTTGTCTGAGTTTAAGTCTATGTTTTTCCCAAGCATGTTTGAATCCACTTACTGATGACTGACTCACTACCTCTGCTGGAAGTCTATTCCAAGCATCAACTTCCCTTTCAGTAAAATAATACTTTTTCTATATAAGTTTTTGACATTCCTCAGTTAGTTTGAGGTCATGTCCCGTGTTCTTGATCTTGGCTTTTATAATAAAGATATTGCCATCCCTAACCTTTTTCACACCCTTCATGGATTATCATTTAAAGGTTTCAATCATGTCTCCCCTTTTCCCTTCGTTCCTCCAGACAATACCGTTCCTGTTGTCGCTTATTAAATTAAGTTCCTAAAGTGAGCTCCTGAGATCCCCCAGACCTTTCACCATTTTTGTTGCCCTTCTGTGGGCCCCTTCTCTAATTTATATCCAGCCAAGCAGGCCCTCCTAGTACGTAATAGTTGGTAGATCTCGAGAAGATCGTATGGTCAGATTGTAATGTCCGTGGTTAGTTTAAGAGGAGATTGTCTAAATGGTCTCTAGGACAGGAAGTCAATGGAAATCTCCCCAATGAGATATGGCAGCTAAAAAAAAGTGTCAGGGGACCTCAGAGGAACCCTTGAAATAATTTTCAGGTCTCGGGGACCCCCTGGTATTGGAAAAATTAGCGGCAGAGGTTCTTTACTGCAGCCTTTTTCAAACTTTTCACTTCAGAGGAACCTTTGACATAATTTTCAGGTCTTGGGGACCCCCTGGTATTGGTAAAATTAGTGGCGGGAGTCCTTTACTCCATTCTTTCTTAACCTTTACATCTCAAAGGAAATCTTGAAATAATTTCAGGTATTAGGGACCCCCTGGTACTGGTAAAATTAGTGGCGGGGGTTCTCTACTCTATCCTTTCTCAACCTTTTCACTTCAGAGGAACACTTGAAATAATATTCAGGTCTTGGGGACCCCCTACTATTGGTAGTCTATCGGGTATCATTGGGAACATGTCCCTTACATTGGTGATGGTAGGTGAAAAGAATGTCCACCTTATAGGGTGGCCAGAATGACAACCTTGCAGTCATGCTGCTGGCTCTGCAAAGTGGCATTGGACCTGGAACTGTGCAGGCACCATCAGATAGGAAGCCAGTTAGCCACAGCTCAAGGGACCCCTAGCCAGCCCTGGAGGAATGGCATGGCAATGGCTGCTCTACTTTATCCTGGAATAACAAAGCTAAAAATGTTTTAGATAGAGTACACTCTAGAACAGTGATGGCAAACCTTGGCACCCCAGATGTTTTGGAACTACATTTCCCATGATGCTCATGCACTCTGCAGTGTAGTTGAAAATCATGGGAAGTGCAGTTCCAAAACATCTGGGGTGCCAAGGTCCATCATCACTGCTCTAAGTCCTTTAACTCCTTGAAGATAACCTGGGTGAGTTTTATCCTGAATCCCAGAAGGTACAAAAACTGGATTCTATGTGTATCCGAATGTGTGACTGCTGTAAGTAAAGCTGACCATAGTGACTATAGAATGGTTGGACACAGTCACATGATTTGATCATGTTTTTCAGGAAAATGTATCTCCCATTAAGCAACAGTGTAAGATGCATGCATGCCTTCTAAGATAATGCCTTCATCTGCTTTTTGTTTCTCCAGAAGAATGATGCCATGTTCATTCAGGCATCACCCAGGATCATCATATACTTCCTAGGAGTGGGATGCTAGCTCAGAGATGGTTGTGTCTTGGTTGTGAAGTCCGACACAGATCAGTCTCATAACACTGGTGGAGAAGAGACTGAGAAAATGCTTCCTACTGCCTGCAACAGACTGCTGACATCATCTCAGCCTAGATATAGTCACTAAACTGGGGATTGAAGTATACCTAAAGGCAAAACTTTTTGAGGCTTTGCACAGAGTGGAGAGGGATTAAAACACCAATCAGGTGTCAGGAACAGAAATAGAGAAATCTTCCGCTAGTTCTGATGACACTTTGGGGGATTTTCTCTCACTTCCTGTTGTGGCTACAGGGCAGAAAGTGAAGGGAAACATTCCCAATGGGACACATATGGCAAAAAAAAGATAGATACGCCTATATCTGTGCAGCTATATATAAATAGACGACCTATATGTATGTAGAAGATACAGTATATACATTTGCTTTGTATGAATACATTACTATTTACATTGCTTCTTTTAATGTTCTTATGATTTAGTTCAATAGATAAAAATAAATGACTAATAGAAAGGATCCAGTCTCTGTATAAAGAAGAGGTTGGATCTATATGGCTGTAATGTATGGCTCTGTGTTAGGTCCCCAGCCACACTTAACTGCTTCTCTGCAGGGTGCCGCAATGTGCTGTGGCATGTGCTACATACACAATGAAGCTGTGAACAGGCTCTGGACCATTAAATCCCATGATTGCTATATAACTTGATCCAACACAGATTAAATTGCTCTGTCTGCCAATTTCGCATCCAGCGTGCAAGCAAATTGTTTTATAGCCCCATAATCTATTTCCTGGATTTGTTTAAATGGATTATTACACCGCAAAATATTGGACCGTCTGTATAGGAGTTTAATTGTATTCATGCCATCCGCACCCTGCCGGTCTCTGGAGTACGTTACAATGAATCTGTTGCATGTGAAGCAGGATTGGAGAATGCACAGAAACAATGTAGAAATGATTTTAGATGATTATGTTCTTGCAGCTATTGCTGCGTAATCAGCAGTGAAAAAGCTGCACTTCATTTATGTCTGGAAGAATGTATTATCACTAATTTCACTGGAATGGATAGGCTGCATTCTCAGTGATGTCACTGGTCTGTAGTGAATGGATAGGCTGCATCCTAAGTAATGTCACTGGTCTCTAGTGAATGGATAGGCTGTATTCTCAGTGATGTCACTGGTCTCTAGTGAATGGATAGGCTGCATTCTTAGTGATGTCACTGGTCTGTAGTGAATGGATAGGCTGCATCCTAAGTAATGTCACTGGTCTCTAGTGAATGGATAGGCTGTATTCTCAGTGATGTCACTGGTCTCTAGTGAATGGATAGGCTGCATTCTTAGTGATGTCACTGGTCTGTAGTGAATGGATAGGCTGCATCCTAAGTAATGTCACTGGTCTCTAGTGAATGGATAGGCTGTATTCTCAGTGATGTCACTGGTCTCTAGTGAATGGATAGGCTGCATTCTCAGTGATGTCACTGGTCTCTAGTGAATGGATAGGCTGCATTCTCAGTGATGTCACTGGTCTGTAGTGAATGGATAGGCTGCATTCTCAGTGATGTCACTGGTCTGTAGTGAATGAATAGGCTGCATTCTCAGTAATGTCACTGGTCTCTAGTTAATGGATAGGCTGTATTCTCAGTGATGTCACTGGTCTCCAGTGAATGGATAGGCTGTGTTCTCAGTGATGTCACTGGTCTCTAGAGAATGGATAGGCTGTGTTCTCAGTGATGTCACTGGTCTCTAGTTAATGGATAGGCTGTATTCTCAGTGATGTCACTGGTCTCTAGTGAATGGATAGGCTGTATTCTCAGTGAGGTCACTGGTCTCCAGTGAATGGATAGGCTGTGTTCTCAGTGATGTCACTGGTCTGTAGTGAATGGATAGGCTGCATCCTAAGTAATGTCACTGGTCTCTAGTAAATGGATAGGCTGTATTCTCAGTGATGTCACTGGTCTCTAGTGAATGGATAGGCTGCATTCTCAGTGATGTCACTGGTCTCTAGTGAATGGATAGGCTGCATTCTCAGTGATGTCACTGGTCTGTAGTGAATGGATAGGCTGCATTCTCAGTAATGTCACTGGTCTCTAGTGAATGGATAGGCTGTATTCTCAGTGATGTCACTGGTCTCTAGTGAATGGATAAGCTGCATTCTCAGTGATGTCACTGGTCTCTAGTGAATGGATAGGCTGCATTCTTAGTGATGTTACTGGTCTGTAGTGAATGAATAGGCTGCATTCTCAGTAATGTCACTGGTCTCTAGTTAATGGATAGGCTGTATTCTCAGTGATGTCACTGGTCTCCAGTGAATGGATAGGCTGTGTTCTCAGTGATGTCACTGGTCTCTAGAGAATGGATAGGCTGTGTTCTCAGTGATGTCACTGGTCTCTAGTTAATGGATAGGCTGTATTCTCAGTGATGTCACTGGTCTCTAGTGAATGGATAGGCTGTATTCTCAGTGAGGTCACTGGTCTCCAGTGAATGGATAGGCTGTGTTCTCAGTGATGTCACTGGTCTCTAGAGAATGGATAGGCTCATAGGTGTGCGCAGCCTACTGCTATAGGGTGTGCACCCAAAAGCTCAAATACACACGCCTTTCTCTGCAGCCTCAGCTGTACGGGACAGTGAATGAATTGGAAGTGCTCTGTGCTGAGTGGCTTCCTGTTCATTTACAAACAGAAGTTTTGCTTCAGTTATGAATGAACACAGTTAGTGACTTTTTAATTTAGAAAAGGAAGGGGTTGGTAAATGACATATTTACTGGCCCTTCCCACCGCTCTCCATCCTGAAATATCCCACACAGCATCCGGCAGGAGAGGAGAGGAGGGAAGCCGGCAGCACTGCAGGGCGGGAGAGGCAACACGGGGGGAAAGCTCGGGCGGTAGGGGAATCTGCACTGCACGTAGTGATTAGGGTGTGCCCAGGCACACCTGGCACACCCCCTGCGCACGCCTATCGATAGGCTGTATTCTCAGCGATGTCACTGGTCTCTAGTGAATGGATAGGCTGTATTCTGTGATGTCACTGGTCTGTAGTGAATGGATAGACTGTATTTTCAGTGATGTCACCAGTCTCTAGTGAATGGATAGGCTGCATTCTCAGTGATATCACTGGTCTCTAGTGAATGGATAGGCTGTATTCTCAGTGATGTCACCGGTCTCTAGTGAATGGATAGGCTGCATTCTCAGTGATGTCACCTGTCACTGATGAATGGATAGGCTGTATTCTCAGTGATGTCACCTGTCGCTGATGAATGGATAGGCTGTATTCTCAGTGATGTCACCTGTCGCTGATGAATGGATAGGCTGTATTCTCAGTGATGTCACCGGTCTCTAGTGAATGGATAGGCTGTATTCTCAGTGATATCACTGGTCTCTAGTGAATGGATAGGCTGTATTCTCAGTGATGTCACTGGTCTCTAGTGAATGGATAGGCTGTATTCTCAGTGATGTCACCTGTCGCTGATGAATGGATAGGCTGTATTCTCAGTGATGTCACCTGTTGCTGGTGAATGGATAGGCTGTATTCTCAGTGATGTCACTGGTGCCTAGAGAATAGTTAGGCTGCATTATCTGCAAGTCATTTGCACACTGCCTAAACAAAAATAAGAATGGTTCTTCTCTCCATACACACCCTTCCCCCCCCCCCTCCGGTCCCATGTCTCGTCTATCGGTTCCAATGAATGTCCTTATGGCTGACCTCTGCATAGTCTGGAATCACAGTGACTTTGTGTTGTCTCCTAGGACTTCAGACAGGGGCTTATAATAAAATCTAATCTTGTTATCATATAACTACAATCTGATAGAATAACTAAACACTGATCAATCGCGCTGGAATTTAGTTTGTATAAAGAAATATTTTATTAGTTTTTATAATAGGAATAAGTTCCAAGAACTTATTGGATTAAAAAAAATATGAGACCAGATCAGAAAATCATAGAATAGAGGCTGGCACTGTGATTTCTTTTTTTTTTTTTTTTTTTGCAAATGCTAGTTACTTAGCTGTCATGTTAAGCCTATAGCTTCAAGTCAAAGGACTTTTGACTTATCTTTTATTTTCTGATGGGCACTGATCGTCACTTTTATGGGCACTGATTTGCACTTTGGTGGGCACCGACTTGCATTTTAGTGGGCACTGACTGGCATCTGATGGGCACTGATTGGCAGCTGTTATGGGCACCTCCGATGGGGGCTGCGCTGATAATCAATGCACTGATTATCAACGCAGACCCCCCCTCTGACAGGAGAGCTGGTGTCTTGCCGAGAAAGTTCCCTCGGCGGATAAGTTCCCCCCTGTACTGCGCAGGCGCAGCGCCTGCGCAGTACGAACTACTACCAGCCACCGGAGATAGCCGAACGACAAAATCTACAATCAGCTGTACACGGCGCCTGCGCCCTGGGTCCAGGTTCCTTCCCCACCATCCAAGTGGACCTAGAGGGGGAATCTAAAAGAGCCGAGCGAAGCGAGGCCGTGCCCGAAGCGTGGCGAGCGAAGCGTGGCGAGCGAAGCGAGCCCGCGAGGAGCCCTCTTACAGGCGCCGTGTACAGCTGATTTTCCCCTATTTATCTTCGGCTATTTCCGCCGGATCCTACTGCGCAGGCGCAGCGCCTGCGCAGTAGAGGGGGGTCCTTATCCGCCGAGCGGAACTTTCTCGGCAGAACACCGGCTCTCCCTGTCAGCGAGAACCGAGGAAAGCCGATTACCGGCACTTTCTGGTTCCTGCTGTGATCAGCTGTGATTGGTCACAGCTGATTACGGTATGTGGTAAAGAGCCTACATAATAGGCTCTTTACCACAATCGGAGATGCAGTGTGTTAGAGTGACACACAGAATCACCGATCGGTGCGCTGCGCACCCCGCAGGCGTGCGATCGTGGCTTATCCTGCTGGATGTCAAAAGACATCCAGTCAGGATAACGGAGCCACATTGTGGACGTCAATCTGCAATGGGGCAGGTGGGAATTCGGTAAAAACGATCTTTTTAAAAAACTTTTTTTTTGCGTTGATATTGAGTACCTGGGTCTCCATATACTTTTTATGTTAATAACTTGCATATAAGCCTTTAGAATGAGGACTGATTTTTCATGTTCGTGTCCCATAGACTTTAATAGAGTTTGCATGTTCGCTAAAACTTTTTGCATGTTCACGGTGTTCTGCAAACTGAACCGGGGGTGTTCGGCCCATGACTACTTGTGGGTAGGTGCAGCATGGTGCAGCAGTAGAAAACATTCAGAGTCCCAGTGCAGAGAAACAGAAATATATTATAACTGATGGTCACCAATACAGGACAGCCTGGCGGGCTGTTACAGAAATACAGAAAGGCTAGCGGGAAGGCAACCCGACTGGGAGAACTCACAGCATATACCAGTGATGTGTCAGTGGTGGTAGGTCTCAGGTGTGCCAACAGGTGGAATGCTTCGCCAGTCCAAACCCAAGTGGGGAGGCTTCCAGATGTGTCTCTGCACTTTCCCTACTCCTCCAGAACCTCTCCCTGATGCTAAGCACCTTCCCCACCAGATGGGTGACCAGTCCCTACTCTAGCCACACGTATAATGCACTCTAAGCCTGGGAGCCAGGGTCTTAAATAGACTCTGCCTGACCCAAGATGGTCAACAGAGTCACATGGGGTGCTAGCATCCAGATAGCTGCCTCCTGTGAACCAGGAAACCAAAAACAAACTGAATTCCCCTTGACTTCCTCTTCCTCTGCAATGTCGCTGCAGTTGAGTGCCACCTACAGTGGAGAAAGCAGACTGCACATGCCTACATACTTGTCAGTGACTCAGAAAGGTAGGAACTACAGAGGATCTGCATGACAGTCATTCAACTTTCAGAAAGAGGACGGCAATGGCATACTGGTTGTCTGAGCTCAGGATCTGCATACTTGTTCAATGGAAACCATTGTATAAGTGCCAGGCATATAACATTGCAGAGATAGGGCCATACAGATTTAAATGTTAAGTACCATTGAGCTGTGGGAAATAAGCAACGTAGTGTGAGCCATTGTTATGGTATATACACTCTAGAGGGCATATCCCTGTCTTTACCAGACATAATTACATAGTGTAATCCCCATCCCTACTACAATGCAGCCCTATTACTTTCTTGCAGCCGGTAATAACACAGGACTGGACCCTGGCGGGCAGCAAGAGAATGTTCCAGACTAATGACAGGTTGTACAGATGGGGCTCGTTGTAGATTAATATCAGGCTCTGGTAACCATTATCCTCCATACGCAGCAACAGAGAGGCATCTGGAAAGCCCAACTACACACAATTAATTCTAGAGTCAAATATAAATAGCTAAATAGATTTTTTAATGTCTGACTGTTGCCACTTAAAAACAATTTGTGCTAAAAACAGGTGAATGGGGCAATGCAAAAGCGTTGCTTTTTTTTTTTTTCTTCATCATGAAGCTTTATGGTGCTATACCCTTTATGGTCTCCTTACTCCCTTTTGCCTCCAAACTCCTTGAACGTTTAGTCTACAAACAACTGAGCGACCATCTCATTGAGAATAACCTTCTTGATACCCTTCAGTCTGGATTTCGTCCACAGCACTCCACAGAAACTGCTCTCCTACAACTCACAAACGACTTACTAACAGCTAAAACCAACGGTCATCATTCTGTACTTTTACTCTTGGACCTCTCCACTGCCTTTGATTCAGTTGATCACCCCCTCCTCCTCAAAAAACTCAATTTGCTTGGTATCCATGGCTGTGCTCTCCGTTGGTTCGAATCTTACCTATCTCACTGCACCTTCAGTGTCACTTACAACTCTACTTCCTCCTCTCCAACATCTCTTACCGTTGGGGTCCCCCAAGGTTCTGTCCTTGGACCACTACTATTGTCGATCTACACATCCTCCCTGGGTCAGCGATAGCCTCCCATGGCTTCCACTACCATTTATATGCCGATGACACCCAAATCTATCTCTCTACCCCTCAGCTCACCCCATCATTCTCCTCGCACATCACTGATTTACTAACAGACATATCAGCCTGGATGTCACACCACTTCCTCAAACTGAATCCATCTAAAATCGAGCTCATAATATTTCCTCCCCCACGTGCCCCTTCCCCTGACTTCTCTGTCAAGATTAATGGCACAACTATCAGTCCGTCCCCACATGCCAGGGTGCTAGGGGTAACCCTAGACTCTGAACTGCCCTTTCAGGCCCACATCCAATCCCTTTTCAAATCATGCCGCGTTAGCCTCCACAACATCTCTAGAATACAACCCTTTTTAACCATTGACACCACCGAGCTTCTAATTCACTCCCTGGTCATCTCTCGCCTCGACTACTGCAACTCCCTCCTCATTGGACTACCTTTACATACACAATCCCCCCTTCAGTCCATAATGAATGTTGCTGCAAAACTCATCCACCTTAACAACCGTTCAGTGTCCTCCACCCCTCTCTGCCAATCCCTCCACTGGCTTCCACTCACCCAACAAATAAAATTCGAAGTACTAACAATAATTTACAAAGCCGTCCACAACTCTGCTCCCAGCATCATTAACCTAGTCTCAAAATACCAACCAAGCCGCTCTCTTTGGTCCTCCCAAGACCTCCTGCTCTCTAGCTCACCTCCTCCCATGCTCGCCTCCAGGATTTCTCCAGAGCTTCTCCCATCCTTTGGAACTCCCTACCCCAATCTGTCTGACTGTCCCCTAATCTATACATCTTTAGACCATCCCTGAAAACCCTTCTCTTTAAAGAAGCTTATCCTGCTTCTAGCTAACACACTGTTTTACTTTCTCCATCAGCTCATCCCCTACAGCTATTACCTTTTGTATCAATTGACCCTTCCTCCTAGATTGCAAGCTCTAGCGAGCAGGGTCTTCTGATTCCTCTTGTACCAAATTGTAATGTAAGTGTAATGTCTGCCTTCATTACAAAAATGTAAAATCGAATGCCCTGTACACGCGACCGGTTTTGCCGTCGGAATAAACTCTGAAGGCTTCTACGTCGGAGTTCCGACGGAATTCCGCTCAAGCTGTCTTGCATATACACGGTTACAGCAAATTCCGATCGTCCAGAGCGCGGTGACATACAACACGTATGATGGGACTAGTAAACGGTTCAATAGCCAGTAGCCAATAGCCTCCATCTCGTACTTGCTTCAGAGCATGCGTCATTTTTGGTGCGTCGGAACAGCATACAAACGAGCGTTTTTTTCCGATAGTAATTTGTTCGGTCGGAAAAATATAGAACATGTTCTCTATCTAAGTCCGTCTGAATTTTCGACAGAAAAAGTCTGATGGGGCATACACACGGTAGGAATATACGATGAAAAGCTCCCATCGGACTCTTTCTGGCGGAAATTCCGCTCGTGTGTATGCGGCATAAGCACCCTCTACTGTTTTCTCAGTTTTTGGGCCACACAACAGCTGGTCCTGAGTTCCTCCCCCTGAATTACTGTCCCTTGCTGGCTGAGAATCCATCATACAAGGCTGCACGTTTTGGACAAGGGATTTTACCTTTTTGTATGTAAGTTGCAGTAACGGCCCGTCCATACGGGGCGCAGGGGCACCACCCCCCTAATCCATGCGTCCGGCCCCTAATCTACATGCAGGGTGCCAACTGTCTTTTCACAATAAAAGTGCTTGTTACTACACTCAGATTGCGCCCGCCGCTGTCCTTATTTATTTCTCCAGATATTTCTTCAGTCTCCAAAGAGGTATTGCTTGGAAGTGTTCTGTAACCAGCTAAAGTTTACCCCTGAAATGCCACAAGGACTTATATGAACTTTATGCTGTGTTCCCCACTACACTCCTGCGGCATACATTTATTTGTTATTTTCACCTTGTGATCCTGCAAATAACACACTTCATATTCTGCGGTGGCTATGTTGATTCCTCCACTGTATTTAAGGATAAAGTAACTAGATTTTAAAAACAGGGAGCCACCAAGGACCGACAATGGATTCTCAGCATGGAGCTGTAAGAGTAAGAACTTCTGCCATTCAAATACCAAGAGGGAAATTTGTCCTATTGTTTGCCCCGGATTCATTTTATAGAGTGTAGGTTCACTTTAAAAGTCCAGCTATTCAATGCTAGTTTTAATTTGCTTTAGAAGTGGATCTTATCCGATGGTGACACCGATAGCATTGGCTTTTATGATGAGGGCGCCATGGTAACCTTTCCTGTGACATATGCAGATGCCTGCCTGTAATTCATACATGTGTTCCCTCTCGAGGGGGCTGTTGACTCAGGTAATGGCTTGTAAGATATGTGGGCCTTTTGATCTTGTGCATGGCTCCTGTGCTAATTAATATCCTTTAGTTAAGATGCTATATTATAAATACTCAGCTGCACTTTTAATGTACCTGTTCCATACCTTAATTAAGATGACAGATAAAATTATTTTTTTACCCACGCCATTCTTGCAATCCTTCAAGGGAAACTAGGGCATATTTTTACCAAGTGTCCATTTATGTTATTATGAAGTTTTGGTCAAGGTCATATTTTAATTAATTTTGTTGCTGTGTTTGGTGTGTCATTTTCTCATGTCTTATACACCACATATAAGACATGAGAAAACGACACACCAAACACAGCAAGGAAATTAATCTGTTGGTGGAATGATTGTTTTCTGAAAACCTAATGCAGCATGCGTCCAGCATCTTTGTGCATGGAATTATGATCCCCCCATACCTCAAATGTGCTCACCAGAGTTGGGTGGGCCGAGTCACATGCTGGTTTCTGATATCCTTGGGAATTCCAGAAGCACATCTGGCCTATTAACATCCATACTTTCTATAATTGCCTGCACACCAGCATCATCTCCCTCATGACCCCATCCACCCGCCACACATTTCTACTTCTCATGAAACCAACACTCAACTTCTCCAAACTCCTAAAACACCACAAAAGACCACCATAACTTTCGTCATATTCCTCCAACTTTTTTAGTCCTCATTTGATATCCCACCCATACCTTTCCCAACATAGTCCTCTTTACCCCCTTAGTCTCCTTCATATTGCAGCACCCTCTAGTGTGTGCTACATGTAGGGTAAGGTTTTGTATTGTAGGTTTGTTAGTGTTGGAAAATGTAGTTTAGCTCAGGGCTAAGCCTGAGCTGTGAATCTGGGTCAGGATTCTGAGAGTCAGGGCTGGATCACTCATCCTGACACCTCTTCTGGTCAAGAAGGTTGTAGAAACTTCTAGAGCTGGTGGGTGGAGGTGAGGAGGGGCTGCCTGGAATATTTATGAGGTCCTCAGCCTATCCCCAGTAAAATGGGCTGGCAGGGGGCACCTCATAAATAGATATGAGTCATGCCAGTAGGGACAGTTGGGTGGAAGATGGAGATGCAGTGCTAAGGAGACAGTTAATAGCCCTCAGGGGTGCCCCCTAGTCTGGAGGGGCCTTGGGCCAGGACTCAGGTGCTGGAGGATTCCTGATAAAGCACAGAGGAGTAATGCCGCGTACACACGGTCGGACTTTCTATCCTACGTGGTCGACCCCGCCCCCTAAAACGTCACAGTCCCAGCATGCCCAGGGACTGTGACATCAAAAGGGGGCGGGGTCTCCGCCTATATAAGTCACAACGCAGCCCTCAGAGACCAGTCCAGCCGGAGAGAGTGTCGTGTCAACATCTGGGGGAAGAGAAGAGAAGAGAAGAAGCCCAGCAGCTCAGAAGTCCGGACCTCTGCTGGCAAGAGAGCTACCTGAACACAGCAGAGGAGCCGGCCGAAGAACTGGAACACCGGGAGAAGAGAGCGGAGAAGAACCAACCGGACGCCGGGAGAAGATGAAGCGGAGGGACCCCCGAAGCCGGAAGAAGACCCCCGAAGCCGGAGGAAGATCCCCCCCCCGGAGCTGTTTAATAAAATATTTTAAAAACCTGTGTAGTGTGTTTTATTACTTACACTTTTTTCCTAGGTAAATGGGTAGGGGTACCATGTACCCCATACTCATTTACATAGGGTGGGGGGCCGGGATCTGGGGGCCCCCTTATTAAAGGGGGCTCCCAGATTCCGATAAGCCCCCGCCCGCAGACCCCGACAACCAACGGCCAGGGTTGTCGGGAAGAGGCCCTTGTCCTCATCAACATGGGGACAAGGTGCTTTGTGGTGGGGGGGGCACCGTAAGGCGCCCCCCTCCGCCAAAGCACCCACCCCCCATGTTGAGGGCATGCGGCCTGGTAAGGTTCAGGAGGGGGGGGGGGCGCTCGCTCGTCCCCACCCCCTTTCCTGACTGGCCAGGCTGCGTGCTCGGATCGGGGTCTGGTATGGATTTTAGGGGGACCCCACGCTGTTTTTTCGGCGTAGCGGGCTTCCCTTTATAATCCATACCAGACCTAAGGGCCTGGTATGCCCCGCGCTTGCCGCAATAGGAAGATTTGTTTTTCCTATTGCAGCGAGCGCGAGATGCAATACCCTGCCCTCGTGTCGTATTTGGTCTGTCGGACCAGCATACACACGAGCGGGCTTTCCGTCGGACCAGCACACACACGAGCGGACTTTCCGCCCGAAACTGAGTCCGACGGAAAGATTTGAAACTTTCTTCAAATCTAGGTCCGGCGGGCTTTTGAGAAAAAGTCCGCCGCCGCCCACACACGGGCGGATTGTCCGGCACACTCTGGTCCGCCGGACCAAGTATGCCGGAAAGTCCGACCGTGTGTACGCGGCATAAGTCTTCCTGGAGGCATGGGAGCAAGAGAGGACAGAGTGAGTAGCACTGTGGGGACTACAAAGGGGGAGACTGCCACATGTAACCAGTCTCCCTTGAGGACAACAGTGTGCTTAAAGTGGGGTTCCACCCAAAAAAAAAAAACTACATGAAAAATCATAAAAAAAACCCCCAAAAAAAATTTGGATATTTTTTTTTTAACTTACCTCTAAATGCCTGTTGCTAGGTGGTCCCTCATAGTCTGCCTCTTCCAGTGCCTGGGCTGGTGACATCACTTCCCCCTTGGCACAGGAAGGGCTCAGCTCTGCTCCCTCCCTCCTGTCAATCATCTGGGATCCATTACAGGTCCAGGGTGACTGAGCGGCCAATCACGGCATGCGGCACCGCTTGCGCATGCGCAGTGGGTGCCAGGCTGTGAAGCCACAGCCTGGCGCCCACAGTTGCAATGCCGGCGCCACTAAACGGAGGGGGAGACGGGCGGGGCTTCGATCCCCCGCATTGCTGGACCCTGGGACAGGTAAGTGTCCAATTAAAAGTCAGCAGCTGCAGTATTTGTAGCTGCTGACTTTTAATTTTTTTTTTTTTTTGACTGGCCCTCCTCTTTAAGTCTTCAGCCTTTCCTTAGAGATCTCCTGAGAGTCAGCTGGGTGGGCTGGTAAAGAGTCAATTGGGTGGACTGGTATAATGAGGCAGATGCAGCCAGGTGCGCTGGCATTGCCTGAAGAAGTGGTGCTGGGCTCAGTGACCACAGGGAGGAAGTGATGTGAAAGTCTAAGCTGTGTCACTCCAGTGTGCTATTGTCTAGGGACTGTGAGTTCCCGCCTGTAATGGGCTGTTGCTGAGCTGACAGTCAGGCCTTGTCAGCTCCCCTCAAGGAGAGAGCCAGCAGAAACTGAGTGGAGGAGAAGGAACCAAGTGTGTGCAGGTGGCTGAAAAAGAGGAGACTGTATATAGAGACTGTATATAGGAAGTTGTCCCTGAAATTATTGAAGTCAAGAGGGCATCCCATAGCTTCCCATCCCTATCCAAGTTGAAACTCTGAGTCTCTGGAGTGCTGGTGAAGATTTGGTGCGCCTGGCTGTGCAGGAGTGGGGGATCCCTTTAAACTGCAGCTCCTATGTGGGGTGTGCTACAATATTTTCCCATCCAAACTCCCTCTTGCATCTATCACCAATGCTCCCCACAATCTACTTGGGTTTAACACCCCAACGTTCCCAACTCTTATGAAGGAGAAAACAAAATGGTCGCACACTGGAGCCAAATGAACGCGTGATAGGAAATCTTTATTGTCAGATGCCAGACAAATGTACAGGAATCACAGTTGGCACGTTTCACACGAGTGTACCGTGCTTGTGCACAACATAGATGTGTTCTCTGCACAGGCTACTTGAGGCACATGCCTAAGTGAACTGCAGCTCCTATGTGGGGTGTGCTACAATATTTTCCCATCCACGATCAGTATGTCCAAACTCCATCTTGCATCTATCACTGTCACGTACCTGGTAGGTTTTGAGCCTGAAGTGCAGAGAAAGACCTCCCTTACAGCTCCCACTCCCATTCCTCTGGAATGCAGACAGAGGGCCCAGAAGTGAGGAGTGGTATGGGTGCCTGGCAGGATCAACAGTCACCAGAAGTTCAGGAGTGGTGGCACCCTCTGGAACCTGAAGCTGAAGAGGAGACTGGAGACTGGAATGCAGAGTGGACCAGGAACCACAGCAGGTAAGTAGGCAGGAACTGAAAAGCTGGAATGCAACCAGGAACAAACAGTAGGTAGTAGACTGGAACGCTGGTCTGGAACCAGGAACAAAGCAGCAGGTAGTAGACTGGAACGCTGGACTGGAACCAGGAACAAGCAGCGGTAACAGACTGGATACTGGAGCGCTGGACTGGAACCAGGAACAAGCAGCAGGTAGTAGACTGGAACGCTGGGCTGGAACCAGGAACAAGCAGCAGGTAGTAGACTTGAACGCTGGCTGGAACCAGGAACAAACAGCAGGAAAACAGACTGGATACTGGTATCAGGCAGAGGGATGGTCAAACAAGCCGGTGGTCGGTATAGGTCGAGCAGCAGAGGTACCAGGGAATACACAGAAGGATGGTCAGGCAAGCCAAGAGGGTCTGGTGCAGGCGGATAGTAGGATGGTCTAACAGGAAGCAGGTCAGATAGCAGAGTACACAGGTCAGATCAGGTTTTGGCACACAGAACGCTGTAGAGCAGACAGCGGGGATTGAATGTGACAGGCCAGTTTAAATAGCCCGCCTGACACCAGCGGGAGTGCGCGCGCGTGTGACCATGCGTGACAGCACCCGTGAACGTGCGCGCATGCGTGGTAAAACCCGTGGCTGTGTTCCCGTGCGTCTGGATCGCTGATTACTGGCAGGATCTTCATGACAATCACCAACGTTCCCAACTCTTAAACCTTACTCTATCCATCCCAGCAGACATTGCAATCACCCAAAGAGGAAGAATTACCCAACATTCATTAACCACTTGGCGTCCACGCTATAGCCTAATGACAGCCACAGCGTGGACCTGAATTTCCGGGAGGCCAACATTTGACATCCTTCCCTTTCACGCTCCCCGCGTGCCCCCTGCAGGGGGGTGCGCTGTGATCACCGAGTCACTGAGACTCGGGTGATCACAGATCAGAGTAAGAGGCCGATCCCGGCCCCTTACCACGTGATCAGCTGTCAGCCAATGACAGCTGATCACGTAAAGTAAACAAAAGCTATAGCGTAAGGAGAAAAATAAGCCGATCACGGCTTGTGTGCAAGGGACATCGGTCCCGAAATGGAAGGAGGCACATCTGCCTCATCTGTGCCCACAATTACCGCCTGCCAGTGCCACCTGCCAGTGGCCACAGTGTCACCTATCAACGCCAATGAGTGCCACCTATAAATGTCCACAAGCGCCACCTATCAATGCCCACCAATGGTGCCAATCAGTGCCTCATGAGTGCCATCTAGCAGTGCTGCCTATCATTGTAACCTACCAGTGCCGATCAGTGCCCATTATTGCCACCCATCAGTGCCCATCACTGCCACCCATCAGTGCCCATCACTGCCACCTATCAGTGCCACCTATTAGTGCCACTTCTCAGTGCCCACCAGTGCCACCTATCAATGCCCTTCAGTGCCACCCATCAGTGCCACCTCTCAGTGTCACCTCTCAGTGCACACCAGTGCCACCTATCAGTGCCCACCAGTGCCGCCTATCAGTGCCCACCAGTGCTGACTTATCGGTGCCCATCAATGCAGCCCATCTGTGCCCATCAGTGCAGCCCATCGGTGCCCATCAGTGCAGCCCATCAGTGCAGCCTATCGGTGCCCATCAGTGCAGCCTCATCAGCGTACATCAATGAAGGAGAAAAATTACCTGTTTGCAAAATTTTATAACAAAATATAAAAAAATATAATTTTTTTTTTTTTTAATTCAGTCTTTTTTAATTTTTTTTAACAAAAAATAAAAACCGCAGAGGTGATACCATCAAAAGAAAGCTCTATTTGTGGGGGGGAAAAATGATAAAAATGTCATTTGGTTACAGTGTTGTATGACCGCGCAATTGTCATTCAAAGTGCATCAGCGCTGAAAGCTGAAAATTGGTCTGGATAGGAGGGGGGTTTTAGTGCCCATTAAGCAAGTGGTTAAAGGTCATCCCACAATAAACTGGAGGAGTTTACCACCCCAGCCATGGTCCACACCTGCCTGATGTTTGTCATCCTTGGTCCTGTGTAAACTGGGTCTTTAAAAGACATTGTTGTCTTATGATAAACACACATGCTTTGTGACTTTGGATAGTCCCTACTGTCCCTAATGTATAATATTCTATACATATCATTTGTCTTTCTTGTCCAGTTCAGATAGAATGAAACACAATGTACCCAGAGAGGATAAACAACTAGCTGTTTATTAGGTGTTCTTTTTTATTTCTACAGAATTCAAATAAGCCCTTTCTTTCTACCTAATCAATGACATACAATTAAACATTACTGGTGAATACATCAGCACCAGCAGGAAGGCTAAGTTAAATAATTTTAGTTAAGTACATGGAGACAATAAATACTGTGCAATTATTGTGCCCAGGAGAGTTCCAGTCATACTCACCAAAAAGCTTTCCTGAAAAGAGATAAACAGGCCAATTTTTCCAACAATAGAAAAACACGATACAATCACACAATGTGGCTGGTTCCCAGCAAAAGGATGACAACATGGAAAAAGTAACAGAACAAGAAGGGAAGGGAGATCTCATTTTTGGAGTATATAGGGGTGTAATCATACCACCAGAGTTCACCTATAATAACAGAGAGAATAATTTTGGGGTAGACTGGGTATTTATCATAAGGTTAAGTATAGGAAAATTTAATACCATATTCTAGTTGTTCTGGTAATCCAACGGTTGCATAATTTAGGCTAGGGTGATCAGGCTTCCCTGATTTCCAAGGACAGTCCTCAATTTGAGAAGTTGTCCCTAGATAAAAAGTGTACCAGTTTGTGTCCCCTGTTATTAGGTGGAGTCCCCGGGCAGCAGGAGCCAGCCACAGCCAAAGTCACTCTCTTTATTTTTTTTTTGAAATGATCCTTTGTCTTGAGGTTTGTGTGTCTTTGAGAATGTCATCTGTGCCAAGGTAATTAGCAGTATTTTGTGGGTACAAGGACTGTGGCATATGCGTGCAATGTGTACAGTGAATAGGGTCAAGTTCTGTTCATTTATTCCCTATAAGCCACTCCCACTGTTAGACAAAAATATGCCATACCCACCATTGCCGCAACAAAACATTTCTATGCTCTTTCCCATGGTGCCCCAGGCCTTTCATAATATTAACAAAAACCTCAAAAACAAAAAATGGGGAAGACTCAACACACCCAATCTGAGATAGCTACAAAATGTATTAAGCATCAAATCTCAAAAACATGTGTAGTGCTGGTAGATTTATGATCTACCATCTGATAGGTAAATTTAGTGAATTGCTCGTTATAGGAAGTTAGATTTGCCTCTGTTCCAGCTTGGCTGACGTTGCGTTTGGTTCCACATTGTGCCGGTGGGTGTCGTTGTCACCATCGGCAGGTGTTGGAAAAGCAACGTGTTAAAGCGGATGAGTGCTCCTCTGTCCCGGAGACAACTCGGTGGAGGTGCATTCTGGAGAGAGGGTATTTATGGGACAGACGCCCTGTTTAGGGGTTCGTTTTCAGCCACCTGCTGGCCCTCCTGGCTGACAGGTATGTGTTAGAGTACCACCTCGTGGTCCTCCGTTCCGGAGGCCCGCGTCACTGCAGCGCGTGGGTGGGCCCAGAAGCCTGTCTGGGGCCTACCACAGCAGCCGAGGAATGGTCCTGAGCTGTCTATCCAGAGTGAAGAAGCTGGACAACCGAGAAGATACCAGGGGAGGACCCGTCATGGAAGGATCATGCAGAGTGCTGGTCTGGAGAGGGGCCTGGTGACTCGGTTGGAGGACGTATCCTGAAGTAGTCTTATTACATGGTACTGCCAGGTTGGCTTAGAGGTCCAAGTACTGTGTCTGACATTCATCGTGAACCAATACATCCTGTGGCAGAGGATCGTACGGGCTTATTTCAAGCAAGTCTGTGGCAGAGACTTTTTTTCGTGCTACGTACTGGCTGCTAGGCAAGTGAGAGAGGCCTATCCAGGTGAGCAAAGATCGTGTCCCACAAAAGGGGATTGCATTCAATTACAGTATTCAACTTTAAAGCATGTTCTAAAGAAACCAACCTAAAGAAAGGTATTTGAGCTTCCCTGCAGTTTTCCTCCTGCCTCTTTCCTGCTACTCCCTTTGTTACTTGGTTCAATAAAGCATTGAAAACGTACTCAAGTGTTGGTGCTTATATCGTCCAGAGGTAAACTCAACAGAACCCTAGACCCAATGTCGGTGAAACAGAGGTATCGAGAGTGAAGGTAACAGCCCACTTAAACCAGCAGCTCCACCGAGAGTTAGTGCTACACATGTATAAGCATAAACACCATGGACCCCCCCAGAACTAGAATACTCCACCTCCCCACCCTACACTAAAAACTCCCGTGTAGTACTCTCCTCAGAACCCACTCTCAACTAGAGCCACCCCTCACCAATGAAGGGAGGATGTGGGGGCAGGGCCTTCTTTAAAATTGATTGGACACGGGCGGCGCATGCGCGGCAGCGTCCAAGATGGCCGCTTAGCCCGGGAGCTCCGCGCCACTCGGATCTAACGCCGCCTATAGCGGCGGTGCAAGCCCTCGTTCCGGCCCGGCTCCTATCCCAGCAGCTGGGGGACACCTCCAGCCACACCTGGATGTCCCTTTCTTCCTCCAGGCGGAATCTCACGGACGCCATGAACGGATCCCTGGAGCGGCCTGGCCATCCCAAAATGGCGGCCGTCTCCTCACACGGCCAGCACAGCCTGTCAGAATCTATCGCTGATCAGGATGAAGGGGCCCCACCGTCCTCACAAGCTTCGGATGCCACAGTGAGTACCCTCCCGGGGTTCCCCTCTCCAGCATCCACTGACTCTTTATTAAGGAGGACATTTGGAGGGGCAGCCCTCACCCCCCAGCTGGATTCACCTCACAGTCCTGACTCCTGGGACTTACAGGCCAGAGATCTCTCTCCCTCCCCTACTGATTTCCCCTCCATGATAGCTGCTTTTTCACAGATGTTATCTAAAGGCCTATCCCACACAGCTACACAGATCACTGCTTCCATACATGCAGATCTGCAGCAGATTGGTGCCAGGATTGAAGCGATCGAACAAAAATCTGACCAGGCCATACTGAGACTTAACCAAAATACTTCCAGAATCCAGGATCTCCAGGACCAACTGAAATCCGCCACCTCCAAAATTGATGACCTCGAGAACAGGTCGAGACGTTACAATTTTCGCCTCAGGGGGCTCCCCGAATCTATTAAAGACACCCACACGGCAGTTCAGGACTTCATCAAAAACCTAATCCCCAATATTCCGGCTCATCGCTTAGAGCTCGACAGGGCCCACAGGGCGCTCCAACCACCTCGCGCAGACGGTCTGCCACGTGACATCATCGTTAAACCGCATTTCTATGCAGTCAAGGAAGAAGTGATGAAGCTCTCCAGGTCAGCAGAGAAACTGATGTTCCAAGGTCATCAGGTCCAAATCTTCGCTGATATATCTCCATATACCGTTCAAAAAAGAAGAGCCCTGAAACCGCTACTACAAGTCCTGGCGAACAAAGAGATCACCTACAGATGGGCCTTCCCGCTGAGATTAAACTTCTCCTACCGCAACAAACCATACAACTTTTCAACGTTTCAAGAAGGGGAACGTCTGCTTCTTCATCTGGGTCTCATCACTCAGGACGTCCCGCAGTCTTCTGCCTCTCGAGGAGCATCGTCCGTCAAGAGAACATCCCCCACCAGTCCAGTCTCGCCGGTGTGGCAGAAACAGCTTTCCAAGCGATCGAAAGAGTCCTTCCCCCCATGAGTGGGCCCCCAACGTCAGCAGTATCTGCTCTTGATCCTCCACTAGGTCGATGCTGACGACTAACTTGATGTTAGCTTTTTGATGACGTTCCTCTTCTGTGTTCTCCCCAGGACTTCCTTTCGGACCCCCATGGGTTCGGATCTTCCGGGGAATAGGTGGTTCGGTTCTGTTGTTTATAATGTTCTCTTTTTTTTTTTTTTGTTTTCCTATTTCTCTTTTCCTCCCAAAATAATTGAAGCTTTTTTGATCACTATTACCAGGTGATAGCAGGGCTTGCACTGCACTGTTAATGTACTGCCACGATTACGATCAGAGGCGGCGTTGACCGGAGTGGTCGTAGTGCGCCTCTCTCTGGCTCCGATAGTTGAACCCTTGTTCACTCACCTATCGGACCCAGACTCTCTCGACCCTTGGGTCGCAGAATTTTTGCTTTGTTCTGGGTGCCGGTCCAGCCAGGGGAGGGCCCCTCGCTGGTCCGTTGGGTTGTGGGCAAAAACTTTTGGTCACGATATCTAATGGCTCTCTCTTTCACTCCTTTCTACTTCTTTTCTCTGCTCCTCTCTCCTTTCTCCTTCCCTCCCCCTCTCCTCCCCCCTCCTCCTCAGCTACAGGTTTCCACTGGATCTCCCGTCTGCTGTACCACAGGTCGAGCCCGTCTTGATGCTGGAGACGTCTCCTATCTGCCAGGGACATTGGGAACATCAGGTGAGATTCACAAATATTTAGCACCACACACAATGCCTCCCCATGACTGACTCCGCCACACTGATTGGGACACTTAAGATTCTCTCCCACAACGTACAAGGCCTCAACTCCCCTGTGAAGAGACGCAAAATACTACAACAGCTTCACACTCTGAAGGCTGATGTAGTTCTGCTTCAGGAAACTCATTTCCCCGCCTCCTATCAGCCCAAATTCCTTCACAAAAGCTTCATGAACTTCCACCTAGCCAATGCTGACAATAAAACGAGGGGAGTGGCAGTCTGCTTCTCCAACAGAACTCAATTCGTACATGCAAACACTATCAAAGACCCAGAGGGACGCTACATACTAGTCTCTGGTATGATTAATGGTGAGGCTTACACGTTTGTCTCATACTACACGCCCAACACACACCAAGACACCTTTTTTGCCTCCACACTGAAGGTACTCAAACCGCATTTCGTGGGCACAGTAATATTGGGGGGAGACTTTTGACTACTCCTCTGACAAATCGAACCCCCTACGGCCCAAATCAAAACGGCCCCCCAAACGTAGCCTTCGGGTGGCGCAAATAGTCCGATCTTTCGACCTGATCGATATCTGGAGGGAAATGAACCCTCAATCTAGAGACTACACGCACTACTCGGTCCCCCACCACACCTTCTCTAGGATTGACCACATATTTGTCCCACCACACGTAATCCCGAGAGTAACCTCCTCCAAAATTTATGACACCCCCCTGTCAGACCACTCCATAATGTCGATGTCTCTCAGGGGCGGGTCGGGGGTGAAGGGACCCTTCCACTGGAGACTTAATGAAACACTTCTAAGCAACCCAACCCATTGCACGCTCCTAGACAAAGCTCTTTCCGACTACTTCAGTGAGAATGATACGGGGTCAGTCTCCCCGGGATGTCTTTGGGCAGCACACAAGGTGGTGTTGAGGGGCAGGATCCTGCAACTCTCCTCACAACTTAAAAAAGAAAGCAGGGCGGAGGTCTCGCGCCTCACTGCGGATTTCCGCTTACTGAGTAAAGCCCACAAACAACACCCTACTCCGGATACCTTGGCCAAACTTGACTCTGCTAGAGTGAAACTCAATCTCTCGCTCACTACTTCCGCGGAGAAACACTTACGGTGGTCCGGCGCGCGTTTCTATTACCAATCGGATAGGATAGGAGCTAAACTAGCTACTAAGCTTAGCCCGAGGTTCCGTACCTTGGTACTTTCCAAAATTCGTGCCCCGTCGGGTAATCTAACGCAAAATCCTTCCATCATTATGAAATCATTCCACACTTATTACTCACATCTTTACGAGACAGTACCCCACACCCATTCCAAGGCCAGAGAGCGGTTTCTCCAAGATATTAATCTTCCCCAACTACAGCAAACACACCGCGACCTCCTAGACGCCCCCTTCTCCTCCGACGAAATCTTAGAAACGATTAAATCCTTGAAACTAAACTCTGCCCCAGGTCCAGACGGTTTTTCGGTATGTTACTACAAGAAGTTTGGCCCTCGTCTGGCTCCTTTCATGGCCCGGTTCTTCAACTCCCTCCGGGATGGAGCCCCTATCCCTAGCGACTTAAACTCGGCCTTTATCTCGGTCATACCTAAACAAGGTAAGGACCCATGCGAGGTGGGCAACTACCGCCCCATCTCGTTAATCAATAACGATCTCAAAATAATGACTAAAATCCTGGCTAACAGGATGTCGAACTTTATTGCTCATTATATTCACAGGGACCAAGTGGGCTTCATCCCGGGGAGACAGGGACCGGACCAGGTTCGCAGAGCTATCAACTTGATTTCCCTTCTGCAGTCCCGGTGGGATGGAGGCCCCGTACAAGAAGGCTTCTTGCTGTCACTAGACCTGCAGAAGGCTTTTGACTCTGTGTCATGGCCCTACATTTTTGACATTCTAGAACGCTGGGGGTTTGGCGACGGTTTCCGCACGATTATTAACACTTTATATTCCTCACCCTCAGCACAGGTGCGACTAATGGGCCATTACTCGGAACCCTTCCACATTCGTAGGGGAACCAGACAGGGCTGTCCCCTCTCACCCTTGATTTTCGCAATCGAGACACTGGCTATAGCCATCAGATCGAACGAGAATATCCAGGGAGTGAAATGTGGTCCTGACGTTCACAAATGCGCGCTATTTGCTGACGACATGCTGTTGTTCCTTACTGCTCCTCTCACATCCACACCTAATGTCCTCAGACTTTTGAGAGACTTCGGTCTCATCTCTGGTCTTCAGGTGAATGTGACTAAATCGGTGGCCCTCAATGTTTCGGTCCCAGTACCTCTCATAGACCAACTCCGACCACACTTTCCCTTCACATGGGCTAGCCACTCAATCCCCTATTTAGGTATCAAGCTGACGAAAAACATTGGAGACCTATATGCAGCTAACTACCCCCCCATGCTCCACTCCCTAGGGCAGGACCTACGGAAATGGTCGGGGGAGGGCCTGTCATGGTTAGGTAGACTCAACGCAGTCAAAATGACTCTATTACCACGTCTGTTATACCTGTTCAGATCGCTTCCAATTCCGATTAAAAAATCGGTCTTGACCAAATTTCAGTCCGGGGTGATTGGGTTTGTCTGGGGGAACAGGGGCCATCGCTTTGCAAAAGAAATATTACTCAGACTTCGGTCACAAGGGGGCCTGGGACTACCAAACTTGTGGCTATATTACCAAGCAGCGCAGTTAGCACAGTTCTCAGCCATTTACTCTAAATCCTGCAGACCAGATTGGATCTCCATTGAGAGACAAGCGGTACCACATTTCACTCTCGACTTCTTAACCTGGAGACCTCCCAAACACAGACCGGCCATTCTAGCCCCCACTTTGTCCCACTCCCTAGCCCTCTGCGACCAATTGCATACCCACGCCAACTTGATTTCCCCCTTAAGGCCTCTCACACACATATTTCACAATCCTGACTTCCCCCCTGGGATGAACATTCATGCATTTCATTGGTGGCTGAACAAGGGCCTTTTCCGAATAGGACACTTCTTTACTCCCAATGGCCCTATTTCCTTAGGCCATTGTTTGAGTTCTCTGGAGATGCCTACCTCGGAAAAGTTTCGACTCTCACAAATACGCCACTTTCTCCACTCACTTTGTACTGATAAGTCGAACGCTCCAAAGGCCACGATGTATGAGCTCTGGTGCTCTTCGTCTGCCCCCCAAAGGGGTGGGATATCTATTATCTACACGTCCCTGGCAGATAGGACGGACACCCCGGCTTACGCTCGATCCTGGGAATCGGACCTGGACATCCAGTGGGACCCTGCGAAGTGGTTCCAAGCCTTCAGCAGATCATCGAAAGGTATCTTAAATATAGCCTTGATTGAAGCTAACATTAAAATCTTTACTAAATGGTACTACGTCCCGGCCAAGCTTGCCAGGATTTTCCCGGACTCCTCTCCCCTCTGTTACAGAGGTTGCGGTCATATTGGCACGATGTATCACATCTGGTGGACCTGCCCCCGCATACGGAGTTTCTGGAACAAATTCCTTCATATCCTAAGGAGAGTATCTGGGGCAGCAGTTCCACAAGACCCCACATACATTCTATTGAATTGCAAAATACCCAACACTTCTAAAAACACACAACAACTTGTATTCTTTATGTGCTTGGGAGCCAAAGTTACTCTAGCGAAAGCATGGAAAACTCCTTCGGTGTCCATATCGGCCACCAAACGGAAGATCTCTTGGATAATGTCACAGGAACAAATAGTCGCTAAACTGCGTGACACGGTCCCATGTTTTGAAGGGATTTGGGAACCTTGGGCTAGGTATGTCGGTATTTCACTTTACCCAGGTCACCTGCTAACGTAGGGGAAAGTCCGGCAAGATTGCCACCTCTCCCCATTATTCCCACCTCCCCCTGCCTCCCTCTCTCCACTTTTGGCTCCCTTTCTCCTATTCTTCTTTCCTCTCTACTCTTTCTTTTCATGTTCTACCCTCATCTCTCTTTTTTCAGCTAATGGATAATAACAGTCTTCCCAGGCCAAAACTTCCTCATTTGTTCTTTTAGATTGTTCTAAACAACTCACATTGTGTATCAGCCTAGATGGCAGCCAGTTACTCTTAGGACGCTATCCTGAACGTTGTGTCTGTCGGCTCCGTCCGGGAGGCTGCAGCACCTGGGTTCCTTTCCAGTGCGGGCACTCTCCCGGGGGATCTGACAGTAGGTTGGGGACACATCCCCTTTGGGGGGAACCCTGAAGCTCTCGCACTCCACAGTGTGCTCCCATGGGGGTGGAGTGATGATCGCGGGGGCCTTCCTGGGGGGAGTCCCCAGTTTAAATTTCTTCTCAGGTTGTCCATTCTTCTAACGGAAATTAACAATTCTTTTCTAAGACAGTAACCTAGCCGGGAACTTTGTTCTACCTTGATACATCTTCGGTGTAAGTGCTATGTTGTTTCCGCTATATATCTCTATTTCAACTGCCTTGGTCATCAAAGAGTATTGAATGGTATGTTTTGGTCATATTATACTTATATTGCAAAATTTCAATAAAAACATTGAAACAGAAAATTGATTGGACACTGGGCAAACATTTTCTTGGGCCCCCCCTTCCATGTAATTTTGCTTTCCACCTGCTCTGAGACATACAATAAATAGCAGCTAGACTCATAATCAATTTACTTAATCAGATAAAGCAGCTAATACGATTGGTTGCCAGAGATTACAAAGTATCATTACCACTCACTGACTGGCTGCAAGAGGTTACAGCACATGACTTCTGCTTGCTGATTGGTTGCTAGAGATTACTGTACAACAATACTGCTCACTGATTGGTTGCTAGAGGTTACTGGGCATCCTTACCACTCATTAATTGGTTGCTATTAGTTACTCCACATTATTACTGCTCACTGATTGGTTGCTAGAGGTTGCTGCGTATCCTTACCGCTCAATGATTGGTTGCAAGAGGTTAGTGCACATCATTACTGCTCACTGATTGGTTGCTAGAGGTTACAGCACATCATCTCCTCACTGCCTGAACACCATGGACTGGGGAGGTGAGCAGACCCATCAATAGACAGAAAACTCCTAGGGATCCTAGGACTCCTGGGAACAGTGGCAATGCTGGGGGGGGGGGGGGGGGAATCAGTGGCAATGCTGGGGGGTTGATGGGATTAGTTAGTAGGCAGTACACTGTGGCAAATTCCGAATCATGTAGAGCAAAGCTGGAAATCTTTGGCAAGTATATAGTGGGGGATTCTACACTAACCACCAATGTAATGGGGAATTTACAATGATTTACCACCAATGTGGGGGGGGGGGATTTACACTGACCACCAATGTGAGGGGAAATTTGCACTGACCACCATGTAACAGGGGAATTTACGCCACCCACCAATATAAAGAGGGATTTCTACACTGACACTAATGTAATAGGAACATTTACACCAACCACCAGTGTAAGGGGGAATATACAATGACCTCTATGTAAGGGGGAATTTACACTGACAATCCCATTGTTGAGGAGATTTGTACTGACCACCAATGTAAGGTGACACTTCTACATTGACCACCAATGTTAGGGGGGATTTACACTGACCCCAAATGTAATGAAGAATTTACACTGACCACCAATGTAAGGGGGACCTTCACACTGGCCACTAGTGTGAATAAAAGGATTGTACACCAAGCCTCAATGTAATGAGACGATTTACACTGACCTCCAATGTAAGGAGGGATTTACAGTGACCACCAATGTAAGGGGGAGCTTCACATTGGCCACTAGTGTTAATGAATGGATTGTACACCAAGCCCCAATGTAATGAGACGATGTACACTGACCACCAATGTAATTGAGACATTTAGCCTGCATTCACATTTGTGTGTGTAGGGAACGCATGCAACGTTGCTTTCCTGACACCACAGAAACGTGCTACCCTTTAGCGATACACAGCAGTGGCAGTAATTGTTAATGACACCCACGCACATGTACTGAGATTTGCGTATACACATGCACCAAAATTCAGGGTGCTGTGGCATCATGTTATTTTGAAAAAGGGTCCACCTCCAATTTGCTTACGTTTGCAGAACAGGCTGATGTTAGGCTTAATGACTACAGTTGTAGGCAAGACTTTCAAGCATGCCTCTTTAACTCCCCAGTGGGCAGCATTTAGCAGAAGTGATGGTGGACATGATCTCAGGGGGGCATAATATACATATGAATGTCGCCTCTATTTACATATCAATACTGCCGATCCGCAGCTATTTACATATTAAAGTGGATTTAAACCCAATGTCACCCTTTCTAAACTACTGCCATAGTGGTTATCTATAAGCATATACATGCCTCCTGCATGTATCTTTACCTGTCAAATGTCTCCCCTCTGTCTGTTATGAGACCCGAAAAACTGCAGATTCTGTGGGTGGGTCTGTTGTCTGGAGCTCGGTGGGTGGAGTCGTGATGTCAGTAGACTCCCCGCCCACCTCTACACTCCCCGCCCACCTCTACACTCCCCTTGTCAATATGCATTTTCTCTGTGTATTTCTAACACTGAACTTCTGCTATGATCTCTAACATCCAGTGAAAAGACAGGAAAGTAACCACATGACTTCAGCATGCCAAATCATGCTGAGGTGTGTGTAGCACTGTCAGATTTTTTGATCAAGCGCTTATATGTAAATTTGGTGGGTCATTTGTTCTGTACATCAAAAGTATATAACCAACAAAGGGGGGGGGACCCCAGGGATTTTGTGGGTGGGAGGGAGATGGAGAGTATAAGTAAATATAAAGGTGAAAGATAACAGAGTATATATAAAAAATAATACTTTATTCAAAATTACATATAAATATAAAGAATTTAAAAACAATCAGATATACAATAACTGCAATTGATCCTAGACATACAGGTTCTATAAGAGAAGAACTCATACGTGAGTGATATATATGGAAAAATCCAACATGTATTTGGGATGTAAATTCCTTCTTCTGGGAATTTCCTGTGCAGTTATAATATGTAGTCTGCAAAGTGTATAAAAAATAGAAACATACTAAGTATGGGGTATATAGGTACTAGGCATATGCAATCTAGTAGGCATACATAGGTTGGTTAAGGGGCTTGGGAATAGTGGGGGAACAAAATAAAACTGATAATAATAATGCATCAATAAAGACAAAAACTTACTAATTACACCGTTTGTAGTTGTTTGTAAGAGTCAGAGAAGATGCACTGTTGGAAAATGATGCTTCCAGTTCTGATCTCCCAGGTTTGTGAGGAAACAAAGGGGAAGGATTTACAGTAGTTTGAAATCTCAATCCATATTTTTGCAATGTTGCCGCATGTCAATTACATGGATGACAGCATTATAGCAGACAGGATCATGGGGCACACCCGGCTAAAGGAACGGCTAAATAGATATATATGCCAAGTCCTGTGATAAAAATGATGTATAGTCAGGTATACTATACTGGTATGAAGTATGACACGTTGATATATATATATAATGTAACATATGTAAAGGCTATAGAGGCTGGATAAACTTAGATAATTTATGTATGCCTCTAAACGAAGAAAAAATTTTGAAAAGTAAAGCAGCATATGTAGACATGTATGCCATGCTCTATAAAAATGGCCGTAAATTTAAATATAGCAAGCCTGTACAGTCGCTATGGCGAGAGGGGGCTCTAGAGCCCATATATTATGTATGGGAATAAACTGTTTAGAGGCTAAGTAAATGTATAATTGCCCATGGATAGTGAGTAGGGGAGTATGTTACATATACATCTAGTTTGTTAAGCACTATATAGTAAATAGTCAAAGCACATAAGGCTGCTAAAATATGAAAAGCATGATCCAACGGCTGCTAAGGTGTAAATAAGGTACCAGTAAAAAGAGCATAGTCCAATAATGCTTACTTGGTGGGTGAGAGTCCGGATGCAACTGCTCCAAAACAAAAACAAACTCCAAATTACTCCTCCAGCGAGAGATGAGGTGGATGTCACCTCCCCTCCAGGATTGAACGAAATTTTGAGTTTCAAGCCCTTCCTCCAAGGTTTTACATCAGGGGGCTATGAGGGTGATATGTAAGAGTCTTTACACCTTATCTTGATAATGCTCATGTTCTTCATTTTTCATGATTTCTCTTTCCCTTTCCCATTGGTTTTTGTCTCTTTTTACTTTATTATTTTTGCTACTATATACATTATGATATATTGATTATACGATCTTCTCGTAGAATGTTAAGATAGGTATGGCGATTTAAGATGCATTGCCATTTGTTATGTTGATTATGATTGGATTATGATGAGATCACAATACACATAAGTGGTTTTTGGATATTAACCACTTACCAACCGGCCCATAGCCGAATGACGGCTGCAGGGCGGTTGGATAACTCTGGGAGGACGTACTATGACGTCCTCCCAGAATTCCCCTCTCGCGCGCCCCCTGGGGCGCGCACCCGAACACATCCGTGACCGCCGGGTCCAGAGGACCCGGCGCATCACGGATCCCGGTAAATGGCCGCTGATCGCGGCCGTTTACAATGTGATCGCGCCGTCAAATGACGGCACGATCACATGTAAACAGACCGGCGTCATCAGTACACAGTGAGCGGGGAGGGGGATGGATGGATGTCTGCAGCGCTGTGGGCTGTATGTGTAGTGCCCACAGCGCTGCACAGAGACATCCAGCCATCCATCCATCCATGCTCAGCCATCCCTCACTACTATGCAATGCTGTGCAATACTCTGCAATACCCCCACAATACTCTGCAATGCTGTGCAATACTCTGCAATGCTGTGCAATACTCTGCAATGCTGTGCAATACTCTGCAATGCCCCCACAATACTCTGCAATGCCCCCACAATACTCTGCAATGCTGTGCAATACTCTGCAATGCTGTGCAATACTCTGCAATGCCCCCACAATACTCTGCAATGCCCCCACAATACTCTGCAATGCCCCCACAATACTCTGCAATGCCCCCGCCATACTCTGCAATGCCCCTGCCATACTCTGCAATGCCCCCGCCATACTCTGCAATGCCCCCGCCATACTCTGCCATGCCCCCGCCATACTCTGCCATGCCCCCGCCATACTCTGCCATACCCCGCCATACCCCGCCATACCCCGCCATTCTCCGCCATACCCCGCCATACTCCGCCATACCCCGCCATACTCCGCAATACCCCGCCATACTCCGCAATACCCTGCCATACCCCGCCACACTCCGCAATACCACGCCATACTCCGCAATACCCCGCCATACCCTGCCATGCTGAGCCATGCTCAGCTGTACTCGCCCTCTGTATGTGGCCAGGCTGTGGAAGTCTCACACATGTGGTATCGCCGTACTCAGGAGGAGCAGGAGAATCTATTTTGGGGTGTCATTTTTGGTATGTACATGTTATGTGGTAGAAATATTGTATAAATGGACAACTTTGTGTTAAAAAAAAAAAAGCGTTTTAACCACTTCCCGCCCGCCGGCCGTCATACAACGTCCTTGACTTTGTGCGGAGATATCTGAATGATGGTTGCAGCTACAGGCATCATTCAGATATAAGCTTTTTCAGCCGGCGATTCCCTACACCATGAGAACGATCATAGCAGCTGTTACACTGCTTGATCGTTCTTACGGGAGGCGAGAGGGGATATCCCCCCTCCCGCGCTTCTACCGACTCACCGCTACGATCGAAGCCAGGATCTTTTTTTTTTTTTTTTGTGAGGTATCACTGCGATTGGTAGAGCGAGAGCAATAATTTTGGCCCTAGACCTCCTCTGTAACTCAAAACATGTAACCAGTAAAAAATTTTAAAGCGTCGCCTATGGGGATTTTTGAGTAGCAAAGTTTGGCGCCATTCCACCAGCGCGTGCAATTTTGAAAGGTGACATGTTGGGTATCTATTTACTCGGCGTAACTTCATCTTTCACATTTTGCAAAAGCATTAGGCTAACTTTACTGTTTTGGTTTTTGTAAAGCACAAAACATTTTTTTTTTCCAAAAAAAAGCGTTAAAAAAATTGCTGCGCAAATACCGTGCGAGATAAAAAGTTGCAACAACCGCCATTGTATTCTCTAGGGTCTTTGCTAAAAAAACATATATAATGTTTTGGGGTTCTATGTAATTTTCTAGCTAATAAATGATGATTTTTACATGTAGGAGAGAAATGTCAGAATTGGCCTGGGTGCTCCAGAACGCCTGAAGGTGCTCCCCTGCATGTTGGGCCTCTGTATGTGGCCACGCTGTGTAAAAGTCTCACACATGTGGTATCGCCGTACTCGGGAGTAATAGCAGAATGTGTTTTGGGGTGTAATTTGTGGTATGCATATGCTGTGTGTGAGAAATAACCTGCTAATATGACAATTTTGTGGGAAAAAAAAAAAAGTAAAAAAAAAAAACCTTGATTTTGCAAAGAATTGTGGGAAAAAATGACAAAAACTCACCATGCGTCTTTCTAAATACCTTGGAATGTCTTCTTTCCAAAAAGGGGTCATTTGGGGGGTATTTGTACTTTTCTGGAATGTTAGGGTCTCAAGAAAGTACCGTCAGTACTTCAGGTGTGATCAATTTTCAGATATTCGCACCATAGCTTTTGGACTCTATAACTTTCACAAAGACCAAATAATATCCACCGATTTGGGTTAATTTTACCAAAGATATGTAGCGGTATAAATTTTGGCCAAAATATATGAAGAAAAATTACTAATTTGCAAAATATTATAACAGAAATGAAGAAAAATGTATTTTTTTACAGATTTTTCGGTCTTTTTTCTTTTACGGCGCAAAAAATAAAGAACCCAGCGGTGATTAAATACCACCAAAAGAAAGCTCCATTTGTGTGAAAAAAAGGACAAAAATTTCATATAGATACAGTGTTGCATGACTGAGTAATTGTCATTCAAAATGTGAGAGCACCAAAAGCTGAAAATTGGTCTGGTTAGGAAGGGGGTTTAAGTGCCCAGTTGTCAAGTGGTTAATATGCACTGTGCGGCGGACCCTCGGGTCTATCATAGTGGTGTCCTTCTCTTCGTGTTGGCGGCGCTCTGACGTTTGACGTCATCGCGCCAGCCGGCGTGGTGGCGTCGTACGCCGTTGCGCCGGAGGAACGTGCACTAGGAGACAGCATCGCCTCCTTTGCTGACACCAGTCAGCTGTGGGAGGCGTGTCGCCTAGTTTATGCAGTCCTCCTTTTGTGCTTTCACTCACTGACCTACCAGTACCCATAATTGCGAGATTTCCCGCCCCTATGGGGCTGATCCATCTCGCAATCAGCAATCAGCTGGCTTATATTGTGGTAATATGCCTGTCTCCTTCTCACACACCCTACGTTTGTTTTGGAGCAGTTGCATCCGGACTCTCACCCACCAAGTAAGCATTATTGGACTATGCTCTTTTTACTGGTACCTTATTTACACCTTAGCAGCCGTTGGATCATGCTTTTCATATTTTAGCAGCCTTATGTGCTTTGACTATTTACTATATAGTGCTTAACAAACTAGATGTATATGTAACTTACTCCCCTACTCACTATCCATGGGCAATTATACATTTACTTAGCCTCTAAACAGTTTATTCCCATACATAATATATGGGCTCTAGATCCCCCTCTCGCCATAGCGACTGTACAGGCTTGCTATATTTAAATTTACAGCCATTATTATAGAGCATGGCATACATGTCTACATATGCTGCTTTACTTTTCAAAAATTTTCTTCGTTTAGAGGCATACTTATCTAAGTTTATCCAGCCTCTATAGCCTTTACATATGTTACATTATATATATATCAACGTGTCATACTTCATACCAGTATAGTATACCTGACTATACATCATTTTTATCACAGGACTTGGCATATATATCTATTTAGCCGTTCCTCGTGGACCGCATTAGCCGGGTGTGCCCCATGATCCTGTCTGCTATAATGCTGTCATCCATGTAATTGACATGGGGCAACATTGCAAAAATATGGATTGAGATTTCAAACTACTGCAAATCCTTCCCCTTTGTTTCCTCACAAACCTGGGAGATCAGAACTGGAAGCATCATTTTCCAACAGTGCATCTTCTCTGACTCTTACAAACAACTACAAACGGTGTAATTAGGAAGTTTTTGTCTTTATTGATGCATTATTATTATCAGTTTTATTTTGTTCCCCCACTTTTCCCAAGCCCCTTAACCAACCTATGTATGCCTACTAGATTGCATATGCCTAGTACCTATATACCCCATACTTAGTATGTTTCTATTTTTTATACACTTTGCAGACTACATATTATAACTGCACAGGAAATTCCCTGAAGAAGGAATTTACATCCCAAATATTCTGAAACATGTTGGATTCTTCCATATATATCACTCACGTTTGAGTTCTTCTCTTATAGAACCTGTATGTCTAGGATCAATTGCAGTTATTGTATATCTTGTATATGTTTTTAAATTCTTTATATTTATATGTAATTTTGAATAAAGTATTATTATTTTTTATATATACTCTGTTATCTTTCACCTTTATATATACTTATACTCTCCATCTCCCTCCCACCCACAAAATCCCTGGGGTCCCCCCCCCCCCTTCTTTGGTTATATACTTTTGCTGTTTTTATGGGATGCGGTGAGAGGTGAGCTCCATCTTTACCTTTACCTGATGGTCTACTTAGACCGATTTGGTGGTTCAACCATATTTATCTGTTCTGTACATAGTTCAGATTTAATCTATGGCTAAGTTAGCCTCTGTTCCAGCATTGGCTGTGTTGCGTGCAGTTTCACACTGTAGCCTGTAGGTGTCATTGTTACCATAGGTCAGTGTTGAAAAGCAACAAGCTGAAGTGTATTGAGTGCTCTTCTTTCCCAGAGGTAACTCGGCAGAGATGGTCCACTGCCGTGAATTCTGGGAGAGAGTATTTATGAGACAGATGCCATGTGCTAGGAGTTAGTTCTACCTCGTGGCCCTCCAGGCCGGAGGGCTGCGTTGCTGCAGCCATGCAAGTAGGCCCAGAAGCCTGTCTGGGGCCTATTACTACAGAGATGGTCCTGTGCTGTCTGTCCTGTGGGAAGAAGCCAAACAATTGAGAAGACCCAGGGGAGGACCCATCTTTGGAGAGGATCGTGCGGAAGGCTGGTGACTCAATTGGAGGATGCATCCTAATCTAATCTACCGCACAGTACTGCGGGGTCGGCTTAAAGGTTCTGGTACTGTTTTGCTGTTCATCTAAAACAACTACGTCCTGTGGTAGAGGATCGTACAGTTATATTGTTCTTCTCAAGTCTGTGGCAGAGACTTTTTGTTCGTGCTGCGCTCCGGCTGCTAGGTCAGTGAGAGAGACCTATCCGCGTGGGCAAAGATTTAATCTTGGACTGAAGGTTCAATTCCTCAGTGATCTAAAGAAAAGGTATTTTAACTTTCCTGCAACTCCTCTTCTACCTCTTTCCTGCTACTTCTTCAAGTTATTTCTCATTAAAGCATTGGAAAAGTACTAAAGTGACTGGTGCATACATTGTCAGATACAAAGCTCAACAGTTCTGGGGTGACGGTAACAACCCAATATAAATCAGCAGCTCCTTCGGGGGTAAGTGCTACATGTGGAACAGCCAATCCTTGCAGAGCTGCTGAAGAAAGGAGTGGGGGTGGGAATCAAAAAATAATGCATGTCTTAGGCTAGTGCACGAGATATGTAAATCACCTGTCACTCACAGCAGGGGGGAGGATTTGACAAAGTTTTTCTCTGTCAAGTTTTATATCACTGAACAATAAAAGAGGATTGCTCAGAGCTGGATTAACTCTTTGTGGCAAGACTGGGCTCAAATGATATCTTATACTTTACATTATGGCATAAAAAAAAAAAAAAAATCGGGTTTACATCCACTTTAATGCAGGTTATTTACATGTAAACACAGGGTCTGCAGGTGAGCCATCTGTACGTGGCATTAGCAACAGAACTTCACACTGAGATATCGAGACAGCAAAGGACTAAAACTTCACGGGACAAGAGAATTTAAACTGGTATAATTGGCAAGTATGAGACAGCTGCTTTGGGCCCCACAAAAATGATGGGGCCCAGGGCAGCTGCTCCTTTTGCTCTGCCTTAAAGATGGCCCTGGGTGGGGGATGTAGCTCCGCAAGAGAGCTGGGCCTACCCTCCTCTTCTGGTACTTTTTAGATGCGGGGGGGGGAGGGGCATTCGCCTGATGCAGATCAACGTCACGCCCACATCCTGAGCGGGTGATGTCACTTTGTGATGCCGCCTCCCCATTGACCATGCAGCGTAAGGTTGGTGGTTACCTGTGGATGACTGACGATATTTCATCCTGGTGGAGTCCACACTTTGTTTGCCTTCTGCACTCCTGAGACACTTTGCAGTATCCTGGTTCATGCTCTTTATTCCAAGTCTAAGGTACTATTTGGTTTTCATCTGTTTACTCATTAGCTTCTACACGGCAACTTTCTTCCCATCACTCCTTTCATGGTGAGATACACAATCTTTCTTACTTTTCACGTGGCTTCCTTGCCACTGTTATATGTCTTTTTGGGTTACACTTTCCTTTCCCCTTAGTTTATTAGTTGTGCAATCACTCCATTGATATATTATTATTTTTCACAGAAGCTCTTTGGAATTACATACAGCATCAATTACAAATCACAACTGGTAACCGGGGATCACATTTCACTAGATGTCTAACTCCAGGTGTATGTGCCGCCTTTTTGCCGTGGATATTACCACCTCAGCTCCAGAGGATGATGGTTTTTACTATAGTGCCTCCAGCTACTGATATCATCAATAGTTTTGACATATATTGTACTCATAGGTAAGACTTGTACTGGGATCCAGTTGTTGTCCCCCCTCTCCCCCCCTTGTATACCATTAATTATACCATTTTGGCATCTTTATATTTTATTATAGATACACCTAATTCGCGTCTGCTCCTGATGAGTGGACGTTATTCACGAAACGCGTAGAGCTTTCCTATGATGCTACGTCACAGCAATTATGTGTTCAATATCAGAATGTTTTAGAATCATGAATTGTTACTTACATATGATCGTCTTTATATCTAACTATATTCATATTGACTTCCGGGTATACATACCAAATATCTACGATATAATTTGTATTATGTTGGAATACTTCTGTATGTGTATATATATATATATATATATATATATATATATATATATATATATATATATATACCCTGTTTCCCTGAAAATAAGACCTAGCGTGATTGTCGGTGATGGCTGAAATATAAGCCCTACCCCCCAAATAAGCCCTACCCTATTTCCCTGAAAATAAGCCCTACCCTCAAAATAAGACCTACAAGGACTTTAACTAGGGCTTTTTTGGGGGGTAGGGCTTATATTGCAGCCATCACCGACAATCACGCTAGGTCTTATTTTCGGGGAAACAGGATATATATATATGAATTGTTTGGATGATATTTTTTGAGACTAATATTTTAACTGTCAATAAGGTGTATTTATTCTCATATGTAATATTAAATATTTTACTGTATATCAATTGGTTCGCTCATACTTAGTTGTGTGCTTCATATAAAGTGCCACAAACCCCCCTTCCTTTGTGATATGTATCAGGGATGGAGGCATGTGAACCTGGATAGTCACTGCCTCATATAAAGTCCCAATTTTTCTTTTCTTATTCTTTTTTAACATTTAAATGTTGTTTATACTGTTTATGTATTGATTTTGTGGGTGTGGCTGAAAGTGGGTTTGATCTGTAGAGTGTCCCCGGATTTCATTTTGAAACTGGAGTACGAGATGTAAGCAGGCACCAGAAGGCATTGCACGTTTTACATTTGCAGTTTAGTATAGCTCTTGCTCATTATCACTGCAGGCCAGGAGAGGTGTTTTATACATGAAAATGATGCATCTTATCATAATGGCCACAGCAAATCTGAAGGCATTTCTCGGTCTCCAGCTCCCTACTGTTTCCGAGTACTATCGAGGTCTCCAGGAGTAATTGACACTCTAATAGACTTTTTTTTTTCCTTTTAGAAAAAAGTATCAGTGAAACAAAATCTCACTTTTGCATTAACTCATGGGAAACATGCTGTAAAGGGAAAAATAATTGCATTTAGTATTTTTACGTTCAATAAATTTTTATTGTTTACAATGCAAAAATGATCATGACAGTGACATTCTTATGTAAGTTCCAAAACCAAAAAAGGAGCTAAAGAAATTGTTATATCAAGACAAAGAGACAAAAAACGCTAAAGACACTTTAGAGCAGTGTTTCTCAACTCCAGTTCTCAAGGTGCCCCAACAGGTCATGTTTTCAGGATTTCCCTTAGATTATACAGCTGTGGTAATTACTAAGGCAGTGAATCTGATCAAATCACCTGTGCAAAATAATGGAAAGCCTGAAAACATGACCTGTTGGGGCGCCTTAAGGACTGGAGCTGAGAAACACTGCTTTAGAGAATCCTACACGTGTAGCGAGTAACATAATAATAAGATGGAGAAGGGTTCTCTTGTTAGTCTTGAATCGCACGTAATGCAATCAGTCACCAACAATAGTATAACAGTCATGCCCCGTACACACGGTCGGACATTGATCGGACATTCTGGCAACAAAATCCTAGGATTTTTTCCGGCGGATGTTGGCTCAAACTTGTCTTGCATACACACGGTCACACAAAGTTGTTGGAAAATCCGATCATTCTGAACGCGGTGACATAAAACACGTACATTGGGACTATAAACGGGGCAGTAGCCAATAGCTTTCATCTCTTTATTTATTCTGAGCATGCGTGGCACTTTGTGCTTCGGATTTGTGTACACACGATCGGAAATTCCGACAACGGATTTTGTTGTCGGAAAATTTTATAGCCTGCTCTCAAACTTTGTGTGTCGGAAAATCCGATGGAAAATGTGTGATGGAGCCCACACACGGTCGGAATTTCCGACAACAAGGTCCTATCACACATTTTCCGTCGGAAAATCCAACCGTGTGTACGGGGCATAAGTCATCATCGAGAGAGGATTTCTCGGTGCTGTGAAGGATAAGGGAAAGAAGAAGAGGGGAGAGACAGAAAAAGGAGAAAGGGAAAAAAATAAAAAGGAGTAATGGTATGGGAATAAAATCCCCCGAAACAAGGAGAGAACTAGGACGAAGATGTAGACATATTGGGAGGAGAAGGGCTCAATGTCCGCATAGCACCTGGAGTCAAGGACAAAGGTACGCAGATATATGACGCCCGGGGTTCCCAAGTATTGTTCAAACAGAGCACTTCAGTCATTGATAATACTAGCAATTTTTTCAAGTATCATAATCCATGATATTTTGTGTTTAAGTCATCTAAAAGATACTAAGGGTGTCCCCCATGCTCCCGATATAGTGATTTTCACTGCCAGTAATATAAAGTAAATAAAACGTTTCAGTGGATGCGGCCACTTGGTAGGCAAAACATTAAGCAGGGCTAAGCTTGGTTGCTGATCAGTAGAGAGCCCCGTCACTTTTCGGAGCTCCAAGAACAACCTATTCCAGAATACCCTCATTTTAGGGCATTCCCACCAGATATGCAACATAGAACCCAGCAAAAGGCAGCTCCGAAAACATTCCGAAGTTGCTGTAGTATACATTCTGGCCAGGCAAGTCGGGACCATGTACCATCTGGTCAGCACTTTGAGTCTGGCCTCTACAAGGGAGATATTGGGTATAACTTTATAGGCAACCTGAAGCCTGGATGACCAGGAATCCAGATCATCGTCACAATTGAGATCCCTCTTCCAGGCCAGCATGTATGGCTGTTTCTGAGACGGGGTGAGCAGTGATTCATACACCATAGAGACACCCCCTCTAGTGCCCTGATCCCTAGTGCACCATTGTTCATATGTAGTTGCTGGCCAAATCAAACTTAATAAGTGAGCAATTTGAAAAAAACAGAATCTTTCTGAGATGGACATCTCTGTGCATTTAGTATTTTAAAGGAAATATATATGCACCAATCAGCCATAACATTATGATGACCCACCATAACATTATGATCACCCACCTAGAATTAAGTAGGTCCTTCTTATGCTGCCAAAACAGCCCTGACCCATCGAGGCATGGACTCCACAATCATCACACTGCATACTTGCATACTTCCCATACTACATCCTGGTGCCACCTCTTCCCCAGGTAAGTGATGCACATGCACCCAGCCATGCACATGATGTAAAAGAAAACGTGATTCATCAGACCAGGCCACCTTTTTCCATTGCTCTGTGGTCCAGTTCTTATGCTCACGTCCCCATTGCAGGTGCTTTTGGCTGTGGACACGAGTCAGCATGGGCAGTCTGCGCCTACACAGCCCCATACACAACAAAACTGCGATGCTCTGTGCGTTCTGACACCTTTCTATCAGAACCAGCATTAACTTTTTTAGTAATTTGGGCTGCAGTAGCTCTTCTATTGGATCAGACGACACGGGCCAGTCTTCGCTCCCTACATGCATCATTGAGCCTCAGCCGCCTATAACCTTCCTTTACCTTTCTTGGACCACTTTTGGCCGGTCCTGACCCCTGCAGACTGGGAACATCCCACAAGAGCTGCTGTTTTGGGGTTGCTCTGATCCAGTCGTCCAGCCATTACAGTTTGGCCCTTGTCAAAGTTACTCAAATCCTTACACTTGCCCATTTGTTCTGCTTTCAACACATCAACTTTAGGGACAACATGTTCACTTGCTGCACAATTGACCCCACTCACTTTCAGGTGTCATTGTCACAAGATAATCAATGTTATTCACATTACCTTTCATTGGTTATAATGCTATGGCTGAGGACTAATTAAAAAAAAAAAACATTTTCATAAAGTGGAGTTGGGCTTTAAATCATCACCTGACACAAGTGGTGGAGCATGCATAGTAAGAGCTCATAATCCAGATGCATGCTGCCTTAATACCTGATATTGTTCGTTTTTAGTTTCTACAGCATCCATTGTTCTCAGTGACCTTGGCTCAGGAAAGTTTCTTTCACATATTTACTATGCTGTATAAATCAGATCACTTTGGAGAAATGAAGTTAGCAGAAAGTCTGGCTTGTCATTGCCTTCATGCTGCTGTAATCCCACATTTGTTCCTTGATTGTCTTTGTGACCTCAATTGTGGCATCTGGCTCTCCTCACAATTTTCTCAAGCCTGCCGTCTAATTGCGTTATATCAGAGCATCTTCTGCTTTCTTTACCCCCCAACATATCTCCCCTTTATAGGTCCAGCATCTGGCATTTCTAAATGCTGCATTTATATTCCGATGCCTTACTGATCCTCCATGTATGTCATTAATAACACTACCTAGAAAGGTGACCTCCTCTTCCCCTGATTCCTATGTATCATCTCTGCCTTTATGGTAGATGATGGTATCTGTTCCATACTATATCCTGAAAACCGCACACCTTCCAACTCTCTGAGATGGGAAAATGGGACCCCCCCCCCCTCAGTTACAAAGACTATCAAGAATTAATACACAAAATATAATAAACAAAATATGATTGCTTATACCAGATTTTCAGCATAGTAAATGCAATATTGTACACACTGGGTAAAAAAATTGGTGCATGGGATTATATGGGTTAGTCGTGTGGGCACCATGTCTGATGCACATGAGAGCTTATTTCCATTTAATTTTCTTGGTCGGGTTTTTAGGACTTTGGTTGCCAGGTTACATAGGTAGTTAGTTAGTTAGTAAGGTTAAATAAAGACACCAGTCCATCCAGTTCAACCTGAGAGACTGTGGGTGCGTGTCTACAATTATCCCTATTTTTTTATTTAAGGTACTCATATACCTCCATCAATTTATGCAGTACTCCACACGTACATTGCACACTCACATTGGTCCCTACCCTCAAGGAGCCCACAATCCAAGGTCCCCAAGTCAGGTCTTTCCTCAACCCTCTCCAATTGCTTAGGCTTGGGACCAGGGTGCAGAATGCGATAGCACAGGTTTACAATCCAATTTGTACATAAGTACATAAGAGCTAGGGCCGTACTAGACAGAAACCAAATTACCTACCAGCATGTCTGTTGAGTGTGGGAGGAAACCAGAATAACCCCACACAAATACAGGGAGTAGATGAAAACTCCAAGCAGACATAGTGTTGACCAGGATTCAAACCAAGGGCCCCATTGCTGTGAAGCATAAGTGCTTACCACTAGACCACTATGCAGCCACATCACAAGATGCACATGTTCTTCTTTCTCTTGAGATGTTCTCTCAGAGGAGGGCTTTAATGGTGCAGAGAGTGGCAATGATGTAATTTGCACTGTGAGCGTAGGGTGCTTGTCAGGTCACCTGAGGCCAGGTGACAGATGCACCCCATTGGGGTCAGGAGTGCACTGTTGAGGTAGTGAACCCTACGGCTGACTGCTGCGGTAGGAGCTCTGAGTGGTTCAGGAAAGCAGGTACTCTGGAGCACCAACACGGATCACACTGGGAGCTAGAGCATGAGATTTCCCAGGGCGCGAAATCTAGGAGCCAGCGGGTGTTCACTAGGGCCTCTGATGGTGGGGATGGACTTTGCTGCAGTCTGGCTCCAGGTCGCGGCCCCAGGGGTCTCCCAGCTTATGCTCACGGTAGACTAATGGAGGATAGAAAGGAAGCAGCAGACCGGGACAACAAGGATAGTCAGGAGATAAGCCAAAAGGTCAGGGCAAGAAGCAGATAGGGATAGTCAAAGAACAGACCAAAGGTCGAGTTATGAAGCCTATGAGGACAGTCAAGAACCAGCTAAGGTCGGTAAATAGGATCAGACGTAGGACACACAGCAATGAGCACACGGAAGCCAAACACACAATATTGATCAGCGAGGCTTGGCTTGCAGTGCACAGGTAATATAGTTTTCCTAATTAGAGGCTGGGGTGTAGCCATGCTTGAGGAAAGATTACTTAAGCATACAGGTGAACAGCGACTGACCTCTAAGCTGAACACAACAGAAAGGTGAGCAAACAGACATGAACACTACTGCACCGTCATGACAGTGCTGTGATGACTCCTTCCCAGGTGGTTAGTCTATAACTCTCTGCACTCAATGTATGTTCTCATTCTTCTGGGTTAAAATGACTGAGGACATCTTGTGGTGATATCAAAGTACTACAGGGGACAGTTACGAAGAGGAGTTGTGTTTTGCAGCCAGAGCTGCTTTGTTTTATTACCTCCTGGGGTACCAAAAATGGCAGGAATTGAGCTATTAATAGTATATTTTAATAGACTTGCATGTGTAGCTTCCTCTCCGATGTAAACACTGCAGAATGTAAGTCGCCAGTGAGGGAGTGACACTTTGCTCATCCAGCCAGCAAGGGAGTGACACATACAAGCAGATTGTTACAATGCCTACATATGTTCTCCAAAGGGATCCTGTTGCTAGTGCATTCTCACCAGAAACATAATCATTAGTATGACATGAGCGTAGGGCCATGGCTAGGTTGCAGTCCTGTTTCTTGTGACAACTCACCGACAACAAGATCTCTATAGAGAGCAGAGAAATACTCACCTGATGTTCCTTCACTAGCGGGATGAGCAAGACTTTTCTCCATTGCTAGTAACATTCAGTAACATTTTTGTCAGTGGGAGATCAACACCTAGCTCACATGGCCAGCAATGAAACAAGGTATGGAAGCAAGAGAGTTTATTCTGGACATTTTAGCAAACATGTTGCTAGGGAGTAAACAATGCCAATGCCATTCATTTACTGATATTGCATAGGGGTTACCTGGACAGATAGTGGAGTCCTTCCTTGACTAAAGGATTCGTCAACCTTGGGTCCTTACCATTAAATTAAAGACACAGACCGCGTGACATGGGTTTTAAAAGGCCACAGCAGCCCCATTTATTAACCAAATAATAAATAACATTAACGTGAAAAACACGTAACACATACCCGTAAGAAGAAAAATAATATCCAACAGCAAGAGGTCTTTGGGTGTATTAAAAAGGCACACTTTATGACCTTAATGGTCTATCTCCTCAGCTGAACCCCAACTGGCTCGAGGACACTCGGACATCACACCAACTTCCATATTCCCTTCCCCCAGGGGACTTATCTCCTGGGAGAACCACCGCTTACCAAAGGAAAGCGCCATCCTTAGATGGGCCCCACTAATCCTGTGACCATGCAAAATTTTCACTGACCCCCCAAAGACCCCTTGAACCGCCGACTGCTGCGACAAAATTGAACAGTACACCTTAACATGAAATTATACCATAAACCATAATTATAGTTGTTTTCTTTTTTTTTATATATATGTTTTTTTTGGGGGTTTTTTTATGTGTGTTCCTTCTCTTTTCCTTTTTTTTTTTTTTTAATAAAAGCAAAGCGTAAAACAACGAAAAACATGTACCCCATCCCTGAACCCCAACACTCCCCCAACCTGTCCAGCATGCTAACCCCTAACACTAGGGCAGGAGGGCGGGAAGATGTCTCCTCTCCAACTTCTCTGAGTGATGAAGAATCCACCCCCTACACCGGACCCCAAGCCTCTGGACCCTGCCCCATCTGCTTCCTACCTCCAATCAGGTAAGAGATGACTTCGTGCCCCCACCACTGACCTGACTGACCGTTACTTGACCCCTGTTCCTCCCATAGTCATGCAGCCCCTGCGTCCATTCTCTCCTATGGGTCTCACTTACTTTTCAGCTCCACTGTGGTGATAGGACAGTGGTACTTACTTTAGTCATGCCGTTGAGCCTAAATACATGCCCCAAAATTACTTCTTCCAAAATTAGGGTGAGATGAATGATCATAGTCATTTCATCATGTTTTAGTTGCCTCTACATCAGTGGTCATGAACCCTGTCCTCAGGGCCCACTAACAGGCCAGGTTTGCAAGATAACTGAAATGCATCACAGGTGATATCATTTGCTGCTCAGTGATTGAAGTATTCTAGTCTGCATCTCTCCAAGGTAATACATAAAATCTGGCCTGTTAGTGGGCCCTGAGGACAGGGTTGATGACCACTGCTCTACATTACAGCATCAAAACACAACAATAAAGAAAGGCCCGGAGTAAAAGAAAGAATGTACTAGACACAGGGCCGGCATCACAGGGGTTAAAAAGGGACTTGTTAGTTACCTAGTTTAAGGGTACAGGATACGTCAGTAGTTTGCAGGGGGCAGGGTTTGAGCTGGGAGGAGAATAGGTTTAGCTGTACAGGAAGGGGAAGGCTTCAGTCAGGAAGGGAAAGTGAGCGGAGCAACTTGAGCAACTTCAACTTAGCAAATTATTCAGTAATCCCCTCTAAAAAATTGTAGCATGGCGGACATTGAGGGCTTGATGGCCCAGCTGCGGGCAGCAGCCGCTGTGCATGGCACAGCATGGCTAAATGACCAGGTCAGTGGGCTGCTGCTGGGAGCTGGGGCGGGGACGGCGGTGCCATGAGAGCGGCTTCATCCCGCTCTGCTGGGGTGAAGGCTCGATGGGTCAGTGACGATGAGCGGCCTGGGCCCTCCGGGCTACAGATGTCATCACCCAGTGGGCCCCAGCAACATCGGGTCAGGGCACAGCGGCAATCGTAAAGGACTGGTAAGCGACCTGTTGGCCTAACTTCTGTGTCATCTTCTGTGTGTGCGCCTGTTGTTTGGGGGGGGGGTTTGCATGCGGGTAGCGCAAATGTTTTGAGGGTTTAGGAGTTGGCGCGGCTTTTGTCTGGTTTGCGGGATGTATTGGGGCACATGGATTCGTACGCTAGTGCAGGGTCCCTCATGTCAGCGTGGGTTCCTCCTGGGGGTTCTGGGGGGGAACGTGGGTCCTTCTGCGACCGCGAGTCTAGTGACGGCTGGGCCAGTAACGGTTTCCTCTTTGGCGACCACCGCGGCGTCTCAGCTCCCTGCTCATGCCACTAGCCTGGCGACCATAAGCAGTGCCAGGGCGGACGGCGGACAAGGTAAGGCGCAGAAAAAGGAGGTGGACTGGGTACGCTTGGCGGATTCGGCCAAGTGTGAGGTATACGTTTGTTTTGAGGGACCGCTAGGAGCACATGTCAAGATGGAAGTGCATGAAAAGATTTGGAAGTGTGAGTAGAATTTTTTTCCCTGCTCCCGCTAGAGAAGTTTAACCTGGATAGAGGTAAGTTGGATGACAGCAAAAAGGAAGACATGGAGAAGAGGCGGTATAGACTCATTCCCAGTTGTTCACCAACTGGCTGAAGGCGTTTGCGATGGGCGGAATGGGCGCCGGAAAACTGTTCTGCCCGTTTTTTGTTATTTGGACGCGATAGGGGAAGCGTATCGAGTATATGGGGGACTGGTCTGGCTACGATATGATGAGCAATTCCGGCAGCGCAAAGCAGTGCTGCCTTTATTGCGTTGGGATCACAAGGACATTAGACTTTGGATGCAGCTCATGACATCGGCGCGGGCTGGGACGTGGTTTTTTACATCAGGGGCCGGCGGATCTTCCTCCTCTGGACAGTCGGCCAAGAAGAAGAGGGGGTGTTGTTGGGCCTTCAACAAGGGAACATGCAATTTTGGAGCATCGTGCAAATTCAGGCATGAGTGATCCGGGGGGTCCCACTCCTTTATTCGATGTACACAAAAAGGGAAGGGTAGAACTGGGGAGTTTGCGGGAAAAAGGAAAAAAAAAATTACTCCGGTGAACATAGCAAGGATGCGTCTGCTTCTACGTAGGTATCCTAACTGTGGAACGGCAGACCTGCTGACTTTAGGATTCACTGAGGGATTTCCGTTTCCTTGTAGTATTCCTCGCCCCCCCCCACAGCTGGTGGACAATTTGAGGTCGGCGAGGGCTCAACCGTTGGTGGTATCCGATAAGTTAAAAAAAAGAGGTTGAGCTGGGTCGGATGGTCGGTCCGTTCGAGTGTCCACCGCTGGAAAATCTGGTGGTTTCTCTGTTGGGGGTTGTACCCAAGAAGGAACCCAACAAGTTCCAGTTGATTCATCATTTATTGTATCCCAAAGGGGGTTTGGTGAATGAATTTATCAATCCTGGCCTGTGTTCCGTCTCGTACACCTCTTTTGATGCAGCGGTTCATTGGGTTTGTTTCTATTACCTGGGGGCTTTATTGGCAAAAACGGATATTGAATCCGCTTTTCGATTATTGCCAGTGCATCCTGACAGTTTTCACTTGTTGGGGTGTTGGTGGGATGGCGGCTATTTCATCGATCGTTGTTTGCCAATGGGGTGTTCTATTTCATGTTTCTTGTTCGAAACGTTTAGTTCCTTTTTTCAATGGGTGGTTCGGGAGGAGTCGGGGCTTCCGTCTGTCATTCACTATTTGGATGACTTTTTGTGCGTTGGATCAGCTGGATCCAACCGCTGTAGAGTTTTGTTGGGCGCAGTGCAGCATATGGCGGATCGATTTGGGATTCCGCTGGCAGCTGACAAAACGACCACTGCCTTGCTAAAGAAGCTGAAGGTAAAGGTGATGGACTAGCCAAACATGTCTCCAGACCCAATTGAGCATCTGTGGTGCATCCTCAAAGGGAAGGTGGAGGAGCGCAAGGTCTCTAACATCCACCAGCTCCGTGATGTCGTCATGGAGAAGTGGAAGAGGACTCCAGTGGCAACCTGTAAAGCTCTAGTGAACTCCATGCCCAAGAGGGTTAAGGCAGTGCTGGAAAATAATGGGGGCCACGCAAAATATTGACACTTTGGGCCCAATTGGACATTTTTACTTAGTGGTGTACTCACTTTTATTGCCAGCGGTTTAGACATTAATGGCTGTGTGTTGAGTTATTTTGAGAGGACAGCAAATTTACACTGTTATACAAGCTGTACACTCACTACTTTACATTGCACCCTCCCCATGTTGAGGGCAAGCGGTCCGGTATGGTGCAGGAGGGGGGGCACTCGCTCCCCCCCCCCTTTCCTGGCCTGCCATGGCTGCTTGCTCAGATAAGGGTGGGGCATGGATTAGTGGGGGGACCTCACGCCATTTTTTTTTTGTAATTTGGTGTGGAGTTCCCCTTAAAATCTATACCAAACCCGAAGGTCCTGGTATGGATTTTTGGGGGGACCCCACGTTGTTTTTTTTTTTTTAATTACATTACAGCCGCAAGCAATTTTAAATGCAATTTTTTCCTTTGGAAATGTAATTTTGCTGTGGTACAGTAAAACAAATAAGAAAGATGTGCCGCTTTACAGTCAGACTAAGGGGACCACCCACGCACAATATTTAAAGGAATATTTTATTTTTATTGTTTCACTTTAAGCATTTTTAAAATCACTGCTCCTGAAAAAACTGCCATTTTGAAAACATTTTTTTTGCATTAATACATGTCCCCTGGGGCAGTACCGGGTCCCCAAACACTTTTTATGGCAATAACTTGCATATAAGCCTTTAAAATGAACACTTTTGATTTTAACGTTCGTGTCCCATACTTCACATATTTGCACAAATATTTTGTCTGTTCGCATGTTCTGGTGCGAACAGAACCGGGGGTGGTTTGGCTCATCCCTACTGGCCATCATTCAACCTGAAAGATCAGCAGCACTGGACCTTAAAGCAATAAGTCTGCAGGGGATTACTAGTCTGCATTGCCACATGTATTTCCAGTGGAGGCACTAAGCTACTGTGCTGAGACATAGTGCCGTCATGTTCCACCATTGTCATTTTCAGAAGCCCACAATGTGCAGTGTTAATCATAAAGTCAATGCGGATATGAAACTAGCCCCAGTCCTGAGCATCGGAAGTTGCAAGCTTCAAGCAGTGTATCAGAGCTTTGGCTTGGCAAGTGAAGTGCCCTTTCACACCTATGCAAATACACAACAAATATTTTGATGAGTTTTTAACTCTCTTAATATACAAGGTGCTGCAGATTGGACTTTTTAAATTTTGCATAATAAAAATATGTAAAAGGAGTATGTGTGAGGTCAGGTACTGATGCTGGATGAAAAGATTTGACTCACAATCATGTACCAACCCATTCCAAAGATGTTCAATGGTGTTGAGGTTAGGCATCTGTGTAGGCCACTGAAGGTCCTCTGCACCAGGCTTTCTCACCTTTTTTACCCCTGAGCAACCCTTGAATTATCAGGTTTTGGGAAATCCCTTCCAAAAATTATACTTATAGCTCACGGTACATAAGCTTGATCAATAAATTTGAGAAAATGTAAATAAAAGAATAAGTAATGTGATGTACCAAGTATATTTGACACCAAGGACATGTCATTTGGTTGCCAATCCCCAACAAAACTATTTTTAGTAATCCTGAAATAAGTCATAAATGCAGAAAAGAAAGGCAGACAGTAAAAATTGTGGTGTTCTCTAACATTTGTGGTCATTATAGAAGTGACCCCTTAAATTGGTGGTTAGTGGAAAATAGTCCCTTTGTGATCATCGTAGGTGTGAGATTAGGCCACCCTTTCTCACTGCTCAAGAAACCCCCAGGAGAAACACTGGTTGGGCGAAACACTGCTCTACACCAAACTCAACCACCCATATGTAGTGGGACTCCCGTAGGGGCTACTGAGTGATTGCGGCCCACCTGTCACCCTGCCCTGCCCGGCATTCACTTCCAGACACTCCAAGACAAAGAACAAGTCCATCAGCTTTGTTTTTTTGCATTTTATTGAGGTATTAGAACTTGGATTAGGTTGATGCAGATTTCCACCCATATAAAAGTCAGCAGCTACAAAAAGTGCACCGGATGAAGTGGGAGCTGGATGGCCCTAAAAAGAGGATATCCACTCCCCTCTCCAAACAAATAACATGCCAAATGTGGCATGTCAGGGGGTCAATTAAAGCGGAAGTTCCATTTTTGGGTGGAACTCCGCTTTAAGGAATTCATGGAATGCCCAGAAAATGATTCTTGCATGGTTTGGGATAATTCAGATATTCTCCTCCTGCACAACACTTGCTGCAGACTATCTCTCCCTCTACCCCCAGCACAATTCTTCAGGCGCAACTAGCACACGGTTAGGCCTAACTCTGGTTTCAGCCAGGCCTTAGCAAAGTTCCTTAGTACAGGCAGGGACCGCGGGCCCCTTTAGTGTAGCAACAAAAATAGGAAAGTGTTTAGTGCTAGCAGACCTTGGTGGACTACTGATCCCAGTCAGCCCTTTGCAAGCCCTGACAGCCCTCCTGGCTGCAGCGGCCCGACTTTACTGCCAGTAACATCACAACGTCTCTCCCACTGGCTCTGCATCCACCTCTGACTGCACACTTCCAGTCCTCTCCGGCCTGCCTCTCCCAGCTCTCCCAGCTCTCCCAACTGTGCCTGCCACTCACCGACACCAGATGGATCCCTCCTGGAGACTTGCCCCGCAGTATTCCGCGCTGTCCTCTCCTGCTCCTGTTCAGAACACTACTAATACTCCATCTCCAGTTCTTCCACCCAAACAACTCCTCCCCATCTGGGCTGACCCTGGGTATTTAGGGAGGCCTGGCCCCTGCCAATCCAGATTGGGGATTGGTCAGGGCTCCTCAGAACATCCCAGATAGTTCCACCTTTCTTCCCCTCCTTCCTTCTAGAAGCCTCTAGAAGCAGAAAAAAGGTAACCAAAAGATGATGCTGTCTGTGAGTCACCATCCTACTCTAAGCCACTCCCAGCCCACACAGCTTTTAGCTAGGCCTAAAGTGTGAAATGTTATACTCAGCACTGCTCCAACAAACAATAATTATGCTAATGTATAGTGTAATCAATACAGAAAAAATGAATCAACAATATAAAGTGCTTAGTGCAAATATAGTGCAAACATATAAATTGCAATCATGTAAATTCCATCCATATACAGTATATGGTATGCTGAATTTGTGCAACTTGTAGTGTGCAGATCCTGGTGACACTCTGTGCTTCCCTCCTGGGTCCCCACTCACCAACAATAATCTTTCAAATTGCCTGGTATATGGGTTGAAGTATCGCCTTCCACCAATAATTTGGATTCCCGGATGTGTTCTATGGAAAGGTGAGGATGTCACCTTTCTTCCACTGATAGGATATACCTGCCATCTCACAGCCTATGTACGGGTGAAGGTATCACTTATCCAACTCTCCCAGTGAACGGATATCCATATGTTGGACATATGGCAATGAAGAGAGAAAGGTGTATAGTGTAATACTGCTGGATTTATTTGTTAAAAGTCAACTATCATTACACTTAGATCAAAGATTTAAGAACATGCAAAAATTGGTGCCTTGGCGTGCAAACAACCGTCACTAGGTCTCCTCCACTTGACACGTTTCGCCCCTCCCACTGGGAAACTTCAGAAGCTGGGGGCGCCCATGACTGGTTACCTTTTATGTGTCAAGTCCTGCCTACTACACATGACGACTCCCACTACTCTCACTAATGCCCTGTACACACATCTGGTTTTGCAGTCGGAATAAACTCTGAAGTTTTTTACTACAGAATACAGACGGAATTCCACTCAAGCTGCCTTGCATACACACGGTCACACCAAATTCCGACCGTCCAGAACGCGGTGACGTACAACACATACAACAGGACTAGAAAACGGAACAGATAGAACATGTTCTCTATCTAAGTCTGTCTGAATTTTCGACAGAAAAAGTCCGATGGGGCATACACACGGTCGGAATATGCGATGAAAAGCTCCCATCGGACTCTTTCTGTCGGAAATTCTGCTTGTGTGTACACGGCATAAGTGCGCAGTATAAATTCAATCATGTTTGCACTGGAAGTGCTATTGCCGCCATCTTAGTACTCCTAGAAGTTTTGATACAATGTATGTGGTGTACCCAATGGCTTCCCTTTAGCTAGGCCTGCCTAAATTTACATGCACTACACAAAAAATCTCACTCTAGCATCTACACTAGGTAGAGGGTGCTACACATATCTTTATGGAGCTAGTTTTGTAAACAGGGGCACAGCCATGCTGGAACACAAAGGGTCTTCCTCAAACCATTGCCACAATTTTGGAATAGAACAATTGTCTATAATGTCTTTGTATGCCTTTGAATTAACAGTTCCCTTTGCTAGAAACACCTAAACCTAATCATTTGGAGGGCTGTCCACATGGTTTCAACGATAAAGTGTATATTAAGGCTTCATGCACACTGGATGTTTTTGGATGTTTATGCAGCTGCTGTTTTTGGCTTCAGGCGTTTTTTTTCTACGGTCAATAAACTCTCCAGCATGTTATCCTATGTGTTCATGCACACATAGACTGTTATCAACTGTTTTTGGCTGGGGCGTTTTTTGGCTGTAGAAAACAAACAAAACTAGTGGGTTCTGAGAGGAGTTTTTCAGCTGTAAAAATGCTCTAATGTCAAAAAACAGCGATAAACACTAAAAAACGTGGCTTGCCAGCGTTTTTTAACGTGTTTGATCCCATTGAAGCTTAAAAACTCTAAAAAAAAAATTGCTATTGCAAAAACGCTGAAAAACTCACTGCAGAGCTACTGCCATTTTTATAACGTTATTATAACGTCCAGTGTGCATGAGGCCTAGCTACACCATGATGCAGACCAAATCTCCAAACTTTGAGCTTCAGTGGTAACCACAGAGAGATCAGTGACTGAAACCTCAGTTGGTCTAATTTGTCAGGAGGATAATGAAGTGAGGATTTGTGCAGTGACACGGAAAGGTCCACCCCTTCCCGCTAAGTCTATCTGAACTCCCTAATCCATAGCCTGAAATGGCTAAATCATCTCCCCATCAGTGGGAGGTTTGAAGACAATCCAGCCAGAGGATGATTATTCTCAGAATTTTCTGACTGCAAATGTGTAAATTGGAAAGACAAAGAGTCCCTTTCCTCCTGTCACATCTAGAAGGACCTCAGGCTAGCTGGAAGCCTCTGCAACCATTAAAGGAAAGCTCGCTAGACTGTGCCTCTCTAATGTGTTGGAAGTGCAGAGCTGAATATTGAGCTTTGTCATTTATTTATGTTATTCAGAAATGGGTGAGGGGTATCTACATTATTTTTTACAGTCCTGTGCTCCAAATGTTATAATTTTCTCAGTGTGCCCTAATTATACAGAACATAAAGGTGCAAGGCTTAAACTATAATCTAAAGATGAAACTTTATTTTTCTTTTTTTAAGTTTAGTATAGTAGAGAGTGGTTAAACCCTTGTTAGTTTTTTGCCCTCTGTGTCTTATTGGGGGTCTATATTCTATAGATACAACAGGAAGTGCCAGGAAATATCCTTCTAGACCGTTATCAACTAAACAATGTATCCATTGGAAGACCCCCCTTTACTCCTTTAAAGGGTTACCCCACCCTTGCTGATCAATTAGGTTTTCCTGCACAAGAGTCTCTTTTAGGGCTGTAGAAATCAATGTGCTCTTAAAAGAGAAGTATGTTGTTTTTTTTGTATTGCCCCATCATACTTACCTAGGTGGATGCAGCATCTGTCCCCCGCCACCTCTTCACTGAGAACTGAGCCACCGAACGCCAACGATGGCTCGGTTCTCTCAGCTCCCTGAGCAGAGAGCTACTGCCTGTCAATCAACATCTCTCCGCTCCTCCATGCTCACTGGAGCGCTGAGCTGTGGAGGGGGGGGGGGGGAACAGCCATCTCAGTCTCTCAGCGGCTCGCTGAGAGGCTGAGACTGCCTTCAGTCCAGGCACCTGGCAGATCCAGACTTAGGAAGTCGGGATGACGCAGTGCCTGGACTGATCTTGGTGACGTCAGCAGAGAGCGGACTTCAGCCCGCTCTCTGCTGAAAACGGGTCACAGGAGTGCAAGATGGTTTGCACTCCTGTGTCCCATAGGAGAAGTCCAGCCAAACGAGCTCAGGCTGGGACTTCTCCTTTAACTAATACATGTGTTCCTATTGCTCTCCCTTTGTAAGTGGATAGGTTGTTGAAGGTGGAAGTCTTCTCCAGAGAAGCAGTCTTCAGAGAAGCATGTATGCAGGTGGATACTAAATGATTTATGTTGGTTAAAAATGGCTACTATTTTGTAGTTGATGTAGGTGGTTGGACTTAGAGTAACCATGTAGCACTGTTTCTAGTTGTTTTTTCTGGGCTTGTTTGGGCAAACACATAAAAAGGGAGGGAATCACCTCTCAGGGGTGCCAACGTTTGTAAAACAGCTGGAAGTTTAGTTCCAGGTCTCCCTATTCAAGGAACAAGTATGCTGCTAAGGATGTGAACTGCTACTTTGCACTACCCCTTGTGGGAACCCCGTCATGGTTCCAAAGGTATGAACTCATGCTTGACCAATGAACTCTAAGGACTTTCTCACCTATTACCAGGGGCAATCAGGGGCACCAGTGGACTAACTAAGGGGCACTTAGAAGATTGTGTACAGGCATGTGTATTGAAGACATATTTGTTGCACTGTTTATTTGTTATGTGTAAACAACTTCAGTAAAAAGAAAGTTTATTGCCATTTAAAGTTGGGCTGAAGCTACTTGGGGACAATCTTAAAGGGGTGCATGCATGGCATATCTCAGAACAGGGTTTACAACATGGGACAAGACAAGATAGAGAAGATACAGTACAATTGTCTATCTTGCATTGAAGCTATTCTGACTAGACTATGTTGCCATTGCTAATGACTACAGTACTTGTGCCGAGTGCATAAGCAGCCAGCCAGCCGGGAAGCGGTGTGACTTGTAACAGGTGACAGAAGACTCTGGTAGTGAAGGAGCTTGTGTGTTTAGGTTCCTTCCCTAGTGATCAGAACCCCAATACTTGATCTAGTTCATGGCACAGAGCATCCTAGGGACCCAGCCTGGAAGTCACAGAAGATGGAGTGAGGCCTTGGAAGAAGAGTAAGCACAGGTGTTATATAAGAGCTAAGCTTCCTAGTATTCAAGTCTAATATACGAATCACTCTCAATAAGAGTGAGATGACAGGTAACTGGGCTGGTGGAGACCGGTTCAGGCTCAGAGATGCTGAACAATACAGAAAGAAGAGTTATGAAGTGTATTGAGGAACTTTTATCCATAGCGTACAGAGTGTAATGACCTAAAGAACTGTACCATGGATTACAAGGAGGTAATTGTGTTAATTTCGAGAAGCATGGCTTTTAAGTTGCAGTGCTGCCAATCCTGCATTAAAAGGCAGCCTCGGCCCACCGTAGGGGGCACTAGCTAGCACATTCTCCAGGTTCCGACTTGGGTGCTGTAAGCCCTGCCCATAAGCGGTCTTTAGAGAACAGTACCTTTGTCTTCAAAAGCACTGTTAAGTGGTTTAACACTTCAGCATCTAACTCAATTATAAGGTTTGGGTGGATTGGCTCCTCACCAGTCTGTGATTGGACAGTGAAAGGAGAGGCAACAGAGTGGTGAGCCATCTCTCCATCACTGCAAGCTTGCTTCCTTCTCCTATTAGCATGCTCCTTACGCTGCAACTGATTGACTCTTGTGCTGCTTCTCCCTCACCCACTCTGAGCTCTGCTGTACAGGAGCTGCAGGAGGCTGATACCAGGTCACATTCAGATACTTACACTGTTGTATTAATAAATGCATTTAATGACTTATTAATAATTACAGAGCTGCATAAAAGATGAATTCCAGGGTAAGCACAAATTGTGTAAATGTGTGTATTCTTCATGAATCTTGGTGTGCTTTGTGTATTTCTTTCAGATCTGTGCAGTGATCCAGTGTGACACTTTCCCTCTGTAAAAAAAAAAGACAACTCACTCCTGCTCCCTCTCCATGTGCAGGGTGACTAGTCTTGTCTCCGCCCCCTCCTGTAGTTTTCTGCAGACAGGCTATAGTGGGTGGGGTCTGCTGGATCATGTCACTGCTACTTTTACAGGGTAAAGCAACGGCATTTGGATCACACAAAGTGGATTTTTATCCTTTGTGACTATTAAGGAATCAGTGGTGGCCTGTCCATTAGGGGCGCCTGGGCGCCGCCCCCTCTCTCCTCTCCACCCCCTATATGCAGTGGATAGATTCATGCATAGCATGAATCTATCCACAGGTGCTGCAGCCGCCCCCTATTCATGTGTCCAGCCCCTTTTAGATCACTGGGCACATGAATTACAGTGGTCAGGGTTTTTTCTTTTTTTGAAGCACCTGATTAGCGCCAGAGGCTCTAATAGGCTTCAAAATAGCATGGGCTCGGGTCGCAGAGTATGCGTCCTGAGCCCACCCGGGTGTGTTGCAACAGCGAATCAATTTTCGCTGTTGCAACACTGATCCTCCTCCCGGCCAATCGGGAAGCAGGTCTGGTACCCATCACCCGATTGGCTGACAGTACGGGCGATCCTATTGGATGCCTTGCAAGGAGGAGAGAATAGATGCACGGCGTCTCTATGAGAGGAAACAGGGCCGCTCCCGGGACACATCTTGCTGCCATTCACCCGCTGCCTGACCCGCCACTAAGATTGGGTAAGTGTCGGGCAGACAGAGGGCGGAGGTGCTGGATGAGTGATTGCTGATTGCCACGGTTATCATTAGGGTCCTCCTGGATCAGTTTGCACAGCTGACCAGGTGGGGAGCGGCTGTGTGCCTCCGTGCCACTGGCCGCATGCGGGGGGGTGTCGCTGCATGAGTCCGCTGGCGGGGGGGTTGGTTGACTGCTGCCCCCCCCCCGCAAAAAAAAATCACACGAGCCGTCACTGTAAGGAATATATTTAAATAAAAGTTTCTGTGCCCTGAGTTTAGCTTTAATTTGTGTCTTTATCCATGCCTGGAGTTCAGCTTTGAAGAGCCAGGTAAATGAAATTAGATGAGGCTAGATTTGCCCCTGAACACAGCTGTCATATTTACATAGAGATAAAACGTATTATATGTACGAGACAAATGAATGTGCTAATGTAGAAAGTGAATGCAATCTATATGCTAAGCTATTGTTTGGGAAAGTCTGCGTGGTTTGAAAGAAGGACGCCGGATCTGTGTTTATGTACAAAGCATTGTGTTGTCATCATTATTCACAACAAATCAGGTGTCAAACAAAGAGCAATTTAGTGTCCTGAAATTCAGTGGAGCCGGAGTGGAGTGCAAATTGATTTGTTACCTTTCTATTTGTCATTGTAAATGTATTTCTGTCTTCAGGGGTCACAAGATGCTTCAACCTACCCCCCCCTTTCAATGGGGTCACTAGCAATGGTGACAACTGCCCTCCCTTCCTGTTGTATCTATATACTTGGTTGTGTACTGGGGAGCACCTGGTACAAAAGTTAAACTCACTTGAAGGACTTTTTAATACATTTAATGATTGAGCGTATCAAACACAGCCAACATGTTTCAGGGGCAATGTTTCCACCTTGATGGCTTGAGTAATCAACATTAGTCCTCATCAAGCCTCAAACAGGTCCCCTGGTGCCCAGTGCTAATGTATTAGCCACTGAGTGTAACAGGCTCTTTCCCAAAACAGTGCAGAGGCAGTCAGGCACACAGCAACATTCCATTCACTCTGGCTCATAGAACAGTCTAGGGCAGGCAGGGGTGTCAAACTCCATTTCATCGAGAACTACATCAGCATTAGGGTTGCCCTCAAAGGGCCAGTTGTATCTGTAAGACTATGTATGTAGAGTTCAGGAGTGTGCTACATACAGAATGCAGAGTTCAGGAGTGCACTATGTACACAGTAAAGAGTTCAGAAGTGCACCACATACAGAGTGCAGAGTTAGGAGTGCGCTACTTACAGAATACTGAGTTCAGGAGTGCACTATATACAGAATAAAGAGTTCAGGAGTGCACTGTGAACAGAGTTCAGGAGTGCGCTACGTACAGAGTGCAGAGTTCAGGAGTTCGATACGTACATAGTACAGAATTCAGAAGTGCACTACATACAGAATGCTGAGTTCAGGGGTGCGCTGAGTGCAGAGTTCAGGGGTGCACTGTGTACAGAGTGCAGAGTTCAGGGGTATGCTATGTACAGAGTGCAGAGTTCAAGGGTGTACTATGTACAGAATGCAGAGTTTAGGGGTGCACTGTATACAGAATGCAGAGTTCAAGGGTGCACTCTGGCTCATAGAACAGTCTAGGGCAGGGGTGTCAAACTCCATTTCATGAACCACATTAGCATTATGGTTGCCCTCAAAGGGCCAGTTGTGTCTGTAAGTATCTGTTGTATCTGTAAGACTATGTATGTAGAGTTCAGGAGTGTGCTACATACAAAATGCAGAGTTCAGAAGTGCACTATGTACATAGTAAAGAGTGCAGACTTTTCTGTGTCTAGGGCGGACTTCTCTGTGTCTAGTTTAGACACAGAGAAGTCCGCCCTGTTTTTCCTTCAGAGGGGTTTGGTGGGATATCCCCACGGGCTCCCCAGACTCATCATCCTCTCCAGACTGACATGCCACACACGTAACCCGAGGATAATCTATAAATAAACAATCATACTTGGTATCAATAATTTTAATTTCTGCGTGCTAAATTAGAATATTTATCTCCTTCTCTACGTATGGACTATCCCTGTGTCTATAGGACACTGCTGGACATAAATAAGTATGACCTGTAGCTGCATTAAAAATATTTCTATGCTATTACTGTATATCAGTATTTTATACCTAAGGGTAATCACAAATGATCTAAAATGATGTAAGAGTCTTTTATGTTTTATATATGCATTATTCACATTTTATCTAATATCATTTTATGATTTAGCTAATATTCAAATTTTGTATTTCTAGGAAATCTTTAGTATTCATATGCTGCTTGTGCTGTTCTAAACGGCCCTGTTGAAGCGGGGTTTCCGTGAAACGTGTAGGCCATACTTTCCGATATTCTATACCAGGATTTGCACAACCTGGACCAACTTAACAGTGCAATCGTATTTTCTCTTCAACTGTAATGTTTTAAATATTTTCATCCAAGGATGGTAAATAAAATATCTTTATGAACTTTTTTTAAATAACATTGTATCATAAATCATTGTCTTTACTCTGCGAGGCACATGCAAAGTCCCAATCCACGCTATTTTCTAAATTTTGTTTCTACTAGGGACGGTGCCTCTGTGTGAGTTATAATTATCTCATGCTTACCCCCATACTCACTTACCATAGGCGTTTATTAACCCCCTGTGATAGCAATCACGTAAAAAAAAAAAAAAAAAGTAAAAAATAAATAAAATGATAATAAAATATATAAAAGTTTTAAAAAAATGCCAAAACCCCCCTTGCCCCGCACACCTACGCAAACGCACATGCCCAGGGTGCATTAACAGCTTTTAAAGTGTCACTTTTGGTGATTTTTGGGCACCATAGTTTTAAAACATGGAATGTTAGGTATCTATTTACACTATGCAACCTAATCTTTTATAGTTTAACCAAAAATGGGTATTATATTGCATGATTTTGCACTTGAATTAATTTTTTTATTATATTTTTTCCAGAAAATTTGCGTTTAAATGCTTCCGGACAGCCCACTACACATTTACTGCGCAAGGGCGGCCTGGCTGCGCGAAGCAACGTACCTGTATGTTGTTTCCGCCTCAGGTGCCGGGACCCGCCAATCGTTCGCTGTAAACGAGGCGCTGATCACTGTATTATTGTCACTGGTCCCCAAAAAGTGTCACTTAGTGTCCAACTTGTCCACCACAATGTCGCAGTCCCTGATCGCTGCTATTACTAGTAACAAAAATTAAATAAATAAAAATGCCATAAATCTATTGCATAGTTTATAGACGTGATAACTTTTGTGCAAACCAATCAATATACGCTTATTGGGATTTTTTTTTACCAAGAATATGTAGAAGAATACATATTGGCCTAAATTGATGAAGAAATACGATTTTTAAAATTTTTATTTTAAAAATAAAAACTGCAGAAGTGATCAAATACCACCAAAAGAAAGCTCTATTTGTGGGAAAAAAAGGATATAAATTTTGTTTAGGTACAGTGTCACCCATCCAGCCCGGCTCTAGTACCTCCTGCCAGAGTAGACAGCTCTGTCTCTCTCACTTGCAGATAATTGGTCGGCATCTGTCCCTGTCATGAGTGCATGCAGGACAGTCTGGGATCTGTGAGAGCTGCAGAGGGGAAAGCTATCCTTGTAAACACAAAAGGCTTCTGTGTTTACAAGTGACAGTGATGAGGGGGTAGCAGAGGGCGAGAGCAGGAGGTGGCAGAATGGAGCTCCGCCACGTTCCAGCTGAAAAAAGCCCTGGCTGCAAGGGCCACATGAAATGGCCTGGAGACTGTAGACTGTACATATCTTGTTGTTTAAAGCTTATAATTTAAAGCTGACCTCCAGGAATTAGACAAAATCTACCCCGCACTGCAAGGGTTAAATACTGGTTTAGTGTAGGGGTGCAGGGGTAAGGTGTAATTTTTACCCTATCCTTTGGTCAAGTACGCACCCTCCATCCATGCAACTGGTCCAGCACTGCTTCCTTTAAGCTGCGGTCGCATGCTCACCTCCTCCATGAACATTACAGGGATGCCGCCAAGGGACTGCTCACAGACTGTAGCTTCAGGTAAAAGAGAACAGCACTGTAGCCTAAGGGACCAAGGGATGAGGTACGTAATACTTCTTATCCCTGCACCCCTAGACTAAATGGGCAAGTAACCCTTATAGTGCAGGGGGAAACCTACTGTAAGGGTAGATTTTATTTAATTCTCTGAGCCATCAAAGAGCTTGGGCAGGCTGGGAGGCATGGCGCCCTGTGATGTCACAGGTTAGTTACGCTGGACTACGGTAACAGCGACAGCATGCCAATTCTGTAGTTAGACTGTAGGATGACAGCGCTGGCATGGGAACTGGACCTTGTGGCTAGAGTTGTCACCTGCAGAAAGAAAGTTGAAGATGCTAGCTGGGTCCAAAAGATTTTCTGCACATTACCTAAAGCAATGAATTTGCATAGGATGTCACAATAAAGTCTGAATGAGGAGACAATTGAAATTATATACATTTTTCGAATTTACAAAAACTGGTAAAATCAACAATGACCATAAGATTTGTATTTTTACCAGTGATACGAGTTTCTGGACCTTCCAAGATGTCCCCATCGCTCAAATCTCATTCTTGCTTGCACGGAGAACTTTTTGGAGTTTCAAGCAACAAAAAATAAAAGCTATCAAATGATATGTTTTCAAACACACAAGTCTGCCAAAATTCCTTTGAAACACTCATGTGTCTCATTCATTTCATGCACCAGTGTCTTCCTTTATTGAGGTGGGTGGTTTCCTAATTCAAGTCTTTTGTCAGATTAGCGGCATGCAGATTGAGTTATTCATGATTACAGTCTTCATTTTTCTGACATATTAAGGAGGCACAAGGCAGCGCTAATCTAATTGCACATGAAATGCTCAACCACAGACAAATCTGGCAAAAAGTTTTGTAAAAAAATCTAGAAAAAGAGTGGGGGTGGAACTGTCATATAGATTCATAGGCTTGATTCATCTTTTAGACCATGCTGCAAGTTACACTTATATTTGGGGTATAAGCATGGTTACATACAGCACCCCCCTAATTGCTTATTACTAGGATGTAGGCCAGTGTCTTTATGTTCTGACTGTACAGTTTAATAATGGGTTCATATTTGGTGACTTAGAGGTTAATGTGTGCTGCGGTACAACTTCCCCGTGTGCATCACTTCCAATTTTGAGGTGATATATGTAGGAGGTGGTCAAGCCTCTCTTTTTTTTGGCCTCTGGGAAGTTGAGAGCAGGACTATACACTACAGAAGTGATGGTTTGACTGAGTTTGCGGTTACCCAAGAGCAGGTTCCTGATATTGGGACCCTGAACTGAACTTTATTTACCAATGCATGGAAAACAAGTTTATGCACAAAGGTATGGAACACCACCATACCTCCCAACTGTTCCTGATTTCGAGGGACTATCCCTGATTCGGAACACAGTCCCTCTGTCCCTCTTTCCTCCTCATTGGTCCCTCATTTTAGCCTAATCTATATAGTTGTATTTAACAGGAACACTATCTTTCAAAAAGTGTTCCCCTCTCATCCAATGTCTAAATTGCTGCATCTGTAAATTTAAGAAGCCAATATATAGGAATAGTAGTGGTAAAAAAAAAAGCACTTGTGGTTTTAACTAATGTAGCACCCTCTAGTGTGTGCTAGGTGTTAGTGTAGCTCTGTTAGTGTAAGTCCGTTAGTGTAGGTACATTTATTTGGCTCAAGGCTAAGCCTGAGCTGTGAATCCGGGTTCAGTAAGTCAGGGCTGGATGACTCATCGGGACAGCTTCCCTGATGCCTCCCCCTGGTCTAGAAGGTTGTAGAACCTTCTAGAGCTAGTGGGTGGAGGTTAGGAAGGGCTGTTTGGAATATTTATGAGGGCCTCAGCTATTCCCCTGTAAAGGGCTGGCAGGGGGCAGGCTCACCCCATAAATAGGCATGAGCCATGCCAGCAGGTGAAGTTGGGTGAAAGAAGGAGATTTAGTGCTATGGAGGCTGTCGGTGGCCCTCTGGGGTACCCCCTAGTCTGGGAGGGAGTGACCTTGGGCTGGGGCTCGGGTGCTGGAAGGATCCTGCCACTACACATGGAGGAAGCCCTTGCTGTGGGTACAGGAGAAAGTGTGAGGACAGTGTGAGTACAGCAGCACTACTGGGGACTTACAAGGGGGGGGGGGGGACTTCCACATGTAGCCAGTTCTCCCTGAAGACCACATTGTGCCACGTCTTCATCCCTTCCCTGGGAGATCTTTGGCAGAGTCAGCCGGGTGGGCTTGTAAGAGAGTCAGTCTGGAGGACTACAATGAGAAGTTAGCCTGGAGGGCTTGTGAAAGGGACATATGCAGCCAGGTGGGTTGGCATTGCCTGAAGATGTGGTGCTGAGCTCAGTGACCACAGAAGGGAAGATTTGGTGTGCCTGGCTGTGCAGTTCGGCTACGGCCCCTTAGGGGGTGTGCTACACTAATCATTTTTTGTATAATTCTCCTTTAAGGGGGCGTGGCATGGGGTGTGCCCTATGCCTACATACTTTTGCTAATAGGTGTCCCTCATTCCCTTCTCAAAAAGTTGGGAGGTAGGAACACCACAGCACAGGCCTAGCACAGCATGTAAGGGAAGGAAAAGTGAAGAATGTAATAGTTGCCTGAACTGTATCGTCTTGTGAATTGTACTGAAATATTGACGCTGTATGACAACGAATTCATTCAGTAAAAGAAGATACTGCTATAGTCTAACACCTGGTCTGAATTAGTTTAGGAAGAAAAAATTAGAACATGCTCCTTCAGTGAATGGGAATTGGGAATGAAATGCAATCTTTCATGTTAATGTTCTGGGTCATGGAGAGAGAGAAATAAAGGGAAGGAGAAGCAAACCAGCTTGGGAGAGGAGGCGTGGTGGCTGGTAATGTAAGTTCTGACAGAGGGGTAAAATGGTGGCTGTATGTTTTGCCCTTCTAAGCAGCAGAGTCCCTATATTAGGGCCCACTTTGTAACAGAAAATAATATAAGTGAATTTTCCCTGAAGAAGTCACGTGGACGTGACGGAACGCGTAGGGCGTCTCGGAGGTAGTTGCACACCTGTGCTCTTCCTGGTTCTCTTGTAACTTTTACTGGCAATTTTAAAGTTTTATTCATGTAAGTGCAATTTTAACTTAATAAAAGGCTGTGCCCTGAAATACCACACTATGGGAGGCATTCCATAAATGTTTTTTCCATGACATGTTGGCGAGCCTTAAAGCGACCAGAACCCCAGTATAATAGCAACATCAGTGTTGACATCTGGAGGGCCCAGAGTGGAATAGAGACCTGAATATCATTGTGCCATTAATAATTTGGCGCATAATGAAGTAAAATAATAACGTATCGAACCAGGCAGGACTTCAGTGAGGCAGTTTTTCTTTATTTGACTCGTACAAGGAGACAAGTTACAACAAAAGGAACAGATATTTGCCTATTGGTTCTCACCGCTATAACCCATGCAATAGGGCTGCATATATAGCAGTGAGCCTGATAGACGCCTATCTGGACTTGTCTGTCTAACAATTGTAAAACTTGCATTTATATACCCTTTTACAAGCCTTATCCTAGCCATCTCTCCTAGATATGATTGGTTGCTAAGATCTACGTCAATGTAACTGACCATAAATCTGACACCTGTTCTACAACCAGACAAACTTATTCATTCCCAGAATTCCTATATGTTCATTAAAGTGATTTATAACTGGTTTTGTCCAATTAAAAACACCTGTGTAGAGACAGTATGGCACCCAGCTGTGTTAACTCAAAGAGAACAGACTTTGGGAAAATTAACTTTCAATAACCCCACCATTATGTGTTATATGTCTTACTATACAATTCTATGTGCATGTATACATGTATGGGTTTCACAAAAAAGTACTGTATTATCTACATAATATATATATATATATATATATATATATATATATATATATATATATATATAAAATATTGCCTAATTATTAATATATACATACATATCAGTATTTCCTTATTCAATGTATTTTAACCGTGCCGTGAGGGCATAAGCAGACCTTAACTAACTTAATTAATGTACTGTACATAAGTTTCCCAAATTCCCATATTCCACATAATTATTTCTAAACCACCTGTATAAGATGTTCTTATCTTATCAGGCTGTAATTCATCTGCTGTCAAGTGTTTTCTTTTCTAATTAGCGCTTACTTAAAAACTAAAAATGAATTATCCCAATGAACTTTCACCCAGTAAACTATCTTATAAAAAAATATCAGAAAGAAGCAGAGAGGTCATCTAAAGTTCAACATTTAAAAATGGAGACTTTCTATATCTATGGAAAACATAGTATACATTAATAAAGATTAATAAGTATTGCTTTACTTATTGGATAATAATATTGATAAAACCACTACTATATAATAATAATAATAATAATAATAATAATAATAATATGAATATGAATATGAATATGAATATTAATATGAATAATAATATGAATAATAATTATATTCTCAATAAAACATATGCAAATTAATATGAATAACATAAAATATATATTGGTTATGAAATTCTACTACAATATATTGATACATGAAGGTGAGATTTCTTTGAGCACTGAGGTGACGCGTGTGGAGTTATTGATGAGCACTTTGGCTACACCAGGAGGTGTGGGATTTTATTATCACTGCTGAACCACGTTTATATTGATGAACATTCTGTTATTTATTGCAGACTTTTATTTTTTTAAGGAGCATGGACTTTTACCAGGAAACAGTACTGAATGTATGAGACAGTTTGATGGTGTTATTCATTATATGCACACATACCTTAACTTTGTTAATATAATTTAAGAGGCTGTACAACACCAATTTGTCTGTCTATCGCTTTGTAACGGAACCCTACTATGAACTGGACCTGGACCAGGGGTGTACCTAGAGCATTTGGCACCCGGCGCAGATCCTATATCTGGCAACCCACCCCCCAACTTTACATTTTGATACAAAAGATGGTCAGAGACTGCAGACATGATACAGGAGATGGTCAAAGACTGTGGGCATGATACAGGAGATTGTCAGAGACTTCGGACATGATACAGTAGATGGTCAGAGACTGCGGACATGATACAGGAGATGGTCAGAGACTGCGGACATGATACAGGAGATGGTCAGAGACTGCGGACATGATACAGGAGATGGTCAGAGATTGCAGGCATGATACAGGAGATGGTCAGAGACTGCGGATACAATACAAGAGATGGTCAGAGACTGCGGACATGATACAGGAGATGGTCAGAGACTGCAGGCATGATACAGGAGATGGTCAGAGACTGCGGGTACAATACAAGAGATGGTCAGAGACTGCGGGCACGATACAATAGATGGTCAGAGATTGTAAGCATGATACAGGAGACGGTCAGAGACTGTGAAGAAATGGTCAGAGATTGCCATTCCAGGCTGCCTCTCACAAAAGATCACTCTAATCTTACACTGGATTATTAGGTTTCAACTCACCGGGAAGAGAACACCTGTAGATTAATTTTGATTTAGAAGGTTTTTCATGTACATATACAGTACATTTGTTATTTTCCTGCCTCCAACTCAGTCTGTGTCACAAATGTTAGTTTTCAAGGTTTTTGCCCAGGGCAAAGCTGCTGAACACTCTATTGTATCATTCGTGGCTTACCCAGTACAGGCTCCAGTGTATAGGAAGGTCAGTTAGGCCAATGGTAGAGCAGCCCCCGCTGTGACCCCTGAATCCCGCCGCTTCATGACATCTCCATGCCCTGCCCCCCTGTCCAAGCCCTTGTTAAGCCTGCCCAACTCCCAGACTCCCGCTCAACGCAATACCTCTCAAAATGTCTCTGTAGTCTGTGCCGGGAGAGGTGTCATTGGCAAGGAAAAGACATTATATTTCTGGTGTGGGGCCAAGTAAAGTAATTTGGCCTCCGACCATAAGGGGTGCTAACTCACACATGAAAGCAATACCACCATGCTAACATTTGATGAAAGTAATCATGTAAATTATCAGCATGCAGTTCCCACATACTTGCAAGGGAATGCCTGACATTTTGCCTCAAGCTCTGTACAGACTTGAAAAAAGCAGTGAGCCAATCATATGAGCAAGAAATTAGATTTATGGGGTTTTACTGTATATATCCACTGCTGTCGATTTAAGAAAATCACAACTGACTGCACATTGAAATGAAAAAGTCTTTAAAATAACATTTTACATTTCCTATTGTGTATCACTCTGACCATGCAAAGCTTAGGGTGCCACTCTAGACATACATCTTATTGTCCAGTGACTCCTCCTGTATGGGGGCAAGTGAAACAGAGAGCCCATCCTGGCTCTATACTATACTCTATGCTATAAAAAACTTCCAACCGCTGCACACCAGCTCAGCCTGTATCTGTAGTGGTAAAGAGCTTCAGCCTGGCTCAATGCAGGCCACCCCTGACGCATTTCGTCCTGCCCGCAGGGCTTAGTCATGCACTCCATGACTAAGCCCTGTGGGTGAGTGAAATGCATCGGGTGTGGCCTGGATGGAACCAGGCTGAAGCCATTTACCACTACAGATACGGGCTGAGCTGGTGTGCGGTGGTTGTTTTTTTTTCCCCCATTTTTGTGTATCAGTTATACTGTATATGGTTTATAGAGAAAGTAAATGTTTCTTTAAGTTTGGCATCAAGTGTGCACAGACAGCAACCAATAACAGGATAGTTTCTATTTTCCACTCTGTTATAGAAAGACGTAATTTGCAATATGATTTGCTAGATTTGTTATATCCTACATACGTTCCATTTCATCTAATTGATGTACTTTTTCTTGAGATGAATCTTGTACAGTGAATGGTAAGGCCATGAGCGCATACGCTGTTTCCTCTCCATCCAGAGTTGTACGGCACTGTATGAATCAGTATTCATAACGGAAATAAAAGATACATAAATCCTAACCCAATCCTCCTGGGGGGAGGAACACCCAATTAATTATTGACTAGATTTGGTCCATGAAGCATCTGAGCTTCCACCAAGAGTGTCCTTGACTTAATTCCTTCTACTGAGCATAAAATTGATCCGATTTGCAGGGAAAACATGTTATTTGTATTGCCGCTCTTCCTTTGCTAAACATGGAATTGAATTCCATACAGCTCAGGAGCTACATTCTGCTCTCTGGTATGGGCTCTTATCCAATCTACCAGCCGCATGGGCGCTGCTCCACCAGACGGTTTACTATAATTAAACCAATATCCATGCAATATGGGAAATATATATATAGGTTAGGCATGGATAATGATAACAGCAAATAAAGCATTCCTGTGCTGAGGGAACTATGAAAGCGGGCATTGATGACCTTCTTCTGAAAATGCTAGCTGACTGGCTTGGTTCAATGCAGATAGAAAAATCTCCAATGAATGCAGTTATGTTTTTAATAAAGTGGACCTAGCATCAGATATATTTTCCAATATAAGTGCATTATAAATCATTTTTTAAAGTGGACCTTGCATCATATACACTATATTACCAAAAGTATTGGAACACCTGCCTTTACACGCACATGAACTTTAATGGCATCCCAGTCTTTGTCCGTAGGGTTCAATATTGAGTTGGCCCATCCTTTGTAGCTATAACAGCTTCAACTCTTCTGGGAGGGCCGTTCACAAGGTTTAGGAGTGTGTCTATGGGAATGTTTGACCATTCTTCCAGAAGCGCATTTGTGAGGTCAGGCACTGATGTTGAACAAGAAGGCCTGGCTCGCAGTCTCCACTCTAATTCATCCCAAAAGTGTTCTATCACGTTGAGGTCAGAACTCTGTGCAGGCCAGTAAAGTTCCTCCATCCCAAACTCACTCATCCATGTCTTTAAGGACCTTGCTTTGTGCACTGGTGCACACTCATGTTGGAACAAGAAGGGGCCATCCCCAAACTGTTCCCACAAAGTTGGGAGCATGAAATTATCCAAAATGTCTTGGTATGCTGACATCTTAAAAATTCCCTTCACTGGAACTAAGGGGCCGAGCCCAATCCCTGAAAGACAACCCACCACATCCCCTTCCTCCACCAAATGATTTGGAGGGGTGGCCCAATACTTTTGGCAATATGGTATGGATGAGTGAGTTTGGAGTGGAGGAACTTGACTGGTCCCAACCTCAACCTGAGAGAACACTTTTGGGATGAATTAGAGAGGAGACTGCGAGCCAGGCCTTCTCGTCCAACATCTGTGCCTGACCTCACAAATGCGTTTCTGGAAGAATGGTCAAACATTCCCATAGACACACTCCTAAACCTTGTGGACAGTCTTCATAGGAGAGTTGAGGCCGTTATAGCTGCAAAGGGTGGGCCAACTCAATATTGAACCCTACGGACTAAGACTGGGATTCCATTAAAGTGGATGTAAACCGGATTCATGACATTTGAGCTGGACACATATATCTGCAGTGTTTTCCTATCTCTCTCCAAAGCACTACGTCCCGTGGCTTTCTCCTGCTCCGTTCTTCTGTTATCAGCCTGATAACTTCTGACAAGTTCTCAGACACAGGAGATAAAACCAGGCTGAATTTTGTGTCAGGGAAGGTGCTATAAATAGATTAGCAGAAAGCTGCTTAACTCACAGGACAGCTCTGAAAGTCTCTGCCTATCTGGAGGGGGGGGGGGGGTGTGCCTTTCCTCCAATCAGCTGTCTCCCAGCGTAATCCAACACTACACTGCTACTGTGAATGAGGAAGTGAAAATTCTAACACAATGTGCACTTTCTAAACAGTATATAAAGCTGAAGACAGCAGATATACATGTAAAACTTATATAGGGAGATTTGTTTCATCCCTGTGTATCATCTCAGGCTGTTCACTTCACTGGGTAAAGGTAAGGGTTTACATCCATATGTGTGTGTAAAGGCAGGCATCCCAATACTTTTGGCAATCTAGTGTGTGTGTGTATATATATATATATATATATATATATATATATATATATATATATATATATATATATATATATACACACACACACACACACACAAACAGTCTGTGTGTGTAATATATATATTTTTTACTTTTATTGACCTCCTATAATCTGCTCTGCAGCAGCACTAAGACTTGGAAAAGGAGGAGCAGCACTGGGAGCCAATCAGGTTCTGCTATGCTGAGGAGAAGGGGGAGCAGAAAGATGACTAATCAGTGTGCTCCTCTGCTTTACTGTCCAATCAGCAAGCTGGAGGTGTGAGCTGCCACTGCAGTAGAAAGGCTTGATTGTACTGCCTGGTAGGGGTGCCTGAAACATAACGCATCTCAACAGTAATTTAAATACACACACACACGATTATTTGTCTCTGAATGGATTTTTCATTAGACAGACAAGCAATGCTGCATCTGTCATAGATGTTCCCTCTAAAAAAAATGAATACAGGTAATGGAAACATAAAAATCAGTATAAACTTTTAAAAAAATGATCGCGTCCCTATAATAGCAGGATTTTTTTCCCCCAAGCTGCGCTGAAGTTAGGATCCATCCTGTATTGAAGAGGGTTTGACTCAATAGCCTCCGCGGGAATATTGCGGATATTCTCTATAAAGAGGCTGCTAATAGCCTGAAGACGGCAGAGTGTAATTCACTGTGAATATATCTGCAAGTGGGAAAACAAATCATTGTAATAATCTCCATCCGGCTGGGCTGGACTCCTTATGTATAAGCAGCAGCAGGATAAAAGAATGATTTAACTAATCTGCAGGACCTGTGTTATAATACAAATAAATACAGGCAATAAAGTGATATTAAAGTCTTGTTTTTTTTTTTTTGTATTAAAAATAACAAATATGTTATACTTACCGGCTCTGTGCAGTGGTGTTACACAGAGAAGCCCCAATCCTCCTCTTCTCGAAAAGAATATATTTCACCAGAAGTGGACTAAACTGCTGCCACCATCCCATACATGAATATGTGAAAAGGGGTCCCCCAAAGAGGATTGGGACTTTAAGGGCAACTGGGTATTGGTACACAACCAAGTAATAGTTTATAACAAAATGTAATTTATTAAATATTGTAAGTACACGATCCTGATTAGCACAGCATGGTAATAAAATAATCACTAGATTGAAGAAGTAGCTGTTGAGCAGCAATCAAACCAGGAAATATGACTGGGGAATATCCGCATATAAGCACAAAAGTGGTCAAAACAGGTAATGATCGCCTGTGCAGGTGCTTTAAGATAGGAATAGAAAATGAAAATGAAAATAATGAAATATATTATACTAAATTGATGTATATAGTTGACTTAGCACTGCAGTATATAATAAAAATAAAAGATTTGCCCTGGGACTTTAAATAAAGTGGGTACCGTTTCCATCAATAAATATAACAGTAATAGATACAGTATAAAATGTATTCAAGTAAAATTGTTACATGCATAGATATCACCAACAATTGCCAACTTTAAAGGGGAACAATAAACATTAGGTATTGGTACATAATTGCATAACAGTTTTAGTACACGGGCATCTTTAGTACCCGACGCGTTTCGATAGACCCAGCTCGCTCTTCAGGGGTGGATGCGTGTAAAAATGTACCTGGAATAAAAACGTATAAATTTGGCGATATACCATAGTATTGGTTATAGAGGCACAGGGTAAGAGGGGTCTTGGGCCCCCAAACTCACCACTGAGCTTGACCGTAGCAACAGGTGTGTGGCTCCCAGAAGGCGGCTGCAGGTGCCTCACCAGGAAGCTGAGGGGGGCGGAGTCAGGCAGGACCCCGCCAGGGGCCAAACGGAGGGCAAGCATGGCATGGACGTCGCACTGCAGTATATGGCATGTGTCAACTGACAATCCGCCAAGTAAATATGCACTAGGAGTATACAAAAAACAACCTTAAGTTGCTAAATAAAAAGTCGGTACCATAGTTGCCAAAAGACATCCGGTAAAGAAGGCAAAAAATAATAATGATTCGCCTCTGTGTTTATTACAAAAGTGCAATACCTTAAGAGTACCTAAAAAGATTTTTTTTCCCCAATTAAATGGGTAACCTATGTAATTCAATCCACACAGAGTTGTTGATCAGAATGAATTTGTAATCATAATATTCCAAAAAAAAATTTAAGTATAAAGTAATATAGACTAACACAAACAAGTATAGTCAGAATTCCATAACAATACCTTAACGTCTGTTCAACAATATTTCTAGAGAGCCTTCCATCAGGGAGCATTAGTGACAAAGAGTGTTTAAACAGATAAGTTTATAAAGGCTGCAAAAGTGCCGGCGTCTGTGCAGTGTAACTCTTCCTGAATGACTGGCCCCTCCCTACTGTCCCCACAGCAAGCAGCTTGCTATGGGGGCACTGGAGCCGAGCCGCTGCTCTGTGTGTCCATTCAGACATGGGGACATGGCTCAGCCCTGCCCCCTCTCTCTTCTCATTGGCTCACTGACTTTGATTGACAGCCAATGGCACCCGCTGCTGTGTCTCAGTCAATCGGGAGGGTGAGTCCCGGACAGCCGAGGCTCTCATACAACATCGCTGGATCGAGATGGGACTGAGGGGGGTTGCTGCACACAGAAGATTTTTTATCTTCATGCATAATGCATGAAGATAAAAAACCTTCTGCCTTTACAAGCACTTTAAGGTGATGATTTGCCTATATCTGAAGGTTCAATTCTAGGTAGATGCTGATAGTTTCCCACCCTACAGTTTCAGCCGTTCTTGTTATAGTGGCCACTAAAATGACAGATATAGGGAATGATTTAATAAAGGCAGGGGAAGTTGAACTTTGCAAGGGAATTTTCCCTTAGCTTACTGAATGAGGTCCAACTCTGTTGACTTCCGTCATCCAATCATGTGTAAGCAAAAATCCGGTTTTTTTTTTTGTTTGTTTTTTTTTTCCTTTCCTTGCACATTATAATATTCAGTATTCTTGGTGCATGTTCAAAAAGCTCTGGGGAAAATTCCCTTGCATAGACCGATCTATTTGTCTTTAGTGAAAAACCCCCTAATATCATCCCATAGGATCTATGTGATTTAAGCTCTTCACAGGGGGTCTAATACCATATAGCGACATAATGCTCTCCCAACAACCTGAACCAGATATATGATCAACAAATAATATAAGGGATAAGATTCTTGCTTCCTCTGGAAAAAATGCTGCTTCAGGCTCCTTTCACTGCTGGCCACATATGGATGTCACTTTCAGCAAAGGACAAACGTGCATCTTCGCCAGCACACCATGGATTAGCAAGAAAAGTTGTCCAAAAAAGGTTCTTTTAGGTGCACCTTTCTTGTGATGTAACTTTTTTCCATTAAAAGAACCTTTTTCGGACAACTTTTCTTGCTGATCCATGGTGTGCTGGCGAAGATGTACGTTTGTCTGATGCTTCCAGAACCCAACTGGTAATCGCTACAGCTCCCATTAATTTGTGTGCCATTTTTTCCGGGAACGTGTGCGATTGGAATATCAAATTGACCTTCAGCAAAGGAGGCTGCTTTTACCTGACCCTAATAATGCAGGTTTTTTGCTATACAATCACGTCACATCACTTAGCCCCAACCAGCTCGTAAAGAGAGTCCGGAAGCAAAAAAAATAGGCGAAGGGCAGGCATGACTAGGCCAGCAGGGTAGTACAGCAGTCAGTGGGTTAATGGTAAAGTGGTCAGGGATCGGAAAGGGGCTGTAGGCATTGATTGGTGTAAGTAATGTTAGGGAGGGGCAAGTACTGTGGGGAGGTGGGGTCATGAAGTCTGAGGGGCACTTCGAGGCAGACGAACGACGAAGAAGCTTTCCACCCTCCCACCCTATGAATGTTTAACTTGTTGGGTAGTTGTAGTTTTATGGCGGTTGGGGTCCTTGGAGGCGTCCAAATTTTCCCATTTAAGATCAGAGTAAGAATCCCAGTTAACAGTGGTTTAATGGGATTTGTGGAGATTGAGATGTCAGCGGGAAATTTGGTATTGCCCTCGAGTCGGTGTTCTGCAGCTGAGGACCTTCAAGTGGTTTGGCAGATACAAAGTTTGTGTTAGTTTCGGTAGTGCCTCCAAGGATCGGCAACCAGGGGGTCATTATTGTTATTGTTCTATATTTCTGTTCGGAGGAATGTTGATATGTTGTTTATTGTTAATAAATGGCGGCTACACCCCATTTTACTCCAAAAGTGTGTAATTCGTGTAATTTTAGTGATAAGTGGAAAGTGGGGTTTACTGGGCTGTAGAGGTCTATGGAAGCATATCCAGCAATACCTCTGGTATGCCTTAGTCAAGTGCTCCCCTTTCCTTTTTAATACAGGTATTTATACAGTGAGTTCCCTGCCCTCGAGGAGCTTACAATCTAAGGTTCCTAAAACCAGCTATAGACTAAGCAATTTTCTTTCCTGCAACCACAGTCAGTGTTGATGGGGGAGGCCCTCCCACAGAGCCATTGTGTTCTCCCGGTTGGGGGAACTGTCCCCCAGGAGAGTACTGCTAGCAGGTATAATAGCCGCTATGCTAGCAATAATTGCATGTAAAATCTGACAGGCTGGTTGTACTGCATATCTGGATATATGCCGGGACCTCTGGGGATAGCTGTGTGACCCATTAAAACCATAGCCCCTCAAAGGGAAGTGCTCCTCCAGAATTTTGTGTCCTATAGGTGTATGTTATAAAACTTTTGGAAAAGTGCCTTGCTGAAAAATTTTACCTTCTCTACCTCATATGCAGGGTTGAGTGGGCAGGAGGGGCGGTTGCCCTAGGCACTGTGATATTATGTGAGGTGGGGGGGGGGCGCCACGGGAAGATTGGGAGGATTTGTGTTGGGAAGCCGAATTTGGTGGGCAGCAGGGGATAAGATTTTTTTCTAGGAGGCGGAATTTGGGAGGGGGAGGGCAAGTGCTAGAAGTGGTGATTTTGGGGGATTTGTGTTGGTGGGCGGGTGGGGGAAGAGGATTTGTGCTAGGAGGGGGATTTGGGGGGGGGGGGGTGTTCTAGAAGAGGTGATATAGTAGAGGGAGTCAATAGAGTGGAGCTAAGAGGGGAAATTTTTTTTTTTTTTTTGGGGTGGGGGGATTTGTGCTAATATGGATGATCAGGGGGTACTCATGTTAGGAGGAGGGATGGGGGTGCGCATTTGTGCTGGGGGGGGGGTTTAAGAGATGGGGGCGCAAAGAATTGTGTTGAAAGGGGAGATTTCAGCAGGGGGGTGGATTTGTACTGGGAGAAGGGGGATTTATGCTTAAGGGCAAGCATGCAGATTAGTGCTCAATTTTTTTTTTGGGGGGGGGGATTTTTGCTGGTACGTAATGCTCATAAATTTGGGGGGGGGGCGCAGTTTGGCATGTTCACCCTGGGCTCTAGATTACCTTGTTTCGGCAGTGCATGTAGTACCATTGCTAGATCTGCCTCGTGTTGATTCCTCCCAGTTCTCGAGTATACTGATTTGACCTCATCTACATGCAGACTCCATGCAGGTGCTATCGGTGTTGGCAGTGGCTGCCCCCCATCCATTAGGGAGCGCCGCCCCCTCTATCCACGGCCACCACCCCCATGCTCTATCCACGGCCACTATTTTGATAGAACACCGCCACCCCCTATTCATGCGTCCTGCCCTTTTCAGGACACCAGGTGCATGAATTACAGTGACAGGGGTGTTTTTTTAAGCACCTGATTAGAGCTCTAATAGGCTTCAAAATAAGGTGGGCTCCTGGCGCAGAGCATTGCGCCAGGAGCCCACCCAGGTGTTACAACGGGAGCCCAACCAGGTGTTACAGAAGCAGTTCTGAAACCCATTTTCCGATTGGCCGAAAAGAGAAGAGTCCCAATTGGCCACCGAGTTGGAGGGAGGAAACTGAAGCTGTGATGCCCGTGGAAAGCAGGGGAAGGGAAAGCCATCGCCGCTGAGCAAGGGAAGCCGCCAGTAAAGCCCAGGAGAAGCGATGCCCACCATAGATGGGGTAAGTACACCAGACCGACCAGACCAACCGACCGACTGGTGGGGTGGTACTGTTTGCCATCCCCCCCAAAAGAAATTACCACCGACCACCACTGTGAGTTGGGGTTAAAACCATGGACCCCAGTGCTGCAAGGCAGAAGTTCTAACCACTAAGCCACTGTGCTGGCACACCTCTGTACACCCCCTCAGTGTTGGGTTTCCTCTGGGTGCTCTCCATGGTGTTTTCAGGAGGAACAAGAATTTGGACAGTTTGGAAGCCATTTCCCCAATGTTACCCTTCCCCTAAATAGGCCAGCCTCCTCTCTTCTTCTCCGTTCTGTAAAATTTGCAGAGTGCTCTGCAGTGCTCCCCACTTCTTGCCCTGATAGCAGTCCGATCCTGCCTGCACACCGCCTGCCCATTCTAGCCATATTAACATGATAGAGGTAACCTCAGATGCTGGGAGGTAGGTGACCCAAGGTTGGTCATAGACTGCATTGACAGAACCACTCTTATGCATCCTGTATTAGAAGATGTTGTTTTTATACAATATATCATGTTATATGATAATAATTGGGTATGTGCGATTAATTACACAAATTGTGCAGGCCACTTTCTGTGCTGGAGGGCCTGTAGTGTTCCGGTAGCAGAGGGAGAAGCAGACAGATGGTGTTGTGCTCGGAAGATAAAACTGAGGAATGCCAGAACGTGGCTCACATATTACGTCTGATACTCTCCGAGGAGTGATTATTAGAATAATCGGGGTGACTGCTGGGAAGGTGCTTTTCTTTAATTAGACACAAACTCTGCAACGTCCAAAAGCAGAGGAACAACCAGGGAACTTGTTTATTCCATTAACAAACATTACTGAACTGTTAAAGAGACCCATTTAAAGGGAACCGGGTAGAATGTCTATTCTTGGTCCCGGTGGAGGCGGTGTGATTTCGCACAGGTGTACTTAGGATATCAAAGATACCCTAAGTTTTTAATTAAACCACCTAAAAGTTACAAAGCGCTAATGTATTTCAGGGCATCATCCATAGCTTGAGTCTGCTACGATTGAGGACTAGGAATGAGTGGAGTAATCCGACCACAACTGATTTTGCTGTGAAATATTTGATTTCACCTTCAGAACTTTTTTTTTATTTAAAGCTTCAAAAAAATCGAATTCTTTTTCCTGAAATTAATACATGTTTCCCGCAACTTTGCCTGCAGCTTCCTGGCTCTGAGAATGTCGTACTATGTTCTGCTGAGCTCAATGCAGATCAGATGTCTCCAAACAGTGCCCTCTGGTGGTGGTGGCCAGAAACCATTTGTTTGTACCATAGTCCGCTGCAAACACAAAACCGGGTCATGCTGCAGGAACAGGATTTAACTTACAAAAAGTACCCTGATTTATTTCCATTTTTTTAGGCTATATGGAGCAGTGAAAAAGTACACTGTTCACTGAGATTACAGTTATATTTCAATGCTTTTCAAGGCTCGGTTTTCAGCTTAGACTGGAGTTTGCCTTTAGCAGACTTCTAAGTCTCCACCTCAACTAGTAGAATGTGTAATAAAATTTTATATAGGTCTATATATGTAACGCTGGTAGATTTTCAATCTACTGCCTATAGGTAAATTTAGTGGGTTATCTGTTCATACATAGTCAGATTTGCCTCTGTTCCAGCTCGGCTGAGTTGCATGTAGTTTCACACTGTGCCTGTGGGTGTCGTTGTCGCCATGGGTCGTTGTTGGAAAGGCAACATGCTGAAGTGTATGAGTGCTCCTCTGTCCCGGAGATAACTCGGTGGAGGTAGTCCTCCGAGTTGCATTCTGGGAGAGGGTATTTATGGGACAGACGCCATGTTTTAGGGTTCGTTTTGTTCCACCTGCTGGCCCTCCTAGCCGACAGGTATGTGCTAGGAGTACTACCTCGTGGTCCTCCGTCCGGGAGGTCCACGTAGCTGTGGCGTGTGGGTGGGCCCAGAAGCCTGTCTGGGGCCTACCACAGCAGCAGAGGAATGGTCCTGGGCTGTCTGTCCTACAGGAAGAAGCTGGACAACTGAGAAGATCCCAGGGGAGGACCAGTCATGGAAGGATCATGCAGAGTGCTGGTCTGGAGAGGGGCCTGGTGACTCAGTTGGAGGACGCATCCTAAAGTAACCCTACCGCATAGTACTGCCGGGTCGGCTTAAAAGTTCTAGTGCCGTGTTTGCTGTTCATCGTAAACCATTACATCCTGTGACAGAGGATCGTATGGGTTTAGTTCCAATCAAGTCTGTGGCAGAGACTTTTGTTCATGCTGCGTACTGGCTGCTAGGTTAGTGAGAGAAACCTATCCAGGCGGGCAAAGATTCAACTATAAAGAGAAAGTACATTCATCTACAAGCTCTCAATTCCTAATACTGCACCAAGAAAAGGTATTTGAACTTCCCTGCAACTCTCCTTCTACCTCATTCCTGCTACTTCCTTTAATCTACGTGTATTAAAGCATTGGAAAAGATACTCAAGTGTCTGGTGCCTACATTGACTGGTGTTAAACTCAACGGGACCCTAGACCCGGTTCTGGTGAAATAGAGGTGGCGAAGGTGACGGTAACAGCCCGCTTTAAACTAGCAGCTCCACCGAGATTTATTGCTACATGTATAAAAAAAATAGACGTAGCAAGAGTTTGATTCCGATTAATGGTGAAACACCCAAATAGATTGGCACCACATCCCTGGAGAAAATTTGAATAGCAGTAGGAAAGCAATTCAGCGAAACATGTCGGGCTAGTATGCGACCATATCATCTTAAAAACACATTTGTGTCCTGTTTGACCACCGTAACTTTTTAAACACTGCAATATATGTCAAATATGTACTATTTATATGTTTTTTACCTCTGAATGTAAATTAAAAAATATATTTTTAATTTATTTTTTCTTCTTTGTTTATTACCTTGCACCATTAAAATCCCTTATTCCTTTCTGCTACTGTATAAAAAAATGTCTCAAAGTTTGTGCAGCCCTTGCAAATAATTCCTGTAGTAATCCTTGTGATCGTCAGCTCCATCTAGTGGCCATAATGTGTTATATCAAGAAAATACTGCATTATGGCCACTAGATGCAGCTGAAGATTCTAGGAAATAAACATATTATATACATTACAGGGATTATTTGTGATGGTTGCGTGATTGCTGAGACATTCGCACACCATTTTTTTCAGAAATAGACCCCTAAGTGTGTTTAATCCAGGGCTGGACATACCATTTGTGCAGATGCACAAGGGCCCTTTTAGACTTAGGGGCCCATTTATATCTCATGATGGTTGGGCACATGCTGGGACCCCTCCCAATGTCTTGTAGATGTGGGTTGGTGCTTGCTTGAAAGGCAGAAAAGAAGCAGGCGTCCTGGTTTATAACAGCTGTTGGAAGGCAACATGGTTTAATATCATATTTCTGGAGGTTTCTTTCTGGTTGATAAAACCAGGTGACTTAAACCCAAAAATGGAACTTCTGCTGATCGGATTCCTCCTCCTCTCCAGTGTCACATTTGGCACCTTTCAGGGGGTAGGGGGGAGCAGGTACCTGTATAATCCAGATATTTGCTCCCACTTCCGGGCATAGATCACCACAGGCTCCGTGGTGATGTAGGCCATGTCCAGCCCCTCCTCTGCCCCCCCCCGCTGTCTTCTGGGAGACACACAGGTTCCAGAAGACAGCAGGGACCAGTGAGGACGCACAGCGTGACTCGAGCATGGGCAGTAGGGAACCAGGTTGTGAAGCTGCAAGGCTTCACTTCCTGATTCCCTTACCGAAGATGGCGGCGCCTCCACCCGAGAGCCGAGGGACAGATCGGCTTTGAGTGAGGACATCGCGGGCGCCCTTGACAGGTAAGTGTCCATATATTAAAAGTCAGCAGCTGCAGTATTTGTAGCTGCTGACTTATAGAGGAGTTCCACCCAGGGGGGCCGTCAAAAAAAAAAAAAAAAAATTAAAAGTCAGCAGCTACAAATACTACTACCTGTCCCTGGGTCCAGTGATGCGGGGGATCGAAGCCCCGCTCGTCCCCCCCCCCTCCGCTCGTCGGCGCCGGCATTTCAACTGTGGGCGCGCATGCGCGAGTGGCGCCGCGCGCCGTGATTGGCTGCTCAATCACCTGGGACCTGTATTGGGTCCCAGATGATTGACAGGAGGGAGGGAGCAGAGCGGGGCCCTTCCTGTGCCGAGGGGGAAGTGATGTCACCAGCCCAGGCAAAGGAAGAGGCAGACTATGAGGGATCACCTAGCAACAGGCATTTAGAGGTAAGTGAAAAAAAAAATATCCAAATGTTTTTTTGGGGTTTTTTTTAGAATTTTTGAGGTATTTTTGTTTTTTTGGGTGGAACCCCACTTTAAAAAAAAAAAAAAAACATTGACAGAACTCTGCTTTAAGTTGGAAGTTGAAAGTTGACCCAGCAGGGTGTCGATTCATGCCCCTGGAAGGAAGAGTATAGGAACAAAAGCTTTGCTCCTGACCAAATGGTGTGATAAGATCGAAATCCTTGATTAACACTCTCCAAGCAAGCTTCTAAGAGGGCCATTGCTGCCAAGATGATTGATAAAGGTGGGCTACATAACATCAAAGGACCACCAGTCACTGAAGATGACCCAGGTCACATATCGATAATACATGGATGAATACTGCCCCGAGAGGACAATACAGCAGGATGCCTAGAGGATGGACAGAGAAATTATATATTAAAAGGACTGCCTCTTGGCAATATACCATTGGACAGGAGGCTAGTGGGGTGTGGTGTATGAGGGGGTCTGAATGCAGTTTAAAAGTGCACACACAAGGGAAATCACACTCTTGGCTCTCTTGCCTGATGGCTCTCATGCCTCATGACTCTCTTTTGCCATTTTGAGCCCTTCTGAGGAGACAATATCTAGAGGACGGCGTTGCGTAATGTATTATTGATGTTTTTGTATTTTATACAGTATGCTCTGTAATATTTTCCTTTAGTGTTTTCATGTTAGCATTTCCTATTTTCTTGGAAAATAAATAAGACGTTGTTTTACTAAGCAGTGTGTTTTTTTTCATAGCTAACCTCATATCATTGTACCATACACCATGTGTATCATCAACATTAACATTATCAGAGTTGTAATAGACTAGCTAACTATAGGAATAGACAAGTTATAGGGCGTACACACGGTCGGACTTTGTTCGGACATTCCGACAACAAAATCCTAGGATTTTTTCCGACGGATGTTGGCTCAAACTTGTTTTGTCTACACACGGTTGCACAAAGTTGTCCGAAAATCCGATCGTTCTAAACGCGGTGACGTAAAACACGTACATCGGGACTATAAACGGGGCAGTGGCCAATAGCTTTCATCTCTTTATTTATTCTGAGCATGCGTGGCACTTTGTCCATCGGATTTGTGTACACACACGATCGGAATTTCCGACAACGGATTTTGTTGTCGGAAAATTTTATCTCCTGCTCTCCAACTTTGTGTGTCGGAAAATCCGATGGAAAATGTCCGATGGAGCCCACACACAGTCGGAATTTCCGACAACACGCTCCGATCGGACATTTTCCATCGGAAAATCCGACCGTGTGTACGGGGCATTAATATGTATATGGAATAAATAGAGGGAATCCACAACCACCCGGGTAATATTTATTTTAATATTTATTTCAACATCTAAATGGCGTTGAGCACCCAGCACCTCCTTCATTTCACTGTGCCATGCAGAATGCTTCTGTCATTGCCACCTGACACTGTTTTGACAGGAAGCAAAGGGGCGCTCACTGTCTGACCCCTACTTTCTGACCCACAGTGAAATATTTGTACTTAGTCAATAGTTAAAGTGTCACTAAACCCACTTCATAAAAATAAATAAATAAATAAATGGTGTATTATATACTGTTCATACTAACTCAGTCACTATGGGATTTGTTTTCTGTATTCTGCAAAAAAACTGGTTGATCCTGCTGTTCTCTGACTCCCCCTTCTGTCCATGTCCCCAATTCAGCTAGGGATTTTGCAGCTGTGGTGGCAACTCTGCAAATCCTCAGTTTTGAGTGAGTTTCTATGCTGAGCATTTCCTCCCTATCACATCTGAGCAGCCCATGTGACTATAGAGTCCCACATGTGGGCGTATACACAGTGGTAAATGACAGTCCACCCCCTCCATGCTCACTAACCAGCTAAACAGAAGGGAGGCAAGATATTACATGTAGGTTAATGGAGGCTTCACCTATTATTCTAGGACACAGGCTGGAGGGGCGTGACACAACCTGTGACTGGCAGAAATCCTCCCACCCCATGTTATTGCAACAAAATAATAAAGATTTAATCTCAAATCCATATTTGTATGACAATTTAAAACAGTTTAATGATATTATTTATTTATATATTTATTTATATATTTTATGTGTATTTTTTTTTAACTATGTGACAAGCAGCAGAGGACTAGAAGCTCCTCCTGCTTATGTTTCCCTGCACATAGACTGGGAGAAAGCTGGGTCATGTGACAGCTGTATATGGATTAGGAAAAAGGTACTTAGATGGGTTTTTTTATTAAAATAATTACAGTGCCATCATCCACATACAGAAATAGAAGGGACGATGTAAATTAATCTCTTCACGCCAGCACCTCCCAGCCCTGTAAGAGTTTTAGGATGGCGGGAGGCAGGGATTAAAGAGGGAGTCCACCTAAAAAAAAATATTAAAAGCCAGCAGCTACAAATACTGCAGCTGCTGACTTTTAATAAATGGCCACTTACCTGTCCCAGGGTCCAGAGATGTCGGCAGCCAACGCCGATCACTCGCTCGACTCTCGGCAGCTGCCGCTACCATCCTAGGTGAGGGAATCAGGAAGTGAAGCATTGCGGCTTCACTTCCTGGTTCCCTACTGCGCATGCGCGAGTCGCGCTGCGCGTTGTAACTGGTCCCCGCTATCTCCTGGGACCTGTGTGTTTCCCAGGAGATAGCGCGGAGGGACAGAATGAGGCATAGACTCCCGTGGGAGTCTATGCCGGAAGTGGGTGCAGATACCTGTCTTAGACAGGTATCTGCACCCCCCTTCCTCCTGAAAGGTGCCAAATGTGACACCAGAGGGGGGGAGGGTTCAGAAAAGCGGAAGTTCCATTTTTGTGTGGAACTCCGCTTTAAGATCACGTGACGGCCGTAATTGGTTTTCACGTGATCCGAGAACTTTCAGTTAGGTGCGGGTAACTGTGCCAGGAGCACGCAGGGCGCACTCTCTTGGAACAGCCGCATTGACCACAATTCACGCAAATATGTGCATGTCGCCAAGGACCAGGCGCCGAGAGGCTGCATATTTGCATGCGGCCGGTGTCAAGGGGTTAAACAGTGTGTGCTTACTATCACTTTAAGTCAGGGCTCAAAAATTGGAGGAGCCAGTTGTTGACCTTATCTGCCACTGGTCCAAACCCAAGAACACAAAGTAATATTGTGCAGCATTGCTTTTCCTTTTTCATTTATGTTTTTATTTTATTTTCACCTAGCGATCTTGACAGTAACACACTTCCTGCCCTAGGGTGACAACCTTCAGTCACGCCACTGTATCTATGGAGGACTAGCTGGAGAAATGAGAGGAAATAGCTTGGGCACTGCACATATCGCCTTGCCCAAGTGGTTGGCAGGTAAAAGCAGCCTCACCTCGATTCATCCAGGTCATGCCCCCAATGTGTTTTGCCCCACCCCGTGGGCTTAATCATGTATGCATGGCGAAACTCGTTGGGCACGTGAACTGGATGAATCGAGCTGAAGCTGCTTTTATCTGCTAACCACTCAGGCTGGGCGACGTTTGTGCGGTGACCAGGTTATTTCCTCTCGTTTCTACTGTGTGCTCTGGGTCTGGATGAACCTCTCCCTAGCCTGCACCCTCATGAGTCAGTGGTATCTACTCCATTGGATCTTAACAGCCTGAAAGGGGACCCCTAAGCATTTACTAACACGCCCCCTTATGCAGTCACAGTCCCAGCATGCCCAGGGACTGTGACGGCATAAGGGGGCGGGGTCTCCGCCTATATAAATCACATCGGAGCTCTCAGAGACCATTCCAGCCAGAGAGACTGTCATGTCAACATGGGAAGAAGAGAAGAGAGAAGAAGCCCAGAAGCCCAGAGGCCAGAAGTCCGGACCTACGCTGGCAAGAGAGCGGCATGAAGACAGCGGAGGAGCCTGCCCAAGAACTGGAACACTGGGAGAAGAGGACAGAGAGAGCAGAGAAGAACCAACCAGACGCCGGGAGAAGAGGAGCCGGAGGGACCCCCCGAAGTCGGAAGAAGACCCGGAGATGTCTAATAAAATACTTCAAAAACCTGTGTAGTATGTTTTATTATTGACACTTTTTCCCTAGGTGAATGGGTAGGGGTACCATGTACCCCATACTCACTCACATAGGGTGGGGGGCTGGGATCTGGGGGCCCTCCTATTATAGGGGGCTCTCGGATTCCGATAAGCCCCCCGCCCGCAGACCCCGACAACCAACGGCCAGGGTTGTCGGGAAGAGGCCCTTGTCCTCATCAACATGGGGACAAGGTGCTTTGGGGTGGGGGGCCCGCAGGGCCCCCCTCCCCCAAAGCACCCACCCCCCATATTGAGGGCATGCGGCCTGGTACGGTTCAGGAGGGGGGGGTGCTCGCTCGTCCCCACCCCCTTTCCTGACCGGCCAGGCTGCATGCTCGGATCGGGGTCTGGTATGGATTTTGGGGGGGACCCCATGCCGATTTTTCAGCGTAGGGGGTTCCCCTTAAGATCCATGCCAGACCTAAGGGCCTGGGATGCCCCGCACTCGCCGCAATAGGAAATGTTGTTTTTCCTATTGCAGGGAGCACGAGTTGCAGTACTCTGCCCTTGCGTCGTATCTGGTCCGTCGGACCAGCATACAGACGCATGCAGACGAACGGGCTTTCCGTCAGGAACTGAGTCCGGCGGACTAAGATTTAAAGCATGCTTTAAATCTAGGTACGGCGGACTTTTGGGGAAAAAAAGTCCGCCGGAGCCTACACACGGTCGGATTGTGCGGCGGACTCTGGTCCGCTGGACCAAGTATGCCAGAAAGTTCGACCGTGTGTACGCGGCATAATTGAACAGATATAACAAAACTCTTTCAACGCTGCATTTAATAGACTGAATGGGAGCAGATAAAAGAAGTTCATTTTTGGGGGTTATATACATTTTACATTTTAGACAACTTTGTTACGCTGAACAACTTTCCCTTTTCCAACACAGCACCAGCTTTATGCAATGTTCCCTGCTGCTTTAGTGAGCATTAGCCGTTCCAAAAATAAATGTATTGTTCTCTATAAAATTCCTAGTCAATAAGCTACCAGAGTGCAATTTTTTTTTCTTTCGGCGGCATCTGTGGAAAATGTCAAAATAAATGGACTACAGAAGCAAAGGATTTGTACCATTGTAATAATCAAAGTTCTCAAACGCCTTGCTTCAGGAGATATCTGCAGACGCGGCTCCGAGGGACGTACGGATCTGTTATTTTAGCGCCGCTTCCACATCAAGATCTGCTGCTGAAAGAAAAAAGACAAATTGCGGTTTAATGCGGCCCCGGTTGTTCCGCTGACTGTTTGTCAAACCGGTTGAAAAGTAACGTTCCTTCATTTTAGTAAACAGATTGCTGCCAGCACTGCTCAAAGGTGGTGTGGTGCCACATTAAAACAAGCTTCAAGGGGAGTTCTGAGATGGCTGACAAAACATAATTTAACCTGGTTATGTCTTTATGAAACAAATGATTACATGTTTTTATATAAAGCTAGTATGAATACCCAAATAGATCTTTATATTGAAATCCTGTAATCTGATGAGCAATGGCATTCAAACTGGGTGCTCTATTGCTTTACACACTGCTGTTGTCGACAATGAGAACATGCTTAAAGAGATCCACTCACCAACATAAAAAATTGCAGGCAACACCGAAAACTTTTACAATATACAAAATACTTACAATGTGCTCTTAAACTGACAGCTCTGAGTCTGCTGCAGCTGCTGATGTCACATCCAACATGGTGGTGCCCAGAAGCTGTTTCAGGGCTTTTGGAGTGTATCACCCTCTAGCTAGTGTGCTAGTGTATATAGTTGTTAGAGTAGGTAAATTTGGGCTGAATCTGGGTCAGGGCTGAGTCATTTAGGGAGGCTGAATCCCTTATCAAGCAGCACCTCTGGTAACTCCCCTTGCTCTCTGGAACCTTGGAGAAGCTTTCAGAAGTAGAGGGCGGAGCCTAAGTGTATTGGAGTATTAATGAGGGCCCCAGCCAATCCCCAGAAAAGTGGACTGCAGAGGGTGGGCACCTCATAAATACTGCAGGGGGTCATGCCAGCAGGGACAGTCGGGTGAAATATGTAGAAGGAGTGCTGAGGAGGCTGTTGGTGGCCCTTGAGGGTGCCACCTAGTCCGGGAGGGGGGTGACCTCGGGTGCTGGAGGGACCCTTCGCAACACACAGAGGAAATCCTTCCTGGAGGCATGGGAGCATGGAGAAGTCGGCCAGGTGGGCTGGTGAGTGTGCAGTCTGGGAGGACTGTGGGAAGAGTGTCTGGGAGGACTGTGGAAAGAGTGTCAGTCTGGGAGGACTGTGGAGAAGTTAGCCAGGAGAGCTAGTGAGAGGCGCAGCTGCAGCCAGGCAGGCTGGCAGTGCCTAAAGTAGTGGTGCTGGATCAGTAGTCACAGGGAAATGTAAGTTGGACACTGGACTTTGCTACACAACCAAAGGGGCCTGAAGTCCCTGCCTGTAAAGGGCTCTTGCTTTAATCTGACTAAGTGCTTTGCCAGATTTATTAAAGTGTCTACTTTGTCCTGTGATGATATAGGGCAGTGATGGCGAACCTTGGCACCCTAGATGTTTTGGAACTACATTTCCCATGATGCTCTTGCACTCTACAGTGTAGTTGAGCATCGTGGGAAATGTAGTTCCAAAACATCTGGGGTGCCAAGGTTCGCCATCACTGATATAGGGTCTATTGGATGGAACCACAAGGTGTAGAGGAGAGTCACGCATTCAAGAAAATCAGAAGTGTCAGATTCTGAAGATTCTGCCAGAGGCCGTAGCAATGGAAGACAGTAATGTTTGGAACTGCCACCCACTGGAGAGGTAAGTGCGAAGAGTCCTCTTTTAAAGAGAAGTTATTGTTTGTTTTTTTTAAGTAACAAAGTCTCTTTAACCAAGTCTACACAGAACCAGCAAACCAACTTGTCCAGGGCCTCAAGTAGGTGTGTGGATGCGCCCTTGGATGCAGCTCCATTGCTTTCAAAACTCTGTCTTGGCCATGTCTCCGGTGAGTCCTCCGACTTAAGGGTTGGTATGCAGACCAGACTTCTAAGAAGGCACTGGCAGATTTGCCCTTCCAGGATGAGCAGCTCTTTGGAGCCACAACATCAAAATCCTTATGGGAGGTAAAAGTACCTTTCTTCCGCAATCCAGGAAAGGCAAGGAGCAGCAGCACAAGCTGTCTTTCTCTGTGCATGCATGTCTGTTTTGCTCCCCAGGCTCTTTGGACAAAGGTTCCAAGTCCTTCAAGGCTTTCTCTGGTGGCATGAAGCTCACCTTGTCACACAAGTCCAATAAGCCAAAGGACAAACATTCCATGGCATGAAACTTTGCCCCCACCAAGGTGGGGGGTGGTCTTTGTTGCCTGAGCAGCCTTAAAGATCACAACCTAAAAGTATTTTATTTTTATTTTTTTGATAAGACGATAGCAAAAAAATTATTGCCTGTGGTTTATTATGTTGTGTTGCATACCTAAAGTGTAAGTCCAACCCAAACATTTTTGTTTTGGATAGAGTGGGAAAGGATAAAAAACCTTAGGATTTACTTCTAATTGAGACTCTGTTACAGAGATTTCCCCTCACTTTTACCAGACAAGAAGGATGAGATTTATCCAGGTGAAATGCTGAATAATCGGTAGGGCCTCTGCTTCCTTCTTCTACAGGTATCTTACACCTTATGGCCTTCAACGCAACAGGACGGGGGACTGTGCCAGAAATATTTCAGTGTGTGTCCAGTTGGCCAGTCTAGGACCTCATACACACTATTAGATTTTCTACAGATTTTTGTCTTTAGATTTACCAAAACCATGTAATATGAGGTCAAAGCTTAATGCCGCGTACACTCGAGCGGACTTTTCGACCGGACTGGTCCGATGGACCAAGTCTGGTGGACAATTTGACCATGTGTGGGCTGCATTGGACCTGCAGCGGACTTTTTCGGTCGAAAATCTGACGGACTTTAGATTTGGAACATATTTCAAATCTTTACGTCGGAACTCATATCGAAAAGTCCGCTCGTCTGTATGCTAGTCCGACGGACAAAAAACCGACGCTAGGGCGGCTATTGGCTACTGGCTATCAACTTCCTTATTTTAGTCCGGTCATACGTCATCACGTACGAATCTGTCAGACTTTGGTGTGATCGTGTGTAGGCAAGTCCCTTTGTTCGGAAAGTCCATTGAAAGTCCACCGAAAGACCATCGGATAGACCGTCTGACCAGTCCGGTCGAAAAGTCTGCTCGTGTGTACGCAGCATAATGCCGCGTACACACGGTCGTACTTTTCGTCTACAAAAGTCCAACGGACGCTGACGGACTAAAGCTGGCTGGTAATCCGATCGTGTGTGGGCTTCTCCGGACTTTCAACTGACTTTTTTAGCCTCAAATCCGACGTACTTTAGATTTGAAACATGCTTTAAAACTTTACTTCGTAACTACGACGGACCCCGAAATCCGCTCGTCTGTGTGCTAGTCCGACGGACAAAAAGCCACGCTAGGGCACCTATTGGCTACTGGCTATGAACTTCCTTATTTTAGTCCGGTGTACGTCATCACGTACGAATCCGACCGACTTTTGTGTGGTCGTGTGTAGGCAAGTCCGTTCGTTAGAAAGTAGGCCGCAAGTCCGCCGCAAGTCCACCGAAAGTCTGCCGGAAGTCTGTCGGACAGGCTGTCTGACTTTTGTAGACGAAAAGTACGACCGTGTGTACGCGGCATAAGAGTTTTAATTTGTATTCAATCAGGCAGATCCTTGTACTACATGGTTTTGGTAAATCTGAAGACAAAAATCGGCAGAAAATCTAATAGTGTGTATGGGGTCTTACTGTACTGTGTCCTAGTTAGTTTCCCCAAACCTTTGGAAAATGTACACATCAGATGGCTTCATAGAAAGCTGATGGCATCTAACAGAAAATGTTCCTACGAGGGTGGTAAAAATGAAACAAGTAAAAACTGTTATATTGATCCCTCTTTTCAGAGGGTTTAGCAGAAAGCTGTTGCTCACTTTTGCAGAGAAAAAAAACATCAGAACATCAAAAACATAATGTCTGCAAAACATAGCAGTTTAGAAATAATGACTAGGTTTGGCACCTGGCTAAGATGATGGGGTGGATACAGAATTTTCCGTTTGGGAGAGATAAAGTAAGTTTTGTGTAGTCCTTTTACAATGAAATGTCAAATTTATTGCACTTTAGCAGTTTTTTTCTTTGAAATCTGCATACACTCTATACAGTTTAGTATTGTAAAAGGAATGTGTTTTATTAAGTGCCATCAATTTGATGTTGGTTTCTAGTGACCAAAAATAAATGAAACCAAAATCAGAACTCTCTTATGCCGTGTACACACGGGCGGACTTTTCGGCATCAAAGGTCCGACAGTCTTTCCGACGGACTTTCGACGGACTTTTGATGAACTTCCGACGGACTTTCGAATGAATGGACTTGCCTACATGCGATCACACCAAAGTCCGACGGATTCGTACGTGATGTCGTATGACTGGACTAAAATAAGGAAGTTGATAGTAGCCAATAGCTGCCCTAGCGTCGGTTTTCGTCCGTCGGACTTGCATACAGACGAGCGCATTTTTCGACCGGACTCGAGTCCGTCGAAAAGATTTGAAACATGTTCCAAATCTAAAGTCCGTCTGATTTTTGACCGAAAATGTCCGCTGCAGGTCCGATGAAGCCCACACACGGTTAGATTGTCTGACGGATTCGTCCTGTCGGACCAGTCCAGTCGAAAAGTCCGCCCGTGTGTACACGGCATAACAGCTAGCCAGCACTTAATAAAGTGTTTCACACTAAATGCTAAAAAAAAAAAAAAAATGTGGTGATATCCTTAATAAAAAAAATAAAAAATAAAGTGAGGTGCTATGCTATACCCAAATGGCTGACCTAGTAGGAGACAAACCGGAAAACACTCACCAATCGTAGGATTGGGCCCGGACACTGCTGCCAGACACTACTTACACCTAAAAACATCAGAAAAAGTAAATCTAGCCATGGTTACGTAATAGTTTACGTTTTTGGAGTTTTATTCAAGATGTGCAAAGAGAGACAAATATAATAATACTGTAAAATGTAACAAGAATACTTAACTATAGATGCCTTTTCGCCCTTTTCTAAGGGTCTTGTGGCTTGGCACAGATTATCAAAACCAGGCACATGCATTTCAGTAGCCCTGGTACAGAACAACTGTTACAAGTTTTGGCAGCGGTATATACAGGACTAGTGTGTAAGTAAATGACCAATCGTAACTGTTTGAAGAGTGGTATCACCTTTTAAAGGAATATAGTGGGCTCGGCCATATAGTCAGTTTACAGTGACATTCCTTTAGCATTAGGTCAGTTAAGGTAAAACCATACTTATATCCTTATATGGCCCATTAACCAGTATTTTGAGGCTTTCTTGTACATTAGTGAGCCTCAATAAAAGTAGAAATAAATTTTCTCCATGTTGATATTTTTTCTCCAGAATGTTCTTCTGTTTGGTCACCCCCTTCTTCAGTTCAAAGTGGACTGACCCTTTAACACTCTTGAAATCACTCTAAAATAAAATACCAATTGTTGGCTAACAAAGCCTTTAAACATTTCTGACCTTTACAAATGTAACCTGGTGATGGCTAAAACCAACAACTCTATCAGGAGAAGGATAAGTGTGATTCGGCTTTCCTCCTTGTATTTCTGTTTATAAATCAATATTTAGTTAATTACTGAACACAATTATTCCTTCAGGATTCCCACAGTGTGACAGCATCGCAATTTAAAGGAGTCACTTGAATTTGTATGTATTGTCAAAGCTGAGCCTATAGCCTTGGCTGATCAATAATATTACATTATAGTGTGACAATGAAAGGTCATCAGGCTCTATGCTTTATGGAGGCAGACCAAATATGTCACAATATTTCAGTAGCTGTTTATATCTTAAAGGTGCATTGCCTTTGATGGCCAATCCAAATATTACCTTATATTTAATAAAAAAGCAAAGAAATATTGACGTTTTCTTAGGTTTGGGACAGGGTGTTAAAAGTATTAAAAATCGGCTAGGTTTTTAAGTGATGTCTGTGTCCCATTTGGGGAGTTTCCCACTCAATTTTTGCCTTGGTTGCTACACAGGGAAGTGAATGGAAATATTTCAAAAAGACAAAGGGGGCATCTGCTGGCTAGATAGAAGGCTACAAATTGTTAAAGTAACCATGTCATGACATAAAAATTTCCAAAGCAGGCATGATTTAGCTTTCCCGCTGACCGTGTTGTAGAAATGCCTCTTTTCTGCAGAAATCATAATCTGATGTCCGCTGGAAAACCAACACTTCCGGGAGGGTTGATCATTTGGGTCCCCTGCAGCTCTTGATCATTGATAAAAAAGAGAGAGAGAACGCCCCAGCCTAGTGCATTATCCTTGATGAAGGCTCTGATGACGAAGGGACACCTTCGAAACGCGTTAGCCAGCAGCAGTCCTTACGTCCTCTTCCTAGGACCTGGAAAAACTGCTACCATTGGACCAATTGTTCCTGTGCCTGTATACAATGCGATTTTTTTCTCCTACCTTTGTGAGTAGATTTTAATCTTGGTTTTAACTAATAAATTAATCAAGGATAATGCACTAGGCTGGTGCGCTCTCTCTCTCTCTTTTTTATCATTACTACTAGGATAATCCCATCCTGAAGAGCAGCAAGGCCGAAACCCATAGTCCTTCTTGAACCCTGGGGATAATTTAGCCAATACACCTGTACGCAAGAGTATTTTGCGCTTATACTGTACAGCTCTTGATCATTGCAGGACACAGCAGTAACATGGCAGTTAGCCGAAGGAACTATTGAGAGATGGGGGGCCCATGAAAAATTGACAATCTTGGAAGTATCAGTTTCCTGGCTGACCTTGGGGGATGACTCCTACTGAATGGAACCATGTTCATGCCGCTGGTGGCAGTAGAGTACAGTAATCCATGACTTCCTAACAGGTTTACTTTTGATAGTTACATTTATTTATTTTTCTGTATGAGTTGGAGGATTTTCCTATACTTCCTGTCCTGAAGATTCAACAGGAAGTAAGAGGACAAACATAAATATTCCTCTCTAAGACAATTGTCAGTGAAACAGGCTCCCCAATTGGAAGAATTACCCTTACATCTTGTTCTTTAGAGACTTTAGAATATTTAGCACACCTCCTTGGACCCCATTTGTCCAGACAACATGATCACCTGCAGACTTGGCAACATCCACAGGCAGCTTAACTCTTCAATAAGATGCAGAAGTTGAATTCAACACAATTTTAATTCAGAAGACTGCAGTACAGAGGATATTTTTCTACTGTTTGGAAGTGTAAAAAGACAATGTCATTCCGAAGACCTTTTTCTGCAAAGTGCTAACACTGACTGAGGGAACGTGGAAGAAACAGGGAGCGTGTAAGTAAAACTACAAGAACTAGCTCTAAACAGGAGGGTAGGAAAGGGATGGATACCAAATTACACAAGTAAAAAAGTTGTAATGGGTCTAAACATTAGATGTCAGCATACTACAGAACAATAATAACCTGATGCAGTTCAATACAACATAGAAGGAAAAAAAAGAGGGACAGAAAAAAAGAGTTTAATTCTCCTGCAGCACAGTGCAGTGTGTAAGAATCTATATATTAGAGTATCTCACAAAAGTGAGTACACCCCTCACATTTTTGTAAATATTTTATTATATCTTTTCATGTGACAACACTGAAGAAATGACACTTTGCTACAATGTAAAGTAGTGAGTGTACAGCTTGTATAACAGTGTAAATTTGCTGCCCCCTCAAAATAACTCAACACACAGCCATTAATGTCTAAACCACTGGCAACAAAAGTGAGAACACCCCTAAGTGAAAATGTCCAAATTGGGCCCAATTAGCCCTTTTCCCTCCCCCCGGTGTCATGTGACTCTTTAGTGTTACAAGGTCTCAGGTGTGAATGGGGAGCAGGTGTGTTAAATTTGGTGTTATCTCTCTCACTCTTTCATACTGGTCACTGGAAGTTCAACGTGGCACCTCATGGCAAAGAACTCTGTGAGAATGTTGCTCTACATAAAGATGGCCTAGGCTATAAGAAAATTGCCAAGACCCTGAAACTGAGCTGCAGTACGGTGGCCAAGACCATACAGCTGTTTAACAGGAAAGGTTCCACTCAGAACAGGCATTGCCATGGTCGACCAAAGAAGTTGAGTGCATGTGCTCACATCATATCCAGAGGTTGTCTTTGGGAAATAGATGTATGAGTGCTTCCAGCGTTGCTGCAGAGGTTAAAGGGGTGGGGGATCAGCCTGTCAGTACTCAGACCATACACCGCACACAGCATCAAATTGGTCTGCATGGCTGTCGTCCCAGAAGGAAGCCTCTTCTAAAGGTGATGCACAAGAAAGACTGCAAACAGTTTGCTGAAGACAAGCACACTAAAGACATTGGTTACTGGAACCATGTCCTGTGGTCTGATGAGACCAAGATAAACTTATTTGGTTCAGATGGTGTCAAGTGTGTGTGGTGGCAACCAAGAGAGTAGTAAAAAGACAAGTGTGTCTTGCCTACAGTCAAGCATGGTAGTGGGAGTGTCATGGTCTGGGGCTGCATGAGTGCTGCCGCCTCTGGAGAGCTACAGTTCATTGAGGGAACCATGAATGCCAACATGTGACACACTAAAGCAGAGCATAATCCCCTCCCTTCGGAGACTGGGTCGCAGGACAGTATTCCAACATGATAACCATCCCAAACACACCTCCAAGACAACCACTGCCTTGCTAAAGAAGCTGAGGGTAAAGGTGATGGACTGGCCAAGCGTGTCTCCAGACCTAAACCCTATTGAGCATCTGTGGGGCATCCTCAAATGGAAGGTGGAAGAGCGCAAGGTCTCTAACATCCACCAGCTCCGTGATGTCGTCATGGAGGAGTGGAAGAGGACTCCAGTGGCAACCTGTGAAGCTCTGGTGAACTCCATGCCCAAGAGGGTTAAGGCAGTGCTGGAAAATAATGGTGGCCACACAAAATATTGGCACTTTGGTCCCAATTTGGACATTTTCACTTAGGGTGTACTCACTTTTGTTGCCAGCGATTTAGACATTATTGGCTGTGTGTTGCGTTATTTCGAGGGGACAGCAAATTTACACTGTTATACAAGCTGTACACTCACTACTTTACATTGTAGCAAAGTGTCATTTCTTCAGTGTTGTCACATGAAAAGATATAATAAAATATTTACAAAAATGTGGGGTGTACTCACTTTTGTGAGATACTCTAATATATAGATTCATTACACACCGAGTGATATATTTCAAACATTTTTTTCTTTTAATTTTGATTTTGGTGTCCCCAGTCCGCCGTGCCCCGCCATGCTTACCGGGCACCGCTTGCCCATTGGCGGGTCCGGGATCTCCATGGCGGGTCCCGGCAGGTGGAGGGGAAAGAGAAGAGCGGACACATACACACCCAAGCACATAAAATCTCCCCCCAAATAATTTTGAGGCGACACCCACATATACACACGCAGGAACTTAAACGCACATGCCGGGGCGCCTACGAGGGAAAACGTTGATTACGATACGCATGTTACATATCACTGCACACGTCGGAGTGAGAGCAATCATTCTAACATTCTAGGGGGCTTTTGAAACATCGCCTATAGAAAATATAGGGTACTGAAGTTTGACGCCATTTCAGGGGCGCAGAAAAATGTAAGGTTTGGCATAAGTGTTTTTTACTGAAAATTTGCATTTCCTAGACTTTTGTAATATCGTGTGACATAAAAAACTGCAACTGCCACTATTTTATTCTCTAGGGTGTCTGCTTTCAGAAAATATATAATATTTGTGGGTTTTATGTTCTTCAGGCTTAAAATTATTTTTTGAACATGTGTGCAAAAAATGCAAAAACGGCTCTGGCAGCGAAAGGGTTAAATAGTCTCTCAGTCTGGTTCAGTAGGTTATACAATCATGGGGAAGACTGCTGACTTGACAGTTGTCCAGAAGACAGCCATTGACACTCTCCATGAGTAGGGTAAGTCACAAAAGGTCATTGCTAAAGAAGCTGACCGTTCACAGAGTGCTGTATCCAAGCATATTAATGGGAAGTTGAGTGGAAGGAAAAAATGTGGTAGAATTAGGTGCACAAGCAACAGGGATAACTGCAGCCTTGAGAGGATTGTGAAGCAAAGACCATTCAATAATTTGGGGGAGATTCACAAGGAGTGGACTATGGCTTCAAGAGCCACCATACACAGATGTATCCAGGACATGGGCTACAACTGTCGTATTCCTTGTGTCAAACCACTCCTGAACCAGGGACAACGTCAGAAGTATATTACCTGGGCTAAGGAGAGAAAGACTGGACTGTTGCTCAGTGTTCTAAAGTCCTCTTTTCAAATTTAAGTAAATTTTGCATTTAATTTGGAAATCAAGGTCCCAGAGTCTGGAGGAAGAGTGGAGAGGCACAGAATCCAAGTTGCATGAGGTCCAGTGTGAAGTTTCCACAGTCAGTGATGTTTTGGGGAGCCATGTCATCTGCTGGTTTTGGTGTTTTATCAAGTCCAAAGTCAGCGGCGCAGCCCTCTTCCGGAAAATTCTAGAGCACTTCATGCTTACCTCTGCTGACCAGCTTTATGGAGAAGCTGATTTCATTTTTCAGCACCTGCCCACACAGCCAAAAGTACCAATACCTGGTTTAATGATCATGATATCACTGTGCTTGATTGGCCAGCAAACTCGCCTGACCTAAACCCCATAGAGAATCTGTGGGGTATTGTCAAGAGGAAGATGTGAGACACCAGACCCAACAATGCAGACGAGTTGAAGCAAGCTGGACTTCCATAACACCTCAGCAGTGCCACAGGCTGATCGCCTCCATACCACGCCGCATTGATGCAGTAATTTGTGCAAAAGGAGCCCCGACCAAGTGTTGAGTGCATACCATATTGTACATGGACATACTTATCAGTAAGCCAACATTTCTGTAATAAAAATCCTTTTTTTTTTATTGTTCTTATGTATTATTCTACTTTTCTGAGATACTGAATTTTGGGTTTTCACTAGCTGTAAGCCATAATCATCAAAATTAAAAGAAAAATGCTTGAAATATATCTACCTGTGTGTAATGAATCTATATAATATATGAGTTTCACTTTTTGAAAGAAATTTGTGAAATAAATGAGCTTTTTGATGATATTCTAATTTTTTGAGATGCACCTGTATATGCCAAATAGCATTTAAACTTATTCTTCTGTTACCCTCCAAGAGAACCTGTTCATGACAAAAAGAACCAGGGCTGTTTAGCATTAGCTATAAGGCCTTTGATGAGCTCAAATATATTCCTCAGCACTAGCAGTCCAATGATGGCTATAACATGTTTTCTGAATGGTCCTTTAAACTGTTACAGGCATAACAAATGTCATCAATGTTGTTGCAACACAACAAGCACCGCGAAGCAAAATGATTATTTAATTTGTCCCTAGTTAACCTTCCCTGGCGCTAGATGCTTGCTTGGCAAAGAGTGATGTTTCAAAGAACCCAGCTGTGCCCCAACTGCCCCGAATGCTGAACTTGTTTGTTTTGAAAAAGCTTCACACTTAATATTGAAAACATTTTATGCAAAATGTCACAAGGGAACCCTGAAGCAAAAACAAGCCTCTGAGCCAAGTAAATAGATGAGTGTGTTTGCCTGGCCTGGGTTTGCGTCATTAATGTAACACCAGGATCATGTAAATTATAGAAATAGAATCATATAAGGGATTACATCAGTTGGAAGACGACACATGTCCACCATGTTCAACCATAAGGAAATGAAACGCTTTGCATCTACAGAACATTAAACCATTAGATGAGCCAAAGGAAGGCATAAAGATCCAATTTGCTCCAGAAAAGAAAAAATTCCTTCCTGATACCCAAAAGTATTCCAATACTCTTTGTATCATCATAGTTTTACGTCTAAGGTTAGGTTTACCCTTGAGCTTGAGCTTCTTCAAGCATTTTCAAAACATTTTTTATTTGTATTTGCACATGCATTTTTTTGTGCGTTTTCAGGTTTTAGCAATTTTAGCCAATGAAAAGCTGGATACTAGAAAAAAATAAGTAATTGTACAAAAAAAGGCACTACACTTGTTTTTCAGACACTCCCGTTGAAGTCTATAGAGACCAAAAGTGTGCAACTCTGCCCCAAAGAAGCTCATGTACTTTTTTAATCTTCGGGCGACAAATTTCAAGCAGCAAGACACTCAAGTGTAAACAGGCACCATTGAATAGAATTGGAATTTTGGATGTTGAGCTTCCAGAAGCAGGCTTTAAATCGGCCATGTGTGAACCTAGCCTATAGTCATTTATACTTTGTGCATTAGAAACACATCCAGACCACTCTTGAAGCAATGTACTAAGCTAGATAAAACCAGATCCTGTGTGTTCCTCATTTCCACAGTTTATACAGTAAATAACTCTTTCTATATACTAAAATTAAACCTTTTCCTTCCAGTATGAAGAAATATAACAGCTCCAAGCTCACAAATCCCCCACCTCTGGAGACCAGATGATGGCCCTCGAGAGCCCAGTCCCACTTCACAACCCCAGACAGAATATAGGAAGTTGCACACCAATGATATCATCCAGCTTTATTAAACAAGGACATAGCACATTGCAGCCCCACCTAGAACCACCCCTCTCAAACATTTTACTCAATGCTGGCTTGACCACAGAAATATTACCTCAACCGCTGTGGTAACGGGGGTGGGGGGGGGGGGGTGCACACCGCACATGCATGACTCTTGAAAGTGGGAGAGCACTCATTCTTGTGATGCTGGGAGTATGCCCAGTGGTTAGTGCATCCCATACCCATATCCTAGGCAAGGCAGGATGATCTCTGCTTTTCGTCCAGGCTTTGGAGGAGTCATCAATGGCATACAAGATGACATTTAAACTAAGCCCCTGAGTGATCAGAAAAGGGGTAGTTATAACTTAACATTTGCTAAATAAACGCAAACACAGTTGGAAAAGCAAAAGCTATGCATATAGTACAGTGTAAAAGAAGTAATGTAGCTGTTACAAAACAGGGGCTTCTGGGAGCAATAGATTACAGAGAGGCAGTGCTGGGACAAGGTCATTTGGTGCCCAGGGCGGAGATGGCAAACTGCGCCCCCCCCCCCCCCCCCGACCCCTGTTTTTCACAGATTTTCCCCGATGTGCACCTGCGGCGGCGCGCGGGGAGGAATTAAATAGGAGGACAAAAACTTTTATCTTAGATGTTTACACTTATACCCCTTTCACATTGGGGCACTTTGCAGGCGCTACTGCGCTAAAAACAGCACCTGCAAAACGCCCTGAAAGAGCCGCTACTGTGTCTCCAATGTGAAAGCCCCGAGAACTTTCACACTGGAGCGGTGCGCTGGCAGGACGGTAAAAAAAGTCCTGCTAGCAGCATCTTTGGAGTGAAGGAGTGGTGTGTAATGATGGTAAAGCAGCGCTAAAAATAGCTCAGTTTTACCACCGATGCCGCCCCTGCCCCAGTGTGAAAGGGGGCTTAAGGTTTTTAATGTAGAGCCTGGTGCAACTAATGCACAAAGGGCTTAATTAACTGTGACTGGTCACAAATGCATCAGTGAACAATGGCAATACATTAACCCCCCCCCCCCCCATGCTGCATATTACAGAAATTAAAACTAGCATTGCTAATTAACCTCCCCTCAGCCTCCCCCCCTCCCCCATTCATGTATTATTCTGCTGCAGATTAATAAATGAACTGTCTGAATACGATTGGGGGAGGGGGGGAGGCTGAGGGGATGTTAATTACCAATGCTACCTATTTTTTAATTTCTGTAATATGCAGCATGGGGGGGGGGTAATGTATTGCCATTGGTCACTGATGCATCAGTGACCAGTGGCAGTACATTAACCCCCCCCCCCCTCCCATGCTGCATATTACAGAAATTAAAAAATAGGTAGCATTGGTAATTAACCTCTCCTCAGCCTCCTCCCCTCCCCTCATCGGATTCAGACACTTTATTTTAATATCTGCAGATGGCATTGCATTTGTTATTATCTGTTTAGTGCTTACTTTTGTGTCTTGTCTTGTGTCCGTTGTGTGATATACACACTTTGTTGCAGAGGCGTAACTATAACCTTCAGGGCCCCAGTGCAAGAAACCATGAAGGGCCCCTGACCCGCACTATGATGGGGGAGGGGGGGGGGGTATTGTGAAAGAATGAGGGGCAGTATGACGGGGTATTTTGACAGGAGGGGGCAGTGTGACCAAAGAAGGGTATCTGGAAAGTGTGACCAGAGGGGGGAGTGTGATAAGAGGGGGCACTGTGAAAGAAGGGGGGCAGTGTGACAAGAAGGGGCAGTGTGACAGGAGGGGGCAGTATGACAGGGGGATATTGTGACAAGAGGGGGGCAGTGTGACAGGAAAAGGATACCTGGGAAGTATTACAAGAGGGGGGCAGTGTAATGAGGGAGCACTGTGAAAGGAGGGGGACTGTTTAACAAGAGGGGGGTAGATATGACAGAAGGGGGACAGTGTGTGGGGGGCACAGTGTGAGAGGGGACAGTGTGTGGGGGGACAGTGTGAGAGGGGACAGTGTGAGAGGGGACAGTGTGAGAGGGGACAGTGTGAGAGGGGACAGTGTGAGAGAGGGGACAGTGTGTGGGGGGACAGTGTGTGGGGGGACAGTGTGTGGGGGGACAGTGTGAGAGAGGACAGTGTGAGAGGGGACAGTGTGAGAGCGGACAGTGTGAGAGCGGACAGTGTGTGGGGGGGGGGGGCAGTGTGTGGGGGGACAGTGTGAGAGGGGGCAGTGTGAGAGGGGACAGTGTGTGGGGGGACAGTGTGAGAGGGGACAGTGTGTGCCCCCCACACACTGTGTGTGAGAGGGGACAGTGTGTGGGGGGACAGTGTGAGAGGGGACAGTGTGTGGGGGGACAGTGTGAGAGGGGACAGTGTGAGAGGGGACAGTGTGAGAGGGGACAGTGTGTGGGGGGACAGTGTGTGGGGGGACAGTGTGAGAGGGGACAGTGTGAGAGGGGACAGTGTGAGAGGGGACAGTGTGTGGGGGGACAGTGTGTGGGGGGACAGTGTGAGAGGGGACAGTGTGTGGGGGGACAGTGTGTGGGGGGACAGTGTGTGGGGGGACAGTGTGAGAGGGGACAGTGTGTGGGGGGACAGTGTGTGGGGGGACAGTGTGAGAGGGGACAGTGTGAGAGGGGACAGTGTGTGGGGGGACAGTGTGTGGGGGGACAGTGTGAGAGGGGACAGTGTGAGAGGGGACAGTGTGTGGGGGGACAGTGTGTGGGGGGACAGTGTGAGAGGGGACAGTGTGTGGGGGGACAGTGTGAGAGGGGACAGTGTGAGAGGGGACAGTGTGTGGGGGGACAGTGTGTGGGGGGACAGTGTGAGAGGGGACAGTGTGTGGGGGGACAGTGTGTGGGGGGACAGTGTGAGAGGGGACAGTGTGTGGGGGGACAGTGTGAGAGGGGGCAGTGTGTGGGGGGACAGTGTGAGAGGGGACAGTGTGTGGGGGGACAGTGTGTGGGGGGACAGTGTGTGGGGGGACAGTGTGAGAGGGGACAGTGTGAGAGGGGGCAGTGTGTGGGGGGACAGTGTGAGAGGGGACAGTGTGTGGGGGGACAGTGTGAGAGGGGACAGTGTGAGAGGGGACAGTGTGTGGGGGGACAGTGTGAGAGGGGACAGTGTGTGGGGGGACAGTGTGAGAGGGGACAGTGTGAGAGGGGACAGTGTGAGAGGGGACAGTGTGTGGGGGGACAGTGTGAGAGGGGACAGTGTGAGAGGGGACAGTGTGTGGGGGGACAGTGTGAGAGGGGACAGTGTGTGGGGGGACAGTGTGAGAGGGGACAGTGTGAGAGGGGACAGTGTGAGAGGGGACAGTGTGAGAGGGGACAGTGTGAGAGGGGACAGTGTGTGGGGGGACAGTGTGAGGGGGGACAGTGTGTGGGGGGACAGTGTGTGGGGGGACAGTGTGAGAGGGGACAGTGTGTGAGGGGACAGTGTGTGAGGGGACAGTGTGAGAGGGGACAGTGTGAGAGGGGACAGTGTGTGGGGGGACAGTGTGAGAGGGGACAGTGTGAGAGGGGACAGTGTGTGGGGGGACAGTGTGAGAGGGGACAGTGTGAGAGGGGACAGTGTGAGAGGGGACAGTGTGTGGGGGGACAGTGTGAGAGGGGACAGTGTGTGGGGGGACAGTGTGAGAGGGGACAGTGTGTGGGGGGACAGTGTGAGAGGGGACAGTGTGTGGGGGGACAGTGTGTGGGGGGACAGTGTGAGAGGGGACAGTGTGTGGGGGGACAGTGTGTGGGGGGACAGTGTGAGAGGGGACAGTGTGTGGGGGGACAGTGTGTGGGGGGACAGTGTGAGAGGGGACAGTGTGAGAGGGGACAGTGTGTGGGGGGACAGTGTGTGGGGGGACAGTGTGAGAGGGGACAGTGTGAGAGGGGACAGTGTGTGGGGGGACAGTGTGTGGGGGGACAGTGTGAGAGGGGACAGTGTGTGGGGGGACAGTGTGAGAGGGGACAGTGTGAGAGGGGACAGTGTGTGGGGGGACAGTGTGTGGGGGGACAGTGTGAGAGGGGACAGTGTGTGGGGGGACAGTGTGTGGGGGGACAGTGTGAGAGGGGACAGTGTGAGAGGGGGCAGTGTGTGGGGGGACAGTGTGAGAGGGGACAGTGTGTGGGGGGACAGTGTGAGAGGGGACAGTGTGAGAGGGGACAGTGTGTGGGGGGACAGTGTGAGAGGGGACAGTGTGAGAGGGGACAGTGTGAGAGGGGACAGTGTGTGGGGGGACAGTGTGAGAGGGGACAGTGTGTGGGGGGACAGTGTGAGAGGGGACAGTGTGTGGGGGGACAGTGTGAGAGGGGACAGTGTGAGAGGGGACAGTGTGTGGGGGGACAGTGTGAGAGGGGACAGTGTGTGGGGGGACAGTGTGAGGGGGGACAGTGTGTGGGGGGACAGTGTGTGGGGGGACAGTGTGAGAGGGGACAGTGTGTGAGGGGACAGTGTGTGAGGGGACAGTGTGAGAGGGGACAGTGTGAGAGGGGACAGTGTGTGGGGGGACAGTGTGAGAGGGGACAGTGTGAGAGGGGACAGTGTGTGAGGGGACAGTGTGTGAGGGGACAGTGTGAGAGGGGACAGTGTGAGAGGGGACAGTGTGAGAGGGGACAGTGTGTGGGGGGACAGTGTGTGGGGGGACAGTGTGAGAGGGGACAGTGTGAGAGGGGACAGTGTGAGAGGGGACAGTGTGAGAGGGGACAGTGTGTGGGGGGACAGTGTGAGAGGGGACAGTGTGTGGGGGGACAGTGTGAGGGGGGACAGTGTGTGGGGGGACAGTGTGAGAGGGGACAGTGTGAGAGGGGACAGTGTGAGAGGGGACAGTGTGAGAGGGGACAGTGTGTGGGGGGACAGTGTGTGGGGGGACAGTGTGAGGGGGGACAGTGTGTGGGGGGACAGTGTGAGAGGGGACAGTGTGAGAGGGGACAGTGTGTGGGGGGACAGTGTGAGAGGGGACAGTGTGTGGGGGGACAGTGTGTGGGGGGACAGTGTGAGAGGGGACAGTGTGTGAGGGGACAGTGTGTGGGGGGACAGTGTGTGAGGGGACAGTGTGTGGGGGGACAGTGTGAGAGGGGACAGTGTGAGAGAGGGGACAGTGTGTGGGGGGACAGTGTGTGGGGGGACAGTGTGAGAGGGGACAGTGTGTGGGGGGACAGTGTGAGAGGGGACAGTGTGAGAGAGGGGACAGTGTGTGGGGGGACAGTGTGTGGGGGGACAGTGTGAGAGGGGACAGTGTGTGGGGGGACAGTGTGAGAGGGGACAGTGTGTGGGGGGACAGTGTGAGAGGGGACAGTGTGAGAGGGGACAGTGTGTGGGGGGACAGTGTGTGGGGGGACAGTGTGAGAGGGGACAGTGTGAGAGGGGACAGTGTGTGGGGGGACAGTGTGAGAGGGGACAGTGTGAGAGGGGACAGTGTGTGGGGGGACAGTGTGTGGGTGGACAGTGTGAGAGGGGACAGTGTGAGAGGGGACAGTGTGTGGGGGGACAGTGTGAGAGGGGACAGTGTGTGGGGGGAGAGGTGGGTGGCCAGTGTTGTGCTTTACTTACATGAGAAGCAGCATGCTTCCTTGTCATGTCTGCACTCTGCAGGATGTCCCTCCAGGCAGCACACAGTTCACTTCCCGAATATCATTGTATCCAATGGAGAGGGGAGGGGCCTCTGACCTGAGCGTGTATTAGCAAGACTCAGAGTGTACAAGCAGAGGGAGAAACTTGTGCACTCAATCTGCTGGTCAGAGGCCCCTCCCCTCTCCATTGTACTCACTGATATTCGGGAAGTGAACTGTGTGCTGCCTGGAGGGACATCCCGCAGAGCGCAGACATCACATAGCTGCCGATCGCCCCCTTACGCCCCCCTCTCCTGTATAGTTAGATGCCAGCCAGGGGAGGTGCGGCGTCTTGGGGCCCCCCCACACTGGCAGAATTCCAGGGCCCAGTCGCAAGTGCGACTGTTGCGACCCTGAAAATTCCGCCACTGCTTTGTTGGTTCCTCCTCGGTGGCTCCTCTAGGTTGCAGCTTCTGCAGCAGCTCTCTATCTCCTCCCATCCCGCCTCTGGCCATCAGTGATGTCACGCCGCCGGGACGGGACTACGAATCGCCTTCATAGGGGGAGAGAAGCGCTGACAGGGAAGGGGCTTGTGCAGTCTGTTTAGGCTTGTGCCGGGTGCAGGAGTGCACTCGGCACATAGTTACAGTACAGCTATTAGCAGCGCCGGCTGGTGTGTATGTACTACTATGATGAAGCACACTGCCAGCACTTCATCTGCGCCCCCCTCCCTTCAGCAAATTCTATCGCCCAGGGCATCCGCCCCTTCCGCCCCTGCCTTGTACCGGCTCTGCAGAGAGGTATTACTAATACAATAAACTAAGTGAAGTGCACACAACCACTGGTGATTCACTTATGACAGCCTCCTTCTTACAGTGAGGTAGGCTGGATCTGGCGGTCCAGGTGAGCAGCTGGAGGGATCCTGGGACTGGCTCCACAGGCAAGTGGCAGAAAGAGTCTCTGATCTGAACACACAGGCACAGGCTGTTGATGCAGGACAGACCCCCACTTCAGGCTCAGCACTCTGGACACATCTTCTTAGGAAGCTGTGTGCTATTGTGCTTCTGTTTCAATAGTTTTTATTAAATGTTTTAGTAAAACAAAGAAAAAGTGATTGTTTGGTAGAGCAGCGAACAATCCTCGCACGCTCCAAGCATGTATCATAGGAGACATACAAATGAGAGGTTTAATGGAGATTAATGTAGACTATAACACACAGGTTAGGTCTGCCATGTGGTCCCTAACACACTTTAACTAAAAAATAAAACAGGACAGTTAATGATTATAAATCACTGATAGAACATTTGAACTTCATAAGCTCTGTGAGGCAACTATCCAACTAGCCACCTAATGTATTATGTGCATGTAAAACAGCATGGGCATAGATTCATAACATTAGTGGAGTAAAACCACAGTAAAGTGTTCCAGGTGACTATGAAGCCTCTTTCCCATGTTGTGAGATAGGTAAGGTTCTTTCAACAATCAAACATTACTACTGTCTCTTATGGGGGACCCTACTCCCAACATAATACCTAGAAGTGTTTGGGTTAAAAAGAAAGAGAAGCAGCAAGAGGGCTATGGAAGAACAATACTAAGATTTTGCTTGAGATAAAGAGGTAAAAGAAAAGAAGAAAAGGGAACAGAGGAAAGGGGGAACCCATCCAGGAATCCTCCATTGATCGCCCAGGTGAATGATTCTATGTATTAGGGACCTGTAGGTATGCAAGCCAGGGGGACCATATTTTGTCACAAAGGGATTGTTTGTCGCGTAGAACGCTCACTATTTTTTCATTCAACATGATCTACGTAAGTTTACGTTTCATCTATGTCATGTCTATAACAGGACTTTTCTACGCATACACAATGGCAATTTTGGAACATGAAATATATTAGAGTCTGAGTGTGTCTAAGACGACACTAGCATCTTTAATGATATTAACCATTGTGACCGAGAATATGAACGAGTGAACATTCATTCAAAAGCGCTGAATCTTGGGACACGTCCACCATATGTGTGTAGGTGTACCCACCGGGCCACAACCCCTGAAGCAGGGGGCCGAGGTACCTGGATACATTTTGGAGTGCTATTGTGCTTCTACCCAGCTTCCGCACTTTAGAATTACGCACAAAGGACCCGTGCCTGATGCACCAGAAGTGACTGGAGACAGATTACATGCTCAGTCACTTCTGGTGCATCAGGCTAATGCCCTGTACACACAATAGAATTTTCCGACAACAAATGTTCGATGGGAGCTTGTTGTCGGAAATTCTGACTGTGTGTAGGCTCCATCGGACAATTTCCGTCGGAATTTCCGACAAACAAAATTTGAGATATGGATCTCAAATTTTCCGACAGCAAAATCCATTGTCTGAAATTCTGATCGCGTGTACACAATTCTGATGCACAAAATTCCACGCATGCTCGGAATCAAGCAGAAGAGCCGCACTGGCTATTGAACTTCATTTTTCTCGGCTCATCGTACGTGTTGTACGTCACCACGTTCTTGACGTTCGGAATTTCCGACAACATTTGTGTGACTGTGTGTATGCAAGACAAGTTTGAGTCAACATTCGTCGGAAATAAATCCAGGATTTTGTTGTTGGAAAATCCTACCATGTGTACAAGGCATATGTCTCTCTGAGTACCTCAGGGCAGGAGAGTGAGCACATTATACCCCCTGGACATGTCCAGGGGTTGGTGGGAATTCAGAATATTGTGGGAAAAAGGAGTTAAAGAAGCCCACGTCTGCATCTGAGCATGGTACTGGGGCCCCTTGAATGCATGGCTTCCGATTACAGTATGTTTACATGTTTTGAAACTGCCCCAACCTACAGCTTTTATCTGCCGATATATGTGACATTACATAGTTACATAGTCAGGTTGAAAAAAGTCCATCTAGTTCAACCTAGTTCAACCATAACAAAAAAATAATAAATAAATAAATAAAATTAAAAAAATATCATACAATCCCATATACCCAATCCTATACCCACAGTTGATCGAGAGGAAGGCGGAAAAAACCCCCCCAGAAAAGCAGGATTCAATTTGCTACAGCAGGGGAAAAAATTCCTTCCTGATCCCAGAGAGGCAGTCGGATTTTCCCTGGATCAACTTTACCTATAAATGTTAGTACCCAGTTATATTATGTACATTTAGGAAAGAATCCAGGCCTATCTTAACGCAATCTACTGAGCTGGCCAGAACCACCTCTGGAGGGAGTCTATTCCACATTTTCACAGCTCTTACTGTGAAGAAACCTTTCCGTATTTGGAGATGAATCTCTTATCCTCTAGACGTAAAAGTGCACCCTTGTCCTCAGTGCTGACCGTAAAGTGAATAACTCAACACCAAGTTCACTATATGGACCCCTTATATATTTATACATGGTGATCATATCTCCCCTTAATCTCCTCTTCTCAAGAGTGAATAAATTCAGTTCCTCTAATCTTTCGTCATAGCTGAGCTCCTCCATGCCTCTTATCAGTTTGTTTGCCCTTCTCTGTACTTTCTCCAGTTCCCTGATATCCTTTTTGAGAACTGGTGCTCAAAACTGGACTGCATATTACAGATGAGGTCTTACTAATGATTTGAACAGGGGCAAAATGATATCTCTCTCTCTGGAGTCCATACCTCTCTTAATACAAGAAAGGACTTTGCTCGCTTTGGAAACCACAGCTTGGCATTGCATGCTATTATTGAGCTCATGATCTACCAAAACCCCCAGATCCTTCTCCACCATTGATTCCCCCAGTTGTACTCCCCCTAGTATGTATGATGCATGCATATTCTTAGCTGCCAAGTGCATAACTTTACATTTATCAACATTAAACCTCATCTGCCACATAGTTGCCCAATAAGACATTGAGGTTGGCTTGTAAATTGGAGACATCCTGTAAGGACGTTATTCCACTGCATAGGTTAGTGTCATCTGCATAGACAGAAATGTTACTTTTAATCACAGACCCAATATCATTTATAAAGATTAAAAAGTAAGGTTCCCAGCACTGAACCTTGGGGTACACCACTGATAACCTTAGACCATTCAGAGTAAGAATCATTAACCACTACTCTCTGAATTCTGTCTTTTAGCCAGTTTTCTATCCATTTACAAACTGATATTTCCAAGCCTGTAGACTTTACCTTACACATGAGCCGCGTGTGGGGAATAGGGATGAGCCGAACACCCCCCGGTTCGGTTCGCACCAGAACCTGCGAACGGACCGAAAGTTCGCACGAACGTTAGAACCCCATTGACGTCTATGGGACTCGAACGTTCGAAATCAAAAGTGCTCATTTTAAAGGCTAATTTGCATGGTATTGTCCTAAAAAGGGTTTGGGGACCCGGGTCCTACCCCAGGGGACATGTATCAATGCAAAAAAAACTTTTAAAAACGGCCATTTTTTCGGGAGCAGTGATTTTAATGATGCTTAAAGTAAAAAAAAAAAAGTGAAATATTCCTTTAAATATCGTACCTGGGTGGTGTCTATAGTATGCCTGTAAAGTGACGCGTGTTTCCCGTGTTTAGAACAGTCCCTGCACCAAATGTCATTTTTAAAGGAAAAAATCTCATTTAAAACTGCTTGCGGGTTTAATGTCATGTCGGGTCATGGCAATATGGATGAAAATCAGTGAGACAAACGGCATGGGTACCCCCCAGTCCATTACCAGGCCCTTTGGGTCTTGTATGGATATTAAGGGGAACCCCGCACCCAAATTAAAATAAGGAAAGGCCCTATATACTCTGAACAGCAGTATACAGGCGGTGCAAACAAGACAGGGACTGTAGGTTTGTTGTTAAGTAGAATCTCTTTGTAATTTTTGAACGGGTACATTTTTAACGTGTTTAGCTCCAGCCAAAAAATCTTTTTTAAGCTTTTTGGAAAACATAGGGAAGGGTTATCACCCCTGTGACATTTGTTTTGCTGTCTTTCCTCCTCTTCAGAAGATTTCACCTCACTTTTTGTCCCAATGAAAAATGTTTTTTGAAAATTTGGGTTTTTTTCTGGAACAAGGATTGGAAAGCATCAGTGGAAAGGAGAATTCTTTTTCCCATATTAACTCTTACAGGAGAGAATTTCCCTTCCTAGGGGTAGATTTCATCTCACTTCCTGTTGTCTCCTTCCGTTTGCAAGTAGGAGTCGTTTGTAAGTTAGATGTTTGAAAGTAGGGTCCTGCCCTATATACTCAGCAGAAATTTGGGCCTTAGGTGTTGCTGTGGCCACAACACTGTAAGCCCTCACAGGGCCCTGCTGTGAAATATTAGATCAAGAATTGTAATTACATGCCCCTGTTGAACAGGAGCTGAAAAATTAGGCCTTAGGCACTGGTGCTGGTGCCACAACACTGCAACCCTTCACAGACACTCGAGTTGGAACGCAGGAACGAGCCCTGCTGCAAAGTATTGCATCAAAAATTGTAATTACATGCCCCTGTTAGACAGGGGCAGAAAAATTGGGCCTTGGGCACTGGTGCTGGTGCCACAACACTGCAACCCCTCACAGACACTCTAGTTGGAATGCAGGAACGAGCCCTGCTGCAAAGTATTGCATCAAAAATTGTAATTACACGCCCCTGTTAGACAGGGGCAGAAAAATTGGGACTTAGGCACTGGTGCTGGTGCCACAACACTGCAACCCCTCACAGACACTCTAGTTGGAATGCAGGAACGAGCCCTGCTGCAAAGTATTACATCAAAAATTGTAATTACACGCCCCTGTTAAACAGGGGCTGAAAAATTGTGCCTTAGGCACTGGTGGTGGCGCCCAGAACCAAAAATGTTCTTACAAGCTATCAGCGTGATGATTGAGGAGGAAGAGGATAATTACTCAGGGATAGTCACTCAGCATCAGCATAGGCAGTCTTTGAAGGGATCTGAGATTTCAAAAAAAATTATTCGGTTACATCAGCATCAGGTGCTTGGTAGCTGGTGGTGATCCAAGACTGATTCATTTTTATGAAGGTCAGCCGATCGACCGAGTCGGTGGACAGACGCACCCTGTGATCGGTTACCATGCCTCCAGCAGCACTGAATGTGCGTTCCGAAAGAACGCTGGATGCAGGACAGGCCAGTAGCTCAATTGCATACTGTGCAAGCTCTGGCCAGTGATCCATCCTCAAGACGCAGTAACCCAGAGGATTTTCGGTGGGAAAGGTGTCCAAGTCTGATCTTGCCCCTAGGTATTCCTGCACCATGTAAAACAGACGCTGGCGATGGTTGCTGGAACCGATCATACCTTGGGGCTGCGGACCAAAAAATTGTCTGAACGCATCGGTCAGACGGCCACCTTCTCCACCGCTCCTTCTTTGACTGACCGAAGCCTCAGCAACACGTTGTCCAGAAACAGGAGTTTGTAACCTCCCAGTCTCTGGGAACGCATTGCACAGACCTTTCTGCAAGGCCTCCCGAAGATGTTTCATCCTCTGCTCCCTCTGCGATGGCAAGATAAGGTCCGCAACCTTACCCTTGTAACGTGGATCAAGGAGGGTTGCCAGCCAGTATTGGTCCTTCTCCTTGATACCACGAATACGAGGATCCTTACGCAGGCTTTGCAGGATCAGGGAGGCCATGCAGCGTAGGTTTGCTGAGGCATTCGGTCCGGAGTCCTCTGGGTCACTAAGGACGACAACGTCCGCAGCCACCTCCTCCCAGCCACGTACAAGTCCATGTGTTTCTTGGGACTGATCCCTTAAAGACTGCTGCTGATGCTGAGTGCCAGGCTCCACCTCCATACTGACACAATCTTCCTCCTCCTCCTCCTCCTCGTCCTCTTCCTGTGTGATCGGCGGGCACGCAGGAACACTGTCTGGATAAAGGGGGCCTTGAGAGCTAAGGAAGTCCTCCTCTTCCTGCCTCTGTTCTGCCTCAAGTGCCCTGTCCATTATTCCACGCAGCGTGTGCTCCAACAGGTGGACAAGGGGGACAGTGTCACTGATGCATGCACTGTCACTGCTCACCATCCTCGTGGCCTCCTCGAATGGTGACAGGACAGTGCATGCATCCCTGATCATGGCCCACTGGCGTGGGGAAAAAAAACCAAGCTCCCCTGACCCTGTCCTGGTGCCATAGTCGCACAGGTACTCATTGATGGCCCTCTGCTGCGTGTGCAGCCGCTGCAGCATGGCCGATGTTGAGTTCCACCTGGTGGGCATGTCACAGATTAGGCGGTTCTTGGGCAGGTTAAACTCCTTTTGGAGGTCCGTCAGCCGAGCACTGGCATTATATGACCGGCGGAAATGCACACAGACTTTCCTGGCCTGCCTCAGGACATCCTGTAAGCCCGGGTACCTGCCCAAGAACCGCTGCACCACCAAGTTAAGGACGTGAGCCAAACAGGGCACATGGGTCATTTGTCCCTGTCGGAGGGCAGAGAGGAGGTTGGTGCCATTGTCGCAAACCACCATTCCTGCCTTAAGTTGGCGTGGCGTCAACCACCTCTGAACCTGCCCCTGCAGAGCTGACAGAACCTCTGCCCCAGTGTGGCTCCTGTCCCCCAAGCACACCAGCTCAAGCACTGCATGGCATCTTTTGGCCTGCGTACTTGCGTAGCCCCTTGAACGACTACGGAGCACCGCTGGTTCCGAGGAAGAGGCCATAGAGGAAGAAGTAGAGGAGGGGTTGGAGGAGAGAGGTGTGTCACAATCAGCATTTTGGAGGCGTGGTGGCGGAACAACCTCCAACACTACTGCACCTTGTCCTGCATCCTTCCCAGCTGCCAGCAGAGTCACCCAATGCGCTGTGAAACTTAGGTAACGTCCCTGTCCATGCCTGCTGGACCATGAGTCAGCGGTAATATGCACCTTACCGCTGACCGCCCTGTCCAGCGAGGCATGGACATTGGCTTCCACATGCCGGTAGAGAGCCGGAATCGCCTTCCGTGAGAAAAAGTGGCGTTTGGGTACCTGCCACTGAGGAACCGCACATTCCACAAACTCACGGAAGGGGGCAGAGTCTACCAACTGAAAAGGCAGCAGTTGAAGTGCTAGCAATTTTGCCAAGCTAGCATTCAACCGCTGGGCATGTGGATGGCTGGGAGCAAACTTCTTTCGGCGGTGCAGCAGCTGGGGCAGGGAAATTTGCCTGGTACAATCTGACGTCGGTGTACCAAAAGCAGATTGCCCACAAGTACTTGGCTGTGACACACCTAATTCTACACCTTCATTCCTCTCACTGCAGGTCTCAGAGAGGACTGGAGGTCTAGTGGGGTTGGAAATCTCAGCTGATGAGGAGCAAGGAGAGATCCTCTTTGTTCTTTGGTGTGGGTCTTTTAGATACGCTTGCCAACGAACTGCATGGCAGGTCAACATATGTCTGGTCAAGCATGTGGTACCCAAGCGGGAGATGTTTTGGCCACGTGAGATACGCTTGAGACATATGTTGCAAATAGCAGCGGTGCGATCTGATGCACTCGTCTCAAAAAAGGCCCACACCAAAGAACTTTTTGAATAACGCGCAGAGACTGCAGCGCCCTGCACATGTGGAGCTTTGGGGTGTGATGCAGTCAATGTGCTGCCCTTAGGCTGGCCCCTGGAGGGCATCCTGCCTCGTTGGTGATGTGCCGCCTCCTCCTCCTCCTCCTCCTCCTCTCTCCTATCAGGCACCCACGTTGAGTCAGTGACCTCATCATCCCCTCCCTCCTCATCACTGGAGCAAACCTGGCAGTATGCTGCAGCAGGGGGAGCATGACTGCCCGATTGCTGTCCTTCTTGGGCACCCCCTCTGTCCGTGCTCATGTTACTGCCTTCATCGAGCTCAGTATCATCATCAGAGCCTTCCAAACGCTGGGCATCCTCCTGGAGCATGTACCTAACACTGCGGTCAAACAGTTCGAGGGACTCCTCAGGAGGACATGGTGGAGCTAGGGAAGGAGTCACTGATGACATTGAGCTGAGGGAAGAGGCCGCTGCTTTGCCAGACAAAGCACCCTGGGCATGGGTGAGAGAGGATGAGGAGGATGAGGACGGCTTGGTCATCCACTCGACCAAGTCTTCCGCATGTTGCGGCTCAACACGGCCAGCTGCCGAAAAAAAAGGCCAAGCGTGTCCCATGGCCACGTGCTGATGAGGATGCACCGTCTCCACGACCAGCACTAGACACAGAGCCTGCTTGCCCTCTCTTATTGGCTTGTGACTGTCTGCCTCTCCTTCTTGGCCTTCCAGACATACTAATGGCCTGTAGCTGCACTAAGCTGGGATAGAACACCAGTAATTTTCTTCAGGTAGCTTTATATACTGTAACCAGACAAGCCTGCCTGTCAGTAGGAAGATAACAGGAACGGATCTAGCTGAACACTGTGAGCAGGACGCACTGTACTAAATGTAAATAGTCTAGCTGCCTGACCGTGGTACTAATAGGATCAAATAGAACACCAGTAATTTTCTTCAGGTAGCTTTATATACTGTAACCAGACAAGCCTGCCTGTCAGTAGGAAGATAACAGGAACGGATCTAGCTGAACACTGTGAGCAGGACGCACTGTACTAAATGTAAATAGTCTAGCTGCCTGACCGTGGTACTAATAGGATCAAATAGAACACCAGTAATTTTCTTCAGGTAGCTTTATATACTGTAACCAGACAAGCCTGCCTGTCAGTAGGAAGATAACAGGAACGGATCTAGCTGAACACTGTGAGCAGGACGCACTGTACTAAATGTAAATAGTCTAGCTGCCTGACCGTGGTACTAATAGGATCAAATAGAACACCAGTAATTTTCTTCAGGTAGCTTTGTATACTGTAACCAGACAAGCCTGCCTGTCAGTAGGAAGATAACAGGAACGGATCTAACTGAACACTGTGAGCAGGACGCACTGCACTAAATGTAAATAGTCTAGAAGATAACAGGAACGGATCTAGCTGAACACTGTGAGCAGGACGCACTGCACTAAATGTAAATAGTCTAGAAGATAACAGGAACGGATCTAGCTGAACACTGTGAGCAGGACGCACTGCACTAAATGTAAATAGTCTAGAAGATAACAGGAACGGATCTAGCTGAACACTGTGAGCAGGACGCACTGCACTAAATGTAAATAGTCTAGAAGATAACAGGAACGGATCTAGCTGAACACTGTGAGCAGGACGCACTGCACTAAATGTAAATAGTCTAGAAGATAACAGGAACGGATCTAGCTAAACTGAATACAGTGTATATATATATATATGCAACACCTGGGATGCATATATATACACAATACACTGTAAGTGCAGCTAACTGACTGACTGTTCTGCCTAATCTATCTAACTCAAATCAAATGACACTGTCTCTCTCTCTCTCTATCTCTCAGCACACCGGAACACACACTACACAGGGCCGCCGTGCAGGCGGCCTTATATAGTGTGGGGCGTGTACTAAATCCCCTGAGCCATAATTGGCCAAAGCCTCCTTGGCTTTGGCCAATTACGGCTCTCTGTTCAGGCGGCGCTGTGATTGGCCAAGCATGCGGGTCATAGTGCATGCTTGGCCAATCATCAGCCAGCAATGCACTGCGATGCCGCAGTGAATTATGGGCCGTGACGCGCCACACGAATTTGGCGCGAACGGCCCATATCGTTCGCAATTCGACGAACGGTCGAACAGCCGATGTTCGAGTCGAACATGGGTTCGACTCGAACACGAAGCTCATTCCTAGTGGGGAACTGTGTCAAACGCTTTTGCAAAATCTAAGTATACCACGTCCACCGCCACCCCTCTGTCCAAGGTTTTACTTACCTCCTCATAAAAAGAAATCAGGTTTGTTTGACAACTTCTGTCTTTCATTAATCCATGCTGTCTGTTGCTTAAAATATTTTTTTCCAGCAAGAACTCGTCTATGTGGTCTTTTAATAAACTCTCCAGTATCTTCCCGAGTATAAAAGTTAAACTAACAGGTCTATAGTTTCCTGGTAAAGACTTTGTTCCCTTGGCCCTACGCAAAATCGAGGGGTACTATTCCCGTCATTAATGAGTCCCTAAAAATAATGCCGCGTACACGCGGTCGGACATTCCGACAGAAAAAGTCAGATGGGAGCTTTTCATCGTATATTCCGACCGTGTGTATGCCCCATCTGACTTTTTCCGTTGAAAATTCAGACGGACTTAGATAGAGAACATGTTCTATAATTTTCCGACGGAATAAATTCCTATCGGGAAAACCGCTCGTCTGTATGCTGTTCCGACGTACCAAAAATGACGCATGCTCTGAAGCAAGTACGAGACGTTGTACGTGTTGTCCTGTCATACATGTTGTACGTCACGCATTCTTGACAGTCGGAATTTGGTATGACCGTGTATGCAAGACAGCTTGAGCGGAATTCCGTCGGAAAAACCTTCAGAGTTTATTCCGACGGCAAAACCGGTCATGTGTACAGGGCATAAGATACAATGGATGCATAAGGAGCCTCCACCTTCCATGTATTCTGTCGTTGGTTCCAACGTGAACCTAGACAGATGGGTCATGCCCAGCCCCTCCCAGAAATGTATCAACCTGGTCCACCACATGCCGAACCCTGGCACCAGGGAAACAGTAAACCATTCGGTTGAGGCGATCTTGGAGACAAATTATTCTATCAGTCCTTCTGATTATAGAATCCCCTATTACCCCCAACTGTCTAGGCCTACCTGCACTCCCCTCATCACCTCTACTAGATGGGTTGCTCTCCTGGCTGTTAGGGGTAGCAGTGACATCTAGGGCTGCCACCTCTGTGTTTGCCACCTCCACAACTTCACCAAACTTGACAAATTTGTTTTGATGCACAAATAAAAGACTGGCCTTCCTTTTCTGTGAGCCCCTTCCACTCCCTCTAACTACATTAACCCATCTTCCTATCTGATAATCCTGACTTGCCCCTCCACATCAACCCTACTGACCACCTGCTCAGTGAGCAGAGGACCCCTTTCAAGGTTGTCCTTTCTGCCTAGTGTTGCAATTTGCTCCTCCAGATCTCTAATGCAAGCTACAAGAAGGGCAACCCGCTCACATCTGTCACAGCGGTATCCATCCTGGAGCTGCTGCACCAATTTTGCATACATGTGGCACACTGTTCACTGAGCAAAACCTTCAACCCTGCTAGCTAGCACTCATTTCCCAGTTACAATATAATTACTTATAGGAAGTGTCCTGTCTTAACTCCCGTTTTCAACTCCTGGTTATTAACTCTCCACTTTAATTCAAAATTGCACTTATGTTCACAAAATCCAGATGCAAGCCAGCAGGGCTGGACTGGGACAAAAATTTGGCCCTGGACTTCCTCATGACTGGCCCACTTTAATTTTGAGTGTCCCCAACAGCACCCCCCTTACATCAGAGTGTCCCCAACAGTGCCCCCCTTACATCAGAGTGTCCCAAACAGCGCCCCCCTTACATCAGAGTGTCCCCAACAGAGTCCCCCTTACATCAGAGTGTCCCCAACAGTGCCCCCTTACATCAGAGTGTCCCCAACAGCGTCCCCCTTACATCAGAGTGTCCCCAACAGCGCCCCCTTACATCAGAGTGTCCCCGAAAGCGCCCCCTTACATCAGAGTGTCCCCAACAGCACCCCCCTTACATCAGAGTGTCCCCAACAGCGTCCCCCTTACATCAGAGTGTCCCCAACAGAGTCCCCCTTACATCAGAGTGTCCCCAACAGCGCCCCCTTACATCAGAGTGTCCCCAACAGCGCCCCCCTTACATCAGAGTGTCCCCAACAGCATCCCCCTTACATCAGAGTGTCCCCAACAGCGTCCCCCTTACATCAGAGTGTCCCCAACAGCGCCCCCTTACATCAGAGTGTCCCCAACAGCGCCCCCTTACATCAGAGTGTCCCCAACAGCGTCCCCCTTACATCACAGTGTCCCCAACAGCGTCCCCCTTACATCAGAGTGTCCCCAACAGAGTCCCCCTTACATCAGAGTGTCCCCAACAGCGTCTCCCTTACATCAGAGTGTCCCCAACAGCATCCCCCTTACATCAGAGTGTCCCCAACAGCGTCCCCCTTACACCAGAGTGTCCCCAACAGCGTCCCCCCTTACATCAGAGTGTCCCCAACAGAGTCCCCCTTACATCAGAGTGTCCCCAACAGCGTCCCCCTTACATCAGAGTGTCCCCAACAGCGTCCCCCTTACATCAGAGTGTCCCCAACAGCGTCCCCCTTACATCAGAGTGTCCCCAACAGAGTCCCCCTTACATCAGAGTGTCCCAATCAGCAGCTCCCTTCACAGTGAGTCCCCACCAGCAGCTCCGTTCACATCAGAGTCCCCACCAGCAGCTGCCTTCAAATCAGAGTCCCCAACAGCAGCTCCCTTCACATCAGAGTCCCCACCAGCAGCCCACTTTACATCAGAGTCCCCACCAGCAGCCCACTTCACATAGCAGTCCCCACCAGCAGCTCCCTTCACATCAGAGTCCCCACCAGCAGCCCACTTTACATCAGAGTCCCCACCAGCAGCCCACTTTACATCAGAGTCCCCACCAGCAGCTCCCTTCACATCAGAGTCCCCACCAGCAGCTCACTTCACATCAGAGTCCCCACCAGCAGCCCACTTCACATAGCAGTCCCCACCAGCAGCTCCCTTCACATCAGAGTCCCCACCAGCAGCCCACTTTACATCAGAGTCCCCACCAGCAGCCCACTTCACATCACAGTCCCCATCAGAGAGCCCCCATCAGCAGCCCTTCACATCAGTGTCCTCCCTCTCCTCCCCCTCCCACATGTACAACTCACCGTTTTGAAGGCAGCTTCTCGTTCCTCTCTCCAGTCATGTGATAACAAGTGATAGGGGAGAGAGGAAGGAAAAGGAAAGTCTGCCGTTGGTCTATCTCCCCCTGCAGGCTGGAGGGAGCATAACGCCTAATGGAAGCTTCTCCTCCTGACAGGAGTGAAATGCGATCACTCACTGTCAGAGAGTAGCGGCTCCAGGACTGCACCTGACTGGCCCACTGAGACATCAGCCCACCGGGAATCTCCCGGTAGTCCCTATGGCCAGTACAGGCCTGCAAGCCAGCATTAGCAGGGAGCCAGCTCCAATGGGAGTTTGTATAGACACTTATATACATCTGTAAACAATTAACCACTCCCCTTAATTAGCAGAGGAAAAAAAATTACTGTTTAAAAAGTGTCAGAAAAAGGAGGGGAAAAAAAGTATTTTAAAAAAGTATAGCAAACTTATCAAATAAAGGAGGTAAAAAAAAAAAAAAAACCACTTGCAAGCACAAGCAGTCAAAAGCACAAAAGCACAACTCCTGGTTATTAACTCTCAATCGCCCATTTATCTTTGGGGAATTGTTTGTATTATTAGGCGTTTACTCCTTTTTAGGGACTCTTTAGGGATACAGGGATTTTAGTTTTAGTGTTGTTTGTATTTTGCTCGTTCTTAGCGAATAAACATTTTTGTATTACAACTCTTTAGGGTGTGTGTTTTTATCACACTTTTTTTTATTTTTTTTGTCCCTTGCTAGCTATTTATGATTACATACTCCACGTTATTTATGCGGCGAGTGCTATAATTTTTGAATATAGGCAGGATTCCCATGTATCTACATTTTGTGCCCTATTGCCACCCTTAGATATTTTTGGAAGGCAGGGAGGATGGGCACGTGGAAGTAGGCATCTTGGAGATCCACTGAGATCATCCATCTGGATGATCGTTTGCAAGGATTCCATCTTGAAGGTGTCTAGGAGAATGAAAGGATTCAGATGTTTCAAATCCACCATCAGTCTCCAATCCCCATTCGTTTTAGGGATCAGAAAAAGAGTTGAATAGAACCCTGTGAACCTCTCAGAGGGAGGGATAGGGACTACCGCTTGTTGGACCTGTAATAGGAGTAGAAACTTTTGCAGTGCTTCTGCTTTCTGCGGTGAGACCTGAATTCTTGATAGGGAAAACTAATCTTGCGAAGGATGATTTGAGAATGTCCAGAAATGCCCAAAACGGACGGTGGATACCACCCAAGGATCTTTGCAGTGGCTGGCCCAGACCCCGGAGAAATGGCTTAGTCTGGCTCCAACCAGAATCCCCTGGGGTAGCCTCGTGTCAAAAAGGTTTTGCTCCGTCCTGGGGGTTGGGAATATTTTTCTGTTTATTAGACTTTAAGAAGGTGGCTTAAGTGCTTCTCCAGTTCCTGTCATGTACCTGGGTGTATTCGAACCAGGATGTTCCTGGTTCCACAGCTGCAGTCTTACTTGTTGTGCCACAGAAGAGCTCTGGAATTATGGCTGTGTTCTCTCAGTTTGATGCATTACCTTGGACTCACTAGCCCCACCTGCTGCCAGCTGTTGACAATCTACAATCAAAGCAGCCCATAAATAGTAGCACCTCCTATCTCTCAGTGCCCGTTTGTGTGGACTAGCTCCCTGGGTGTTGTGACTGCTTTGTGACTCTGAATACCATATATGAACTTCTGCCAGAATTCCTGACTACTCTCTAGCCTGCTGATTTTGTACTTCACCTCCAGCTCGTGTATGACCTTTGCCTGCCTGACCACTCTCTGGATTTTGATCGTGTACCGCTTTGCCTGATCTGTTGCCAACCTGATCTGCCTGACTAAGTTTTCGCCTGAATCCTTAGCACACAAGCTCCACTTCGGACACTACCTATTACAGGTACCTTACAGTTCCTTGTAGGATCTCTATTTTAACGGAACTGAGGGAAACTCCTATTCCTGGAAGATTGAAACTTGGAAGAAAATACTCAAGACTGTCTCATCCTCTTATCTTGAGGGAGTAAACCTGACTTTCCTCCAGTTACCCGGGAGATTGCCTTTTCAAGTCTATCCCCAAATAGTGCCTTGCCGTCTAAGGGGATCCTGCACCAATTATGCTTAGAGGCTGCATCAGCCGCCCATGGTTTTAGCCACAAGGCCCGTTTGGCCATAATTGTATGCCGCATGGCTCTAGCTGAAAATCTTATTGCATCGATGGTCGCTTCCCCCACAAAATGAGCTGACATCTTGAGCTTTTCCAGTGCTTTAATGATATCATCTTCTGTCTTGTTGGATGGCCACCTCTATGTTCTCCGTCCAGATTCTAATGGCATTTGAGACTGATGTCAACGCCACTGCTGGCCTGCAGGCGCCTCCGGGCCGACTGGTAGGCCTTTTTAAGGTCTGAATCTATGCGCCTATCTAAAGGATCCTTAAAGGAGGCTGAGTCCTCCAGTGGCAAAAGTGATGTTCTTGGCTAGGCGCACCACTGCCGTATCAACCACCGGGGAGGTGTCCAAAAGAGCTGAGTCTGACTCAGCTAAAGGGTAAAGCTTATGCAACCAGTTCAAGGAAAAACGCTTCTCTGTCTTTTTCCATTCATCCATGATGAGGTCTTTCACTTCCTCCATAAGCGGGAAAAAGGAAAGTTTTTTCTTCAAAAAAGGAAAATAAGACCTCAACTTCTTAGGAGGTTCCTCAACCTCCTCCCAGCCTATGGCCTGCTTTACTGCTGGCACAAACGGCTGGACTAAAGAAAAACTGAACCCCGACAGGTCAGTCTCATCCGCTGACTCTTTTGACTCATCATTGTTCCCTCCAGTTGTAGGAGGAGGTACTGAAGTGGACAACCCTGCTAGAGGGGACATGGGAGCACTACATCTGCAGTCTCTTCCTGCTTACCTGTCGCAATATGCTGGGGAAGTGTTGTTTCCATTAGTTCTGCAAGTGAGTTCTTAACGACTTTTTTGATCAAGTTTGTAACTTGCTGAGCTTCAGCCTCCCCTTGAGCGGCATATCTTCTGAAACAATCCTTGCAGACTAGTTTATCTGCCATAGGAACAGCACCGCAAGCCTGACACTTTCTTGAACCTTCCCGTCTGGGAGAATTTGTCGATCGATGTCTTTTGGAAGAAGATCTGTCATCCGAATGACGTCGTGATCTAGATGATCGACTGCGTTCAGGGCTTGGATGGGAATGACCTCCATGATGGCCAGAAGTCCTGTTAGGCTCCATGTACACGGGACGCTGAAAGTACTCTGAACATTGTTTTTGAAAGCTTGAAGCTGGCATTTAGAAACGCCCGTTTAGCCACGTTTGCATGCCGCCTTTAGCTGCGTTTGCGTCTAGAAGCGTTTAGTAAGGATAATATCATAAGACCCTCCCCAAGCTCAAAAAAAGGTTTTATTTAACTATTTCAGCCATTTTGTGAGACCAGCGTGAGCAGCAGCGTCCTTGTATTTGTCCCCATTTCTGTGCTTTCTTTTTACGATGGATCCCATAATGAGCAACATGGATGAATGAACGTGGGTTTAGCAGCAGCAGTGTACATGGGGCCTTAGACTACTTATCTTGGCGTATAGGGCTGAAACAAAAGGTAACAGCGTAAAAGCACTCTTTTTCTAAAAAAAAAAAATTATTTTTCTTATTTTTTCAGGAACCGAAGTGCATGTCCTTACCTAGAGAAACAAGGATCTTGATCTTTTTTTTTTTTTTTTTCTCATTCAGTGACTTCATTGGGGAGGGTTATTTCAACTTCGCAGTTCAATTTTTGTCCCTTCCCATTTTCACATCATTGTGGAATTTTCCATTCTTTTATACATTCATTTAGAAAAGAAGAAAAAGTATTTATTTCTAACTGTAAAAACTACAAAAAGACCCCCTATCAAACTTTTTCACCCTCCCTCCCCCACTGGTTTGTTTCAGTCTATCCCCTGTCTTCCTACCTCAGGGCCCTGTGCCCTCTATCATTTTCCCCCAATATTTGTCCGAGGTCTTGAATTTTTTCCATACACCCCAGATGTTATTAAATTTTTCGATTTGGTCTTTGTCCCTGGTCCTTGGAAATTCCATTTTGCTATAATAATCCACTTGTCTAAACCATTCTCTTATATCTGGTCCTTCGCTGCCGAGCCACCTCTTTGGGATCAATCCCTTCACAGCATTCAAAAGCTTTGGGATTATTGTTTTTGTGTATTGTTTCCTTGGTGTTTTAGAGATATGGAATAAGCATGTCAACATATTATAGTCTATCTTCTCTTCTGTTATCTAATTTATAAGATCGACTAATTCCAGCCAGAATTTCTTTATTTTGGGACATTCCCACCAAATATGTGTCATCGTGGCTCTCCCTCCACATTTTCTCCAACAATCTGGCGAGCTATCCGGTTGGTATTTCTGAATTCTCACTGGGGTTAGATACCACCTCGCCAAGAATTTATAATTCATCTCGATGGTGTTCATGTCCCAGGCGTGATTGTATCCCGCCCTGATCATCCTCTCGACCTGCTGTTCTTCAAATTTAATATCCAGTTCTTTTTCCCATCTTTCTATGTAGGAGGGTCTTCCTGACCCTTCAAGGTCTGTCAGTAATCCATATATTTTTGAAATTCCATTTTTCAGTGGGATTTGTGTGGCACACAGTTTTTCCAGTGGGTTTAGCTCTCCTCCGTCTCTAATTGGTTGCGGCAACGACTTTACAAAGTGATATAATTGAAATAGTTCCCATTCTCTCATCTTCCACCCATTCGTGACCTCTAATTCTAGTGCTGTTTTCATCTTTCCTTCTATAGTGATATCTTTAACTTGTGGATTTTTTGTTTTAATTTTGTGAAATATTTCTTTTCCAGGTATAAAAAATTTAGTTCCTGTGAGCGAGATCAAGGGTGAATTATATACCCAGTTTTCCTTCCGATAAAGTGCGTCCCATACTTTGAAAAAGTTTTTAGTCAGTTCGTGTGATTCTGAGTCCAGTGTTCTAAACTTACTTGGTGTCCAAATATTTTTGTGCAGTGTAGTTCTACTTAAAGTGCTTTCTATCTCACCCCACTTTTTTTCCCTGTTTTCTTTTGACCACTCTACCATACATGCTAATATTACCGCCTTGTAGTAGATTTTTATATCTGGAGCGGCTAAACCACCGTGCTTTCTCTTCCTGGTCAGTAGTGTATGATTTACTCTCGGCTTTTTATTATGCCATATATATTTTAGCTGCATTTTTTTTGTTATGTTGAAAAAACTCTGAGGGATCGCAATAGGTAACATATGTAAGGTGTACATTATTTTCGGTAATATCACCATTTTGTACAAATTTATTCTGCCCATCCAGGATGTTGATTGTAGGCTTATCTTTTTTAATTCTGCCTTTATCTCATTTATTAATGGTATGTAGTTTGCCGGATATATTCTCTCGTAGTTTGGTGTTATTTTAATTCCCAGGTATGATAGTTCACCTTTCACCCACATAAAAGGGTATTCTCTTTGAAGAGCAAGGACTTAGTTTTTTCCCAATCCGATATTTAGTATTTCTGTTTTTATAGGGTTAATTTTGAAATCAGAAAGTTCTCCATAGTATTTTATTTCTTTAATTATATTTGCCAGAGTCGTCTTAGGGTTCGTTACATACATTAAAATATCATCGGCATACGCCGCGATTTTATATTCTATATCCCCCACTCTCGCCCCCCCATCCCCTGATTGTTTTGCAGGGTCACCAAAAAGGGCTCCAATGACAGGACGTATAGGAGTGGCGAGAGCGGGCAGCCTTGGCGCGTTCCATTGTACATCTCAAAAATTGGTGAGAGTCTCCCGTTAATCTTAACCATTGCCGTAGGCCCATTATATAAATTTTTGATCCACTTCATGATTTTGGGACCCAGTCCTAGATGCTGCAACGTATCCATCATAAATCCCCAGTCTACCCTGTCGAATGCTTTTTCTGCATCAATCGACAGGAGTAACACTGGGGATCCACCGGACTTCTTCTTTCGCAGCATCAGTAATGTTTTAATACTGTTGTCTCTTCCTTCTCTGCCCGGAATAAATCCGGTCTGGTCCGGGTCTATCCAAAGAGTCATACATTTTTTTAATCTACTGGCTAAGATTTTTGCGTAAATTTTTGTATCCGCATTTAATAAGGCTATGGGCCTATAGCTAGAGCAATTGGTTTTATCTTTTCCTTCCTTGGGGATTATTGTTATGTATGCTAGTAATGTTTCTCTTCTTACCTCTTCATCTTCTCCAATTTTATTCAAATACTCGCAGAACCTTGGTACCAATTATTCCTGGAATCTCTTATAGTATTTGATCGTGAACCCGTCTGGTCCGGGACTTTTTCCTGAAGGTGTGTCTTTCATGGCTGTCCTAATTTCATCTTGCGCTATCTTATTTTCCAGCTCTCTCAGTTGTTCAGATGCTATTTGTGGTAGATTAGCTCTTTTTAAATAAGTTTGAATTTTCTTCCTTCTTACTTCTTTTTCTGATTGTGGTTCTTGCTTTTTTATTGAATAAAGTGAACTGTAATATTGTGAAAAGGCATGCGCGATATCTGTCGTCGTATGTTTTATTTCTCCCTTGTCGTTTTTTATTTTTTCTATATAATTTAGAGTCTTCTTTTTCTTTAACATATTGGTGAGATATTTACGGTTTGTTTCCATCCTTATATCTCTTTTGCAGTACCCTGTTATGTTCTTTTCTCTCTTCGTGTTCCATTATTTCTTTTAATTGTTCTCTCTTTAGTGTCAGGGCCCTATACGTTTCTTTTTCAGCTTGGTTTTTGTGTCTTTGTTCCAGGTTCTGTATTTCTTTTATCAATCGCATCATGCTTTCGTTTCTTTCTTTCTTTTTTCCTGCCCCAATCGATATCAATTTGCCCCTAATAACCGATTTATGTGCTTCCCATATAGTTGCTCTTGACAAATCAGGGGTATCGTTCTCCGCAAAGTAATTTCCAATCTCTTCCATTATAATTTTTTCGGTTTCGCTGTCGTCTAATAGATCTTCATTGATTCTCCATGTACCTCGCCCCATGAATTCCCCATATATTTTCATCTTCAGCCTTACTGGGGCATGATCTGATATTGTTGTGGATCCAATTGTTGTTTCTATTACCTCCTCTAAACTTCTGTGTTCCACCATGATATAATCTAATCTGGAGTACATTCCATGGACTGTAGAGTAATATGTGTAGTCTTTTACGCTCGGATGTTGCACCCGCCATGCGTCCACCAATTGGTATTCGAAAAGTTTCTTTTTAATCTTCCTTAGTTGTAATGTTTCTCTTTCCTGTGCTTCTGACGTACTATTCAATTTGTGGTCCATGGGGAAGTTGAAATCTCCAGCCAGTATTAGTTTACCCTGTATAAACTCTATCAGATCTTTCAATTCTTCCTTTAGATAATTTTTGGGGTTTTTGTTGGGGCAGTAGACATTGGCTAGCGTATATTTCATGCCCAGTATTGTCCCTATGAGGAAGAGAAAGCGACCTTCTGGGTCAGTTTTTCTCTTCTCTATTACAAAACAGATGTTATTCCTAAATCCTATTGCGACCCCTTTTGCCTTTCTGATTGGTGAATCTCCATAATACTACTTTGGGATATTTTTAGAATATAATTTGACATTTGAGTCATTGGTGATATATGTTTCCTGCAGAAAAATTATTCCGGCCTTACTTCTTTCTAGTTCTTGTAGTATTATCCGTCTCTTTTTAGGTGAATTCAAACCTCGGACGTTGTAGGTCAGGAAGTTGATGTTATTTGTTAACTCCATTTCACTCTATTTCCCGTGCGTCCCCCCCCGGGCGCCCCCGCCCCCCGGCTGGCATTAAGACCTCCGGGTGGGGGGGGCCTGCAAGGGGCGACATGCGGGAACACTACACATTCGTCTTTATTCTCTTTTTTCCTTCCTTTCCCTTCTCTTTCATTTCTTCTATCTTGCTTTGTTTTATGAGGTAAACACAGGAGCCTGAGTGTCTTCCTTGTGAAACAAACCTTATTCCTCCCTTGCCCTCCTACCCTCCCCCCCCCCCACCCCAACCCCAAACCCTAAGACTTTTGACCTTTTGGTCATGAGCAGGGACCCCGTTTCCTTTTTTTCCTTCTCTCATTTCTTTCTTCTTCCTTCTTTAGATGTTCTCTCTCCCTGCTCCTATAATTGAGGTGGAGGTCTGCTTGGCGCTTCTGAACTGTTTCTCCCTTACCATTGGGGTAGCAGCTTCAGGGCATGCCTCGCGTTCGGGTTCCCCTCTCTCATCCCCTAGCTAACACCTCTTCCCCCTTCCTCTGACTTTAATATTCTTACTTTACCCTTTTCTTTCTCTTATATTTCCGTTATTATCTTTCTACTTGATTTGCTTACTGCCGGCTTCATCCCCATTCTTCTTCTCATCCCCCCGCTATACTATTTTCTACGCGTCAGCTGCCATTGTGCTTCCTCTACGTTCAGACTGTCAGATCTTCTGATTATATCTTCAAGGTTTTCTGGTAGTGGAATTTCCAGAGCTTTGCAAAAATCAGGGATTTCGTCAATAAATTTCAGTTTGATAGTTCTTCCGTTTCTTTTTACCATCAGGCATGCTGGGAAGCCCCAGTTGTATTGGATTTCCTGTTCCTGCAGTATTTTTAATAGGGGTTTTAATAACCTCCTTCTTCTAAGGGTTTCCTGCGAAAGATCTTGAAAAATTTGGATTTCCTTTCCTTCTAAGGTAATTGGCGATTTCCCCTTCAGGTTTCTCCAGATATGATTTTTTACCTCCCAGCTTTCGAACCGGACAATTATGTCTCTTGGGATATCAATCGACATTCCCTGCGGTCTCCTTATTCTGTGTACTCTTTCAATCTTAATCTCATTGGATTCTTCCTTTAAGATGATTGGGTTGAAGACCCGGCCAATTACTTCCTTCAAATTTTCTGTCTGGGAGGGTTCTGGGAGTCCTCGGATTCTTAGATTCTTTCTTCGATCCCTGTTTTCTTGATCTTCTGCTCTGAACGCCTGCTCCTTATATTCTAATTTCAGGGTTTTAATTTCTCCTTTCAGCTCTTTAATCATTTTTGCATGGAGATCTGTTTTTTTTTTCCACTTCCTCTACTCTTGCAAGCATATGACCCATGTCTTTATGGATTACTGCCATTTCTTGATCTGACGGCGGCTGTCTCATTCCTGTGGGGGCAGGCAGTAGCAGCTTAGATGAAGGGCAGAAAACACACTAGCAGAAAAAAAGAGAAAAGAGGGGAAGAGATTTTAGATATACACCATCTTTTTTTTTTTTTTACCTATCAGAGCACATAGACTGAGGGCACGCAGGAGCCCTCAGCACAGACAACCTGCTCCACCAAAGCAGGCCGCCATACTAATCTCCCCTCCTCCTTAAATAGGACCAGGGGAGGAGAAAGGAGGGCGTGGACATATGCCTGCGCTACCCATCCTCCTATAGTGAGGGCTAAAGCCTAAGCTGATGCCATCAAGGAAGATGGCGCCTGGGTCCTCAGCCCATTGCGAAATGCGCCGTACGACGGCCGATGCCGCCCACATCCCGCCCACAGCCCTTGATTCAGCAAGGACGCCACGGACTCCCAGCAAACTTTGAAGAGGAGGGAAAGATACAAAGTTTACAAACTGACAGAACATAAAACATAAAACAGGCATGCTGCCTTACCGGCCCCAAGCATTGTACCAGCCATATTCCATCTGCAGGACTACTGCTCCTGTTTAGGAGACTGCTGCAGCCCCAAAAGATCCTCAGAAGGGTCTCCCCACCTTATCAACGCTTTTAGCAGCCCTCTCGCAGCGCCTGAGAGAGGAACCCAGACGGAACCTGCCCAAGGCAGAGGCAAGGACACGCCACACCACTATCCATGAGGTATTAGGAAAAAAAGGAGAATGCTGGGGGGTATTGGTTTTTCTTTTATAATATATTCACTACCCCAAGAGGAGGAGCCCGGGGCTGAGCTCATCATAGGTATGCTGCCATGGAGGCACCAGGAAAAAGTATTTTAAAAACTGATAGCAAACTTATCAAATAAAGGAAGAAAAAAAAAACAAAAACACTTGCAAGCACAAGTAGTCAAAAGCACAAAAGCACAATTTCTGATTATTAACTCTCCACTTTAGTTCAAAATTGCACTTATGTTCACAAATTGCAGAAGCAAGCCAGCATTAGCAGGGAGCTGGTTTGACCATTTTGAAAATGTTTCCATCTAAAGTTCTCGTGGAAGCCCTTATATTGCGGCAAGGACAAAGCATCCCACATACAGCTGACATTTCGGTCAAAGTGACCTAAAACACAACAGTACAGCCCAGACAAGCGTTCGAAAAAGTGAGAGCTAGGTACATGTCTATTTATTGTACCTGTGCTGACCATTAGTTCTCTTCCACTGAAAAGGTCAGTAGCCGCATCGCTGGCACATCACAAGACGGATGAGAGCACGGCGCATTGTGACAATCGGAAATGGCGGGCAGGCTTCCAGCTTCTATTTTGCCACTTTGTAAAGCATTATCAAAATGAACACAGCACTATATTAACTGCACATAACAGATTCCATAAGGAGACTACATAATAGCGTCATGTAGATTTTTTTATCAGCTGGGAGGATGCTGTACCTGGAGTAGTAAGAGACTGATGGTTGCAGAATCTTTTTATCTCTTTGCTTTTTTTTTTAACAATAAAAAACTTTATGAATAGATTAAATCAGGGCTCAAAATTTCAAGTCCTGAGCTACTAGCCACGCCTTAAGGGTTACTCACCACCAGTTGCCCCACCCAACCCTACCATGCCCCGCCCCTAATCCCGCCCCTATACACGCCCTCATAAATTCTCATGAAATTACACTTAAATGTTTTATGCAGAATTAAGTTACACAAATAAATATTAACAGCAACTTTATCACCCGTGCCCATCAATGCAGCCTGACCCATGCCCATCAATGCAGCCTTACCCGTGTCCATCGATACAGCCTCACCCATGCCCAATAATGCAGCCTCACCCATGTCCATCATTGCAGCCTCACCCGTGCAGCCTCACCTGTGACCATCATTGCAGCCTCACCCGTGCAGCCTCACCTGTGTCCATCAATGCAGCCTCACCTGTGTTCATTATTGCAGCCTCACCAGTGCAGCCTCACCTGTGTTTATCATTGCAGCCTCACCTGTGTCCATCATTGCAGCCTCACCATTGCAGCCTCACCTGTGTCCATCATTGCAGCCTCACCAGTGAAGCCTCACCTGTGTCCATCATTGCAACCTCACCTGTGTCCATCATTGCAGCCTCACCCATGCAGCCTCACCTGTGTCCATCATTGCAGCCTCACCAGTGCAGCCTCACCTGTGTCCATCATTGCAGCCTCACCTGTGTCCATCATTTAAGCCTCACCAGTGCAGCTTCACCAGTGCAGAGGGGGCAGCCAGATCATCATAGCGGAAGATAGTGTGGAAGAAGAGGAGAGCCGGCTTGATCACAGAGCGGGTTTGCCCGCTTTAACAGCTCACATTAGAATTGCAGTCCGCGCCCGGTCATACATAGGGATGTCCCCGTGTGTCAGAGGGGGGTGGGTTCACCCAGGAATGTCACCGTGTGGCCCTGCCCCCTTCTGACGCACGGGGACATCCCTATGGCTTCCCCGTAGCGTCAGAGGGGGTCGGGTCACCTGGTTACATCACTGGGTGGCCCGCCCCCTCTGGCGCTACAGGGAAGCCATAGGGATGTCCCTGTGCATCAGAGGGGGGCGGGGTCACCCGGCGACATCACAGTGTGGCCCCGCCTTCAGTTATAAAAGAACTGTCACCTGAGAGGATGGTCATTACGGCGGGTGCCTCCCATGGAGGCAGATCGGTGGTGGCATGCGGGGGGGGGGGTTTTCTTTTTCGATCCGTCGGCGGAGCAAGAGAAGAAGAAGAGGACTTCATGGGACATATTTAATTTTTAATTTTTTTAATAAAGGACTTGTCCCAAGCCGTGCCATGTCATTTTTACCATTTTCACACCTTTTTGTGAAATGGTAGGGGTACCCCGTTACCATTTCACACAGGGGGGGAGGCCGGGATCTGGGGGTCCCCTTGTTAAAGGGGGCTTGCAGATTCCGATAAGCCCCCCGCACGCAGACCCCCACAACCACCGGGCAAGGGTTGTGGGGATGAGGCCCTTGTCCCCATCAACATGGGGACAAGGTGATTTGGAGGGCTACTCCAAAGCACCCTCCCCATGTTGAGGGCATGTGGCCTGGTACGGTTCAGGAGGGGGGGCGCTCTCTCGTCCCCCCTCTTTTCCTGCACCCTGTCAGGTTGCGTGCTCGGATAAGGGTCTGGTATGGATTTTTGGGGGACCCCCACGCCATTTTTTTTTAATTTGGGCGCGGGGTTCCCCTTAAAAGCCATACTAGACTCTTTGGTATGGAGGGTCTGAAGGGTCTGGTATGGATTTTGAGGGGGACCCCCACGCCATTTTTTTTTAATTTTGATGCGGAGTTCCCCTTAATATCCATACCAGACCTAAAGGGCCTGGTATGGAATTTGGGGGGACCCCCACACAATTTCTTTTTTAAAATTTTGGTTCAGGGTTCCCCCTAATATTCATACCAGAACCAAAGGGCCTGGTAATGGACTGTGGGGGAATCCATGCCCTTTTTTTCCATGACTTTTATGTGTATTGCCGGGACCGACAATTTATTATAGCCGCAAGTACTTTTAAATTACTTTTTTTCCTTTAGAAATGTCATTTTGTGCAGGGACTGTTGTAAAACATGCGCCACTTTACAGGCATACTATAGAGATCCCCCAGGTACGAAATTTAAAGGAATATTTCACTTTTATTATTACACTTTAAGCATTATTAAAATCACTGCTCCCAAAAAAAGGCCTTTTTAAAACTTTTTTTTACATTGATACATGTCCCCTGGGGCAGGTCCCATGTCCCCAAACACTTTTTATGACAATAACTTGCATATAAGCCTTTTGATTATTCATGTTTGCGTCCCATAGACTTTAACAGTGTTTGCGTGTTCGAACAAATTTTTTTACTTGCTCGCATGTTCTGCTGCGAACCGAACCATGGGGTGTTCGGCTCATCCCTACTGATCACATTGACCTCTGTACAATGTAGGAGACGGGCCGACTCCTGCTGGAGCTCCTGCTATTGTGAAAAGGTGTCCTGTGTTTATATTTATGATAATGTATAATCTACTGTGTGAAGCTCGGTGACATCAAGTCTGACCTGTAGTGAGATCCTGATTAATCATAACAATGCTCAGGAGGGCACGGAGCGATATCAGCTGCTTTAAGGGATTCGTTAATTAGCTCATGTTAATTAGGTTTCTGGTTACATGTGTATTGTTAGAATAATATGAGCAGGATGGGGACCTCCTCTTCAACTGTATATAAGACTTGTATTTTGGTTCTAATAAATAGTTTTGTGCTTGTAAGCGGTTGGAATATCTGATATCTATATTCAGACTGGGAGGAAGTGAAATATGACGAAAGCACTCAAGCGGAGTGTGGGACATTTCGTTACACTCTCCTCTGCCCTCCCCTTCCTCAAAGCACTACCATCTTCCACATGGTTAAATTTCTGGCTTCTTTCCAGACTGTATTTGGCAAGCCGGATAGAACTTCTGCAGCTGAGTACTCACTTTTGGACATGCAGCAAGGTACCAGGTCTGTGACACAGTATGCTATTGAGTTCTATACCCTGGCTGCTGAGACTAATTGGGACTCAAGGGCATTACGTGCAGCCTTCCGAAAAGGTCCTACAGATTGCATCAAGGATGAATTAGTCTATAAGGATTCCCCAGAAGACCTTGAAAAATTAATAGAGCTGTGTGTTCGTCTGGATGTCCAGTATCATGAAAGGTGCCAAGAGAGACTTAGAACTCGCAAGCTTCCTAGGCCGGTTTACCATTTGGCCCCTAACTTCCAAGCACCACCTCAGCCAGAACCTGAAATTTCAGTTGATTCCCAGGCACCTGTGGAAACCATGGACATTAGCCATCTCCACTTAACAGTCAGAGAAACAAAGGAGGCATGCATTAGGCCTTTGCTTGTACTATGGACTTAAAGGACATTTGTTATCTGTCTGCCCTTCCCATCCAGTAAAAGGCAGGGTCTAACCAGTGTTGGAGGAGCTGGGTCAGACCTTACAGGTATATCCTCCAAGACCAAGATTACTGTCCCCCGTAATTTTTCATTTAGCCTCTAAACTTGTCTCCTGTGAGGCTTTTGTGGATTCTGGAACCGCTGTCATATTCCTGAACTACACTTTTGCTAAAGAAAATTACATCCCATTTGTTCCAAAGTCTAGACCCCTGAGCATCACCACCCTGAATGAACAACCGTTGGGAGATTGTCTTGTAAAATTTGAGACTACGAAAATCACCCTTCAGGTAGGCGCGCTCCATAAAAAGGAAATCGTCCTGTTTCTTATTGATTCTCCACTTCTGCCTGTTATCCTTGGTTACCCATGGTTACAACAACACAACTCTTCTTTTGATTGGGAAAATAGAGAACTAACCTCTTGGGGGCCATCCTGTTATCTAAACTGTTTGTCTCAACCCAAAAGACTTTCTGGTTGTCTGTTGGCTTCCATGGCCATTCCACCTACCTTGCCTCGCAAATACCATGGGTTTGCAGATGTATTTTGCAAGCAAAAGACAGAGGTTTTACCTCCACATCGTTCTTTTGACTGTGCAATTAATTTGATTCCTGGAGCACCTCTTCCCAAAGGAAGGACCTATCCCCTGTCATTGCCTAAACAAAAATCTATGGAGGAATACATATAGGACAACTTGAAAAGAGGTTTTATCTGACTATCGAGGGTTAAATCAAATCACTGTAAAACACTCCTACCCTTTGCCTCTCATTCTAGAACTGTTTGACATACTTAAGGGAGTTGTTATCTTCTCTAAGCTGGATCTCCAAGGGGCTTATAACCTGATTCGAATTAGAGAGGGAGATGAGTGGAAGACAGCATTCAACACCCGCAATGGACATTTTGAGTATCTGGTTATGCCATTTGGGCTTTGTAATGCCCCTGCTGTCTTCCAACGTTTCATGAATGACATTTTTCACAATTTCAGCAACAGTTTTGTGATCATCTACTTGGACGACATTTTAATCGTTTCCAAGACTCATTTGTGCGTTCGTAAATTCATGCATTCGTAAATGCGTACATTTGTAAATTCGTAAACTCGTGCATTCGTACATTCATAAATTCGTACATTTGTAAATTCGTACATTCGTAAATTCGTGAATTCCTAAATTTGTAAATTTGAAATTCGGAAATTCGGAAATCTGAAATAATAATTAACTAATAATAACTTAACTATTACTAACTATTAAATTATAGGTATTGTAATTTCCTTTCAAATTTGGCTGTTAGTGAGTGTAACACATACAAATTTATCCAAAGTTACGAATTATCCGAAATAACGAATACGTATGAAAAAAAAATGGAACGTAATGAATTAATAATAATAATAAATAACAATAATAATAATAATAAAACCTTTTTATTATTGTTATTTAGTATTAATTTGTTCCGTTCCATTTGTTTTGATGTAGCATTCGTTATTTCGGATAATTCGTAACTTCATATAAATTCGTATTTGTTACGTTCACTAACAGCCAAATTTAAAAGGAAATTACAATACCTATAATTTAATAGTTAGTTACTATTTCAGATTTTCTAATTTTCGGGTTTTTGGATTTTCAAATTTCGAATTTACAAATTTCCGAATTTTCTCATTTACAAATGTACGAATTTACGAATATACGAATTTTCTAATTTACGAATTTACGAATGTATGAATTTACAAATGTACGAATGTGCGAATGTACGAATTTCTGAATGTACGAATGTACGAATTTATGAATTTACGAATATACGAATTTACGAACGTACGAATGTACAAATTGCGATCATAACGAATGACCCGAAAACGAAAAAAAAAAAAGAAACGAAAGAAACGAAAGCAAACAAATTTTTTGGCAGTGCACATGTCTAGCTCTTTCCCAACAGGTACAAGAAACCCTGTTCCTCAAGGCTTGAAAATACCACTAGGTCGCCTGTTCGTAGCCCCTAGCCTCCGAAAACCTGTACTCCTCTGGGCACATGATGGTGTGTTATCCGGTCATCCTGGTGTCACCATCACTCTTAAGACTTGCAGCATCATGTCTGGTGGCCTCATATGAAAAAAGATGTTACTGACTATGTGGCTGCCTGTCCAACTTGTGCTGCTAATAAAGTACCCCGCACATTGCCTACTGGATTGTTACAACCACTTTCTGCACCTCGCCAGCCTTGGACCCATTTGACTATGAACTTCATTACAGACTTACCCAAGTCTGAGGGCATGACTGCTATATGGGTCATAGTGGATCGCTTTTCCAAAATGTCTCATTTTGTACCACTCCCTGGATTACCTACAGCGGAAGCACTGTCTACCCTCTTCCTTTCTAACATCATGGCATACCTACCAATGTCGTCTCAGACCACAGATCCCAGTTTGTTTCCCGAGTCTGGAGAGCATTCTGTAAGAAACTGGGAGTAATGCTCTCACTCTCTACCTCACATCACCCTCAAACAGATGGTCAAACTGAACGTATGAACCAGACCCTGGAAACCTATCTTCGACATTATATCAATGCGTTACACTCCTATTGGTCTGAGTAGTTGCCTTTGGCTGAATTTGCCATTAACTCCTGTTGGTACAGTGCTCTTCATACCACACCATTCTACGCAGCCCTAGGCTATCACCCTCAGACTCTTCCCCTACTTCAACCTTCTTCTGGTGTACCAGCAACAGATCAGCGGGTGAAAAATATTCTGCTACACTGGAAAAAAATACACTTATTACTACGGAAGTCAGCAGGCAAGTATGTGCTTTTCTCCAACAAACGAAGACGCCATATATCTCCATATGTGGTGGGGAACAGAGTTTGGCTATCAACCAAATACGTGAGACTGAAACAACCTTCTACCCAATTGGGCCCTCGATTCATCGGTCCTTATTAGGATTGCTCACCTCTCTCCGGATACATCCCATATTCCACGTTTCTCTCCTCAAAAAGGTAATTTGCAATCACTAATCCAGAACTCAACAGCTACCTCCTCCTGTTCTTGTTGATGGACAACATGAGTTTGAAGTCTCTAAGATTCTGGATTCTAGAAGGCATGGTCGTAGCCTACGGTATCTGGTTCATTGACAGGGGATATCCCGTCACAGACCATTCCTGGGTTCCAGCCAAAGATTTGGATGCCCCTGCTCTTATTGGAGACTTCCATGCCTCCTTTCCCACAAAGCCCCACTGAGCAGACCACTGGGGAGGGGGCCATGTCATGTACCTGGGTGTCCATGAACCAGGATGTTCCTGGTTCCACAGCTGCAGTCTTACCTGTTGTGCCACGGAGGAACTCTGGAGTTGTTGCAGTGTTCTCCCAGCTTGATGCATTGCCTTGGACTCAATAGCCCCAGCCCCCATTGTCCGCAGCTGCCAGCTGCGGACAATGTACCCACTGCCTGTTATTTTGGACTTGCTCCCTGGGTGTATTGATCGCTCTGTGATTTTGACTCAAGTGTATTGAACCTCTGCCTGAATACTTGACCACTCTCCAGCCTGCTGATTTGGTACTTCACTGCCATGTATGACCTCCGCCTGCCTCTTGGTCTGAATCCTCAGCATACAAGCTCCACTTCGGACACTACCTACCACAGGTACTTTACACTAACGTGCGGTATATCATTTGTTACTGGCTGCGTTGCGTCAAGAGAGCCTGTTCACTTTGGATGACCTATGAGTGCAGAGCAACAGATTTAAAATCGGACTTGTTTTTTACATGTCGTAGACCCCCCTAGCACTTGTAAAGCCTCTCATTCACTTCAATGTGAAAACCCGAGTGCTATCACACTGGGGCGGTGCGCTTGCCGGACAGGATAAAAAATCCTGCAAGCAGCATCTTTGGGGCAGTGCGGGAGCGGTGTATACATATATACGGCAGAGGCAGGAATTTTTAGTATTTAGCTGTGTACAACATATGTTTATTTATCACGTCACCTTCGGAAGATTTACCCCCCCTTTTATGACCAGGCCATTTTTTGCGATACAGCATTGCGTTACTTTAATTGACAATTGCGCAGTCGTATGACGCTGTTTTTTTGCCACAAATAGGGCTTTCTTTTAGTGGTATTTGATAACTTCTACAGTTTTTATTTTTTGCGCTAAAAACAAAAAAAGACCAACAATTTTGAAAAAAATAATATTTTTTACTTTATGCTATGAAACATATCCAATAAAAAAAAATGTAAAAAATCTAATTACTTTATGAAATAGGCCGATATGTATTCTGCTACATATTTTTGGTTAAAAAAAATCCCTATAAGCATATATTTGGTTTGCGCAAAAGTTATAGCATCTACATACTATGGTATAGATTTATTTATAATTTTTTTTACTAGTAATGGCGGCAATCAGCGACTTATAGCTGGACTGCAATACTGTGGCGGACATTCTGACACTAACTGACACTTTTTTGGGGACCAGTGACATTAATACAGTGATCAGTGCTAAAAATATGCACTGTAACTGTCAAAGAGTTAAATGTGTGCCTAGCCAGTGTTTTACTAAACTTTAGGAGGTTCTTTTACTAGGGGAAGACATGGATCCATGTTCCTACTTTGCAGGAACACAGGATCCCTGCCTTCCCTACTGACAGAATGGAAATCTGACTTGTTCACATAGGCAGGCCGCCGTTCTGCCTCTGTGTCAATGGTCCCAAAAAAGTGTCAAAAGTGTCCGATCTGTCCGCCACAATGTTGCAGTCCCGCTAAAAATCACAGATCGCCGCCGTTACTAGTAAAAAAAAAAAAAGCCATAAATCTCTCCCCTATTTTGCAGACTTTTGCGCAAACCAATCAATATACGCTTATTGCTATTTTTTTGCCAAAAATATGTAGAAGAATACATATTGGCCTAAACTGATGAAGAAATTTGTTTTTTCAAACTTTTTGGGATATTTATTTTAGCAAAAAGTAAAAAATATTGTTTTTATTTTTCAAAATTGTCGCTCTTTTTTTGTTTATAGCGCAAAAAAATAAAAACCACAGAGGTGGTCAAACGCCACCAAAAGAAAGCTCTATTGTGGGGAAAAAAAGGACATCAATTTTGTTTGGGTACAACGTCGCACGACCGCGCAATTATCAGTTAAAGCGACGCAGTGCCGTATTGCAAAAATTGGCCTGTTCATTAAGGGGGTAAATCCTTCCGGTCCTTAAGTGGTTATTCTGAACATTCTCGCCATGCTTCTCTACATCTCTCCTCTCTCTGTTTCTCTGCACATACACCTCTCATGTAGTTGTAAACAATAGGCATATTTCTAATATTTTTTATTTACACACGTGTATGATTCTGTGCCAAGTTCCAGTTCTCTTTTTTGTATTTTTGGTTCTTTTTAAGGTGTTGCTTGTTTCCAAAAATGTAATTTCCCATCTGGTGTTTACAGTTGTGTTTGGGTAAAGAGCCATAGCAAAATCTAGTATTCATCTCTTTAATTTGCTTGCAATTGCCGGACACTCTATATGTTGTACATCTTTATAAATTTGTAGAGGCGATATGCTGGTAAAACCAAACTCAAAGCAAACAGCAAAATAGGAAAATAGATACATTGATAGGAACGGTTTCAGCAGAAGGTCTTCTGCACTCAGTGTTATGATCCAAGGTGGGAGCGAGGCGCTGAATATGGATCCTTAACCAGTAGATAGGAGGCCTTTATTTGGACCAAATTGCCTAGGTTTGGCAGCTCTACAAAAATCAGGGGCCCCCCGGAGATAGAGATCCCAAAACTTGGAAGTCTGCATATTGTTGAGTCAGAAAAAGCACCAAAAACACATTTTGAGAGTCCAAACTTTGGTTCCTCAACTGACCATGTGAGAACAAAAAAGACAGCCAATGCATTTCAGGAGTAGGGATGAGCCGAACACCTCCGGTTCGGTTCGCACCAGAACCTGCGAACGGACCGAAAGTTCGCACGAACGTTAGAACCCCATTGACGTCTATGGGACTCGAACGTTCGAAATCAAAAGTGCTCATTTTAAAGGCTAATTTGCATGGTATTGTCCTAAAAAGGGTTTGGGGACCCGGGTCCTACCCCAGGGGACATGTATCAATGCAAAAAAAACTTTTAAAAACGGCCGTTTTTTCGGGAGCAGTGATTTTAATGATGCTTAAAGTAAAAAAAAAAAAAGTGAAATATTCCTTTAAATATCGTACCTGGGGGGTGTCTATAGTATGCCTGTAAAGTGACGCGTGTTTCCCGTGTTTAGAACAGTCCCTGCACCAAATGTCATTTTCAAAGGAAAAAATCTCTCTTAAAACTGCTTGCGGGTTTAATGTAATGTTGGGTCCTGGCAATATGGATGAAAATCAGTGAGACAAACGGCATGGGTACCCCCCAGTCCATTACCAGGCCCTTTGGGTCTTGTATGGATATTAAGGGGAAATAAGGAAAGGTGTGGGGCCACCAGGCCCTATATACTCTGAACAGCAGTATACAGGCGGTGCAAACAAGACAGGGACTGTAGGTTTGTTGTTAAGTAGAATCTCTTTGTAATTTTGAACGGGTACATTTTTAACGTGTTTAGCTCCAGCCAAAAAATCTTTTTTAAGCTTTTTGGAAAACATAGGGAAGGGTTATCACCCCTGTGACATTTGTTTTGCTGTCTTTCCTCCTCTTCAGAAGATTTCACTTCACTTTTTGTCCCAATGAAAAATGTTTTTTGAAAATTTGGATTTTTTTGTGGAACAAGGATTGGAAAGCATCAGTGGAAAGGAGAAATGTTTTTCCCATATTAACTCTTACAGGAGAGAATTTCCCTTCCTAGGGGTAGATTTCATCTCACTTCCTGTTGTCTCCTTCCGTTTGCAAGTAGGAGTCGTTTGTAAGTTAGATGTTTGAAAGTAGGGTCCTGCCCTATATACTCAGCAGAAATTTGGGCCTTAGGTGTTGCTGTGGCCAAAACACTGTAAGCCCTCACAGGGCCCTGCTGTGAAATATTAGATCAAGAATTGTAATTACATGCCCCTGTTGAACAGGAGCTGAAAAATTAGGCCTTAGGCACTGGTGCTGGTGCCACAACACTGCAACCCCTCACAGACACTCTAGTTGGAACGCAGGAACGAGCCCTGCTGCAAAGTATTGCATCAAAAATTGTAATTACACGCCCCTGTTAGACAGGGGCAGAAAAATTGGGCCTTAGGCACTGGTGCTAGTGCCACAACACTGCAACCCCTCACAGACACTCTAGTTGGAACGCAGGAACGAGCCCTGCTGCAAAGTATTGCATCAAAAATTGTAATTACACGCCCCTGTTAGACAGGGGCAGAAAAATTGGGCCTTAGGCACTGGTGCTGGTGCCACAACACTGCAACCCCTCACAGACACTCTAGTTGGAATGCAGGAACGAGCCCTGCTGCAAAGTATTACATCAAAAATTGTAATTACACGCCCCTGTTAAACAGGGGCTGAAAAATTGTGCCTTAGGCACTGGTGGTGGCGCCCAGAACCAAAAATGTTCTTACAAGCTATCAGCGTGATGATTGAGGAGGAAGAGGATAATTACTCAGGGATAGTCACTCAGCATCAGCATAGGCAGTCTTTGAAGGGATCTGAGATTTCAAAAAAAATTATTCGGTTACATCAGCATCAGGTGCTTGGTAGCTGGCGGTGATCCAAGACTGATTCATTTTTATGAAGGTCAGTCGATCGACCAAGTCGGTGGACAGACGCACCCTGTGATCGGTTACCACGCCTCCAGCAGCACTGAATGTGCGTTCCGAAAGAACGCTGGATGCAGGACAGGCCAGTAGCTCAATTGCATACTGTGCAAGCTCTGGCCAGTGATCCATCCTCAAGACCCAGTAACCCAGAGGATTTTCGGTGGGAAAGGTGTCCAAGTCTGATCTTGCCCCTAGGTATTCCTGCACCATGTAAAACAGACACTGGCGATGGTTGCTGGAACCGATCATACCTTGGGGCTGCGGACCAAAAAATTGTCTGAACGCATCGGTCAGACGGCCACCTTCTCCACCGCTCCTTCTTTGACTGACCGAAGCCTCAGCAACACGTTGTCCAGAAACAGGAGTTTGTAACCTCCCAGTCTCTGGGAACGCGTTGCACACACCTTTCTGCAAGGCCTCCCGAAGATGTTTCATCCTCTGCTCCCTCTGCGATGGCAAGATAAGGTCCGCAACCTTACCCTTGTAACGTGGATCAAGGAGGGTTGCCAGCCAGTATTGGTCCTTCTCCTTGATACCACGAATACGAGGATCCTTACGCAGGCTTTGCAGGATCAGGGAGGCCATGCAGCGTAGGTTTGCTGAGGCATTCGGTCCGGAGACCTCTGGGTCACTAAGGACGACAACGTCCGCAGCCACCTCCTCCCAGCCACGTACAAGTCCATGCGTTTCTTGGGACTGATCCCTTAAAGACTGCTGCTGATGCTGAGTGCCAGGCTCCACCTCCATACTGACACAATCTTCCTCCTCCTCCTCCTCCTCCTCCTCGTCCCCTTCCTGTGTGATCGGCGGGCACGCAGGAACACTGTCTGGATAAAGGGGGCCTTGAGAGGTAAGGAAGTCCTCCTCTTCCTGCCTCTGTTCTGCCTCAAGTGCCCTGTCCATTATTCCACGCAGCGTGTGCTCCAACAGGTGGACAAGGGGGACAGTGTCACTGATGCATGCACTGTCACTGCTCACCATCCTCGTGGCCTCCTCGAATGGTGACAGGACAGTGCATGCATCCCTGATCATGGCTCACTGGCGTGGGGAAAAAAAACCAAGCTCCCCTGACCCTGTCCTGGTGCCATAGTCGCACAGGTACTCATTGATGGCCCTCTGCTGTGTGTGCAGCCGCTGCAGCATGGCCAACGTTGAGTTCCACCTGGTGGGCATGTCACAGATTAGGTAGTTCTTGGGCAGGTTAAACTCCTTTTGGAGGTCCTTCAGCCGAGCACTGGCATTATATGACCGGCGGAAATGCACACAGACTTTCCTGGCCTGCCTCAGGACATCCTGTAAGCCCGGGTACCTGCCCAAGAACCGCTGCACCACCAAGTTAAGGACGTGAGCCAAACAGGGCACATGGGTCATTTGTCCCTGTCGGAGGGCAGAGAGGAGGTTGGTGCCATTGTCGCAAACCACCATTCCTGCCTTAAGTTGGCGTGGCGTCAACCACCTCTGAACCTGCCCCTGCAGAGCTGACAGACCTCTGCCCCAGTGTGGCTCCTGACCCCCAAGCACACCAGCTCAAGCACCGCATGGCATCTTTTGGCCTGCGTACTTGCGTAGCCCCTTGAACGACTACGGAGCACCGCTGGTTCCGAGGAAGAGGCCATGGAGGAAGAAGAAGAGGAGGGGGTGGAGGAGAGAGGTGTGTCACAATCATTAGCTTTTTTGAGGCGTGGTGGCGGAACAACCTCCAACACTACTGCACCTTGTCCTGCATCCTTCCCAGCTGCCAGCAGAGTCACCCAATGCGCCGTGAAACTTAGGTAACGTCCCTGTCCATGCCTGCTGGACCATGAGTCAGCGGTAATATGCACCTTACCGCTGACCGCCCTGTCCAGCGAGGCATGGACATTGCCTTCCACATGTAGAGAGCCGGAATCTCCTTCTGTGAGAAAAAGTGGCGTTTGGGTACCTGCCACTGAGGAACCGCACATTCCACAAACTCACGGAAGGGGGCAGAGTCTACCAACTGAAAAGGCAGCAGTTGAAGTGCTACCAATTTTGCCAAGCTAGCATTCAACCACTGGGCATGTGGATGGCTGGGAGCAAACTTTTTTCGGCGGTGCAGCAGCTGGGGCAGGGAAATTTGCCTGGTACAATCTGACGTCGGTGTACCAAAAGCAGATTGCCCACAAGTACATGGCTGTGACACACTTAATTCTACACCTTCATTACTCTCAGTGCAGGTCTCAGAGAGGACTGGAGGTCTAGTGGGGTTGCAAATCTCAGCTGATGAGGAGCAAGGAGAGGTCCTCTTTGTTCTTTGGTGTGGGTCTTTTAGATACGCTTGCCAACGAACTGCATGGCAGGTCAACATATGTCTGGTCAAGCATGTGGTACCCAAGCGGGAGATGTTTTGGCCACGTGAGATACGCTTGAGACATATGTTGCAAATAGCAGCGGTGCGATCTGATGCACTCGTCTCAAAAAAGGCCCACACCAAAGAACTTTTTGAATAACGCGCAGAGACTGCAGCGCCCTGCACATGTGGAGCTTTGGGGTGTGATGCAGTCAATGTGCTGCCCTTAGGCTGGCCCCTGGAGGGCATCCTGCCTCGTTGGTGATGTGCCGCCTCCTCCTCCTCCTCTCTCCTATCAGGCACCCATGTTGAGTCAGTGACCTCATCATCCCCTCCCTCCTCATCACTGGAGCAAACCTGGCAGTATGCTGCAGCAGGGGGAGCATGACTGCCAGATTGCTGTCCTTCTTGGGCACCCCCTCTGTCCGTGCTCATGTTACTGCCTTCATCGAGCTCAGTATCATCATCAGAGCCTTCCAAACGCTGGCCATCCTCCTGGAGCATGTACCCAACACTGTGGTCAAACAGTTCGAGGGACTCCTCAGGAGGACATGGTGGAGCTAGGGAAGGAGTCAATGATGACATTGAGCCGAGGGAAGAGGCCGCTGCTTTGCCAGACAAAGCACCCTGGGCATGGGTGAGAGAGGATGAGGAGGATGAGGACGGCTTGGTCATCCACTCGACCAAGTCTTCCGCATGTTGCGGCTCAACACGGCCAGCTGCCGAAAAAAAGGCCAAGCGTGTCCCATGGCCACATGCTGATGAGGATGCACCGTCTCCACGACCAGCACTAGACACAGAGCCTGCTTGCCCTCTCTTATTGGCTTGTGACTGTCTGCCTCTCCTTCTTGGCCTTCCAGACATACTAATGGCCTGTAGCTGCACTAAGCTGGGATATATATATATATATATATATATATATATATATATATATATATATATATGTACTGATACTGCAGCTAGCAAAATCAACTGTCTGCCTGTAGTATGAGAACACCACCAACCTTCTACAGGTAGCTTTAGCTGAACACTGTGAGGTGGACGCACCCCACTAACTTGTAGGTTTAGCTGAACACTGTGAGCAGGACGCACTGCACTAACTGTAAATAGTCTAGCTGCCTGACCGTGGTACTAATAGGATCAAAAGAACACCAGTAATTTTCCTCAGGTAGCTTTATATACTGTAACAAGACAAGCCTGCCTGTCAGTAGGAAGATAACAGGAACGGATCTAGCTGAACACTGTGAGCAGGATGCACTGTACTAAATGTAAATAGTCTAGCTGCCTGACCGTGGTACTAATAGGATCAAAAGAACACCAGTAATTTTTTTCAGGTAGCTTTATATACTGTAACAAGACAAGCCTGCCTGTCAGTAGGAAGATAACAGGAACGGATCTAGCTGAACACTGTGAGCAGGACGCACTGCACTAAATGTAAATAGTCTAGCTGCCTGACCGTGGTACTAATAGGATCAAAAGAACACCAGTAATTTTCTTCAGGTAGCTTTATATACTGTAACAAGACAAGCCTGCCTGTCAGTAGGAAGATAACAGGAACGGATCTAGCTGAACACTGTGAGCAGGACGCACTGCACTAAATTTAAATAGTCTAGCTGCCTGACCGTGGTACTAATAGGATCAAAAGAACACCAGTAATTTTCTTTAGGTAGCTGTAAATACTGTAACAAGACAAGCCTGCCTGTCAGTAGGAAGATAACAGGAACGGATCTAGCTGAACACTGTGAGCAGGACGCACTGTACTAAATGTAAATAGTCTAGCTGCCTGACCGTGGTACTAATAGGATCAAAAGAACACCAGTAATTTTCTTTAGGTAGCTGTAAATACTGTAACAAGACAAGCCTGCCTGTCAGTAGGAAGATAACAGGAACGGATCTAGCTGAACACTGTGAGCAGGACGCACTGCACTAAATGTAAATAGTCTAGAAGATAACAGGAACGGATCTGGCTAAACTGAATACAGTGTATATATATATATATGCAACACCTGGGATGCATATATATACACAATACACTGTAAGTGCAGCTAACTGACTGACTGTCCTGCCTAATCTAGCTAACTCAAATGAAATGACACTGTCTCTCTCTCTCTCTCTAAGCACACCGGAACACACTGCACAGGGCCGCCGTGCAGGCGGCCTTATATAGTGTGGGGCGTGTACTAAATCCCCTGAGCCATAATTGGCCAAAGCCTCCTTGGCTTTGGCCAATTACGGCTCTCTGTTCAGGCGGCGCTGTGATTGGCCAAGCATGCGGGTCATAGTGCATGCTTGGCCAATCATCAGCAAGCAATGCACTGCGATGCCGCAGTGAATTATGGGCCGTGACGCGCCACACGAATTTGGCGCGAACGGCCCATATCGTTCGCAATTCGACGAACGATCGAACAGCCGATGTTTGAGTCGAACATGGGTTCGACTCGCACACGAAGCTCATCCCTATTCAGGAGCCAAAAAAGCCATTCATCAGGGCTTTAGCACTAATCCCATTATCTTCTGTATCTGTTTGACACAGACACACTTAGGCTGGCTATAAACTAAGCGAATAAATTTGCTTGATTCCCCCATCAAGAAAGGAGACAGACAGTGTTGATACAGGAATCCCTCCTGCCGAGCCATTGTCTTCTCCTGGCAGGGAGCAGGGGTGTGCGGGGGAAGTCATCCCCGCTGGGAGAAGACAGTGATTGTCGCTAGCAAAAATCACAAGATAATCCAGCAGGCTGGTTGTACCCAAGCTGATGGATCGATCAACTTGGTACATTCATGCCGGGTGTGCGGCGTCGTTGTGACGCTGCACTGCCGGCTGTGCGTCCACCATCTGTTAGCCCACTGGGGGATGGTTAGCTTGGCGCCTCTAGCTGTGGGGTCATGGTGGTCTGGCTTCCTGGTTGGTTGCGCTTTCCCCTTCCCTCCCCCCAGTGGACTCACGCGTGACGTTGGGGGCGTGACTGCGGCAGCAATACCTATATGGGCTCCTTCCTCATTTGGGTTTTACACTTAGTACTGACTACATTGCTTTCATCTGCTACACGTGCTTTTAGTCACCGAGACTCAGGTATTCACTTTCTTTCACTATTTACCCTTTATTTATTTCTCATCATTGATCATTTTTTCCCTGCTTCTCTTTTGATTTGCATTCTTCCACCTCGCTTTTCTCACACACCTATTTTATATCACCTTTAATCTTAATTTTTTTTTTCTCTTCCATCATTCTATAAATTTTTTTTTATTTTTTGTTGATTTTTGTTATACTTTTTCACAGAAGTCTCCCACATAGGTGTTTCCCCATTCATTAATATGATCTCATACACCTTGACCCACATGGGGCGCTGTTCATGTTGGGCTGCTGTTTGCCGTACCGCGTCCCCTCAGCTCCCGGACGGGGCTTTTTTTGGTTGGTCTAGGAATTTCATGGCCGCACCACCATTGCGAGGACCCACATGTAAGTGTGCGGGCTAATTGAGTTCATAGGGGGATCTCTCATGTCCGGGGTTAGCCCTCTGGGTCTTTTTACAATATCTAAACATTATTGTTTTTTTCATTTATAAATACCTACCATGGTTTCACTCCTGATGATAGGCTATAAGGCCTTGAAACGCGTAGAGCTAACAACAACCAAGTGTACACATTTATGAATTTTTTATGGCCGTTCCTTTTTCATTCTTATTTCAGTGATATCTTTGTCTGTCATTAATCTGTACAGTTACTAATTTCAATTCATGCAATCATGTTTTTAACCACGTCAATACCCGCGTATAGTCAATTGGTGGCCGCAGATGGGATCTCCCATCCTGGGCGGCCGTCATATGACGTCCTGGGCTTCCCGGCCATCTAGGGGGGTGCGCCCGCGTGCCCGCCGCGTTGCTCGGGACCCGGGGCATGTGCCCGGCGCCCGCAATGTCCACCGGGCACCCGCGATTGCCTGTTAACCGAGCAGGACCGTGGATCTGTGTGTGTAAACACACAGATCCACGTCCTGTCAGGTGAGAGAAGACCGATCTGTGTTCCCAGTACAGAGGAACACCAATCGGTCTCCTCCCCTTGTGAGTCCCCTTCCCCCACAGTTAGAATCACTCACCTAGGAAACACATTTAACCCCTCGTATCCCCCTAGTGGTTAACCCCTTCCCTGCCTGTCACATTTATACAGTAATCAATGCAATTTTATAGCATTGATCGCTGTATAAATGTGAATGGTCCCAAAAATGTGTCAAAAGTGTCCGATGTGTCCGCCATAATGTCGCAGTCACAAAAAAAATATAGCCACCATTACTAGTAAAAAAAAAAAAAAAAATTTTTTTTAAAAATGCCATAAATCTATCCCGTATTTTGTAGACGCTATAACTTTTGCGCAAACCAATCAATATACGCTTATTGCGATTTTTTTTTTACCAAACATATGTCGAAGAATACGTATCGGCCTAAACTGAGGAAAAAATTAGTTTTTTTTAAAAAAAATTGGGATATTTATTATAGCAAAAAGTATAAAATATTGTGTTTTTTTCAAAATTGTCGCACTTCTTTTGTTTATAGCGCAAAAAATAAAAACCGCAGAGGTGATCAAATACCACCAAAAGAAAGCTCTATTTGTGGGGTAAAAGGGACGTCAATTTTGTTTGGGTACAGCGTCGCACGACCGCGCAATTATCGTTTAAAGTGCTGCAGTGCTGAAAACTAAAAATTGGTCTGGGAAGGAAGGGGGTGAACATGCCCTGTATTGAACTGGTTAATCATCCTATATATCTTACAAAATGTATTAACTCCTTGTTGGAATGTCAATCAATGTGCAATATTTGGTTCTAATGAATTGTAAAATTGTAAAAAATATTGATATATAGCAAAATGCATTAAACAATTTAATACAATAATTTTATGACAATTTGAACCAATTATAAGCTACTTTTTATTCAATTTACTCTATTGCTCCCGTGTGCTTCATGGAAATTCCCATCATCTGCTCTCTCTATCTAATATATTGAACCGGGATGGAGGAGGGGACTTGAGCGGCCCGGCTATTCCTCATTTAAAGTCCCAATAAACATTTTTGATTCTCTTTGGTACATTCAGCCTGCCCATTAACGGTTCGAAGCTCGGCCTGTTCCTGCTGAACCGGTCGAGAGTCGAACCCTGTATGGCCATCCTTACACTGTTTTACCCTCCTGACTTTGATATAGCCAGGAACCTAGCTCTGAGTCCAATAGATACTGTGATTAGTGCTAAAGCCAGGAACCCCCCCCCCCCCCCCCCAGCCTGCTTATTGGATGGGGAGGAAGAAGTAGCATGGTGGGGATTTACAGCTCCAACCTTTCATTATTCACCGCAAGACTGGAATGGCATATTAAATGGGGTAATTGCTATCTATTACTGTTCGTTGCCACTCAAGAGCCGTACGTAAAACAATTTACTATTAGGACACCATCAGCTTAATTATTATAGAAATAACAATTAGAAAAGGAAGCTGTATGATATTTCTCCATCATGTCAGGTACAGACCTTACCAACAAATAGAAAATCTGTTGCAGAGATTCTATTGGAGCATTGTTACAATGAGTTTGAAAGGCTTTTTTGTTATTTGTATTGCTCTCCTCGGTGACACAGTAGAATAACGGGACGGGATGTCGCTTTCTCAAGCTTTCTCCTCTCCACTTAGAAAGGTAATTTAATAGACACAATAGCCTAGAGTCAGCCCAATGTAGAACATTACTGCAAACAATATTCTGCTTCATGGGGCTGGATGACGGAGAGGGAGATCCAACTCTCAGTGAATTAGAATACAATGCAGAGAGGAAAGGGGGCAGAGAAGTACAAGGAAAGAACGAGCGAAGGAGAGCTGGGAGGTAGAGAAAAAAGGAGAGAATGAGGGAAAAATAAAGAGGGGAGGGAGGAAGACCGAGAATGGGGGGATAGAGGAGAAGAGCCAAGGATAGACACTGATGAATCTGAGGAAAAGGGGTAGAGGGGGAGAAAGAATCAGAGAGGAAGGGGAAAAGTGAGGGCAAAAACAAGAGGAGGTAGAGAGAGGGAGAAAAAGCTAAGACGGGGGTAGAGAGAGTGAACGTTAAATAGACGAAGCAAAAAGAGAGCGAGGTGAAACAAAGAGAGAATAGGGTGGAAGAGACAACAAGGAAAGGAGAGAGGAAATGAGGAGAAGATGAGGTAGGGAGGAAGAAAAAGAAGGGGAAGGACAGAGGGGAAAAGAGGAGGAGGAAGGGAGGAAAAGAAAGATGAGAAAGGACAGAGGGGAAATGAAGAGGAAGAGGAAAAGGGTTGAAATGGAACAAAGTAGAGGAGGAAGATAAAGAAGGAAAAGGAAAGGAGAGATAGAGAGAGAGGAAACAGAGAAAAGGAGGAAAGGCAGAAGGGATAGAAGGGAAGGGAAATGAGAGGGAGGAAACGGAGAAAAGGAGGAAAAGCAGAAGATACAGATGGGAAGGGAAAGGAGAGAGAGGAAACAGAGAAAAGGGGGAAAGGCAGAAGATACAGAAAGAAAAGAGAAAGGAGAGAGAGGAAACATAGAAAATAGGAAGGGAGGGAAAGGATAGAGGAAACAGAGGAGAGAAAGAAGGGAGGAAGAGACAGAAGGGAATGGAAAGCGGAGAAAGGAAACAAAGAAAAGAATGTACAGAGCAAGAGACAAAAGGGAAGGGAGAGAGATGAAATAGAAAGGAGGGAGAGGAAATGGAGAAGAGGAGTAAGGAAGGTAGAGACAAAAGGGGAATGAGAAAGAGGAATTGGAGAAGAGAAAGGGAGGAAAATGGAAAGGGAAGGGAGAAAGGGAATTAGTAAGAGAAGGAAGGGTGGAAGAGACAGAATGGAAAGTAGACAGAGGAAATAAAAAATAGGAGGAAGGGTGGAAGAGACACAGATGGGAAGGAATAGAGAGAAAAAGCAGAGAAGAGGTAGGAAGAGACAGAAAGGAGAGAGAGGAAACAGATAAGAGGAAGTTGGGAGGAAGAGACAGAAGGGAAATAAAAGAGCGGAAACAGAGAAGAGGCGGTAGGGAGGAAGAGACAGAAGGGAAAGGAAAAAGAGGAAAAAGAGTATAGGAGGAAGGGAGAAGGTGACGCAGAGGGGAAAGGGGAGATAGGAAACAGAGAAGAGGAGGAAGGGAGCAAGAGACACAGATGGAAAATGAATGAGGAAAACAGAGAGGAGGAGGTAGATAGAAACAGAAGGGAAAGGAGAAAAACAAAAAAGAGAAGAGGATGCAGGGAGGAGGAGACAAAAGAGAAAGGGGAGAGAGGAAAAAGAGAAGAGGAGGAAAAGAGCAAGAGACACAGATTGGAAAGGAGAGAAAGAAAAACAGAGAAGAGGAGGTAGGAAGAGACAGAAAGGAAAGGAGAGAGAGGAAAAAGAGAAGAGGAGTAAGGGAAGAAGAGACACAGACAGGAAAGGAGAGAGAGGAAACAAAGAATAGGAGGTAGGAAGATACAGAAGGGAAAAGGAAATGAGAGAGAAGAAACAGAGAAGAGAAAGTAGGGAGACAGAAGAGAAAGGAGAGAGAGGAAACCAGGAAGAGGAGGAAGAGACAGAATGGAAGGAAAAGGATAAAGTTGAAACGGACAAGAGGAGGCAAGGAGGAAAGGAGAGAGGAAACAAAGAAGCGGAGGAAGTGAGGAAGAGATGAAAGGGAAAGAAGAAAGAGGAAGCATAGAAGAGGAGTTAGGAAGAGACAGAAGGTAAAGGAGAGAGGAAACAGAGAAAAGGAGTTAAGGAGGAAAAGATAGAAAGGAAAGGAGGGTGAGGAAACAGAAAGGAGGTAGGGAGAGAGAGGAAGCAGAGAAGAGGAGGAAGTGTGGAAGAGACAGAAGGGAAGGGAGAGAGAAGAAACAGAGAAGAGGAGGAAGGGTGAAAGAGACAGAAGTGAAAGGAGAGAGAGGAAACAGAACATGAGGAAGGGTAGAAGAGACACAGATGGGAAAAGAGAAAAAGGAAACATAAGAGAAGGTTGAAAATAACTTTTTTAGTAAATGAACCCATTATGAAAAGCTTTGGCTGATGAGAGATAGAATAACTAAATGGCAAAAATAACTGCAGTGAAAACTTTTCAATGCACTTTAAATAATTGAACTCAGATGTTTTAATGAAACATACAGCCTAATTAATATTTTGCTTTGAAATATGAAGTGGGTGAAAATCCTTTGAGAACCACAATATTCCATTTATAATTAAAGATAATGCATTCTCTGTCTGACCAGCCAGCCCACAGCTTTAGAATAGTATGAATTCTTTGGGAAATAATTGCCTTCCCACTGATAAATGACAGAGATCGCTCCCCTAAAGGGGAAGTGTTGTTTTTACATCACTGCATCTTGTTGAAGAATTAAAGTGTTACTCCAGGCAAATGGCTGAACACACACATGCATATCCAATGTTTTACCTTCTAAATGGCTTTTACTCTGTTCAGGCAGTATTGTGATGTACATACCTCCGCCACACTGCAAAGCCAGGCAGGGTGGATTAGGGGTGCTGAATCCCAAAATACTCAGTCTCCTATAAAGGAGTCTATATTGTCCACAGATTCAAGTCTAATAACTACTGCTATTCCAACATACTGTATATATACCTTATTTCATTATAATTGTTCTGGTATTTTAAGCCCTGATGAAGGGGACCCATTAGAGATGCTGAAACGCATTGACTTACTATTGGAAATTCTGATCAGTAATGATCAGTTTGATGCAATTTTTCTCCTAAACTGTATATAGTTTTGCCATTAGGAGCAACAAATCAAACCAAACCTGTCAAATAAGAATACGTCCTAAAAATCCATTGTGTTGCAGATCTATGGCTGCTGCTAGTATCTGACAATTTTGGGTGTGCTTTGATTCCCCCCCAGCAGCTCCTATGTTACTTCTATAATTTGGGGGCCGAGATTTGCAATACAACTGATTTTTAAGACACAGAAAAAAGCAAACAGTTTCTTTTTTTTACAGGTTAGGCTTAGTTTACATTGGTGCTCTGTAGAATTTTGTCAACATATTCATTCTGGGTTAGGTGCACAAGGACACTGGAAGGAGGTGTTAGGATGCCTTTTGGGCTGGTCTAAGTGAAGGTGGGTGAGTAGAATCCATAGAGAAGCCCGTTTTGTATGTGTCAGCTTTTCACTGCTTGGGGCAGGGTAAAGAGCGAATTCTCTGTTTATCCAGAAGTACCGTATATACTCGAGTATAAGTCGAATTTTTCAGCACATTTTTTTGTGCTGAAAGTGCCCCCCTCGACTTATACTCGAGTCAAGCACTTTTCTGCAGCAAAAAATTTCATTTTCTGAACCGATTTTGGGGCCCCGTAACTCAGGGCCACTTGGTGCTAGGAACCCCAAATTTGGTGTGCAAACCCAGCGGAACTGGTACCATAACACTAAGTGGCCCTGAGATACGGAGCCCCAAAACCGGTTCGGAAAATGTCATTCTCTGCTGCAGAAAAGTGCTTGACATTTTCGGAACTGATTTTGGGGCCCTGTATCTCGGGGCCACTTGGTGCTAGAAACCCCAGCTTTGGAAATTTCATGGTGCTAGTTTCACTGGGTTTGCACACCAAATTTGGGGTTCTTAGCACTAAGTGGCCTCGAGATATGGGGCCCCAAATTCGGTCAACTGTGTCCATCTGCAGCAATGTCATTTCGGGACCCTTTGGGTTCAGAAACCCCAAATTTTTTCTGCAGCTAGGGGGCATCTAGGAACCCTTAACTACCGAGTTTGAAGTTCAGGGGACCTATGGCTGCAAATGGGCACAGTGATGCTGCAAATGGGCATTGTTGACCCTCTTTTCCACTTACAGTAGCTGTGCATTTCTCACCCTCGTCTTATACTCGGGTCAATAAGTTTTTCCCATTTTTTTGTGGTAAATTAGGGCCTCGACTTATACTCGGAACGACTTATACTCGAGTATATACGGTAGTTAAGATAACTGTCCAGGCCAGGATCTGAACCTGTGACCTCTGCTGGGTCTGGCCATGTCTCTTTTTGCTGAGTCACCTGGGATGCTGCACAGCTCTTTGAATGATCTTGCCTTGAACCTTGTTTCTCTTTGCTCCTCCTATGAACTTCCTATTTTAGTCATGCCTTTGCACTTCCTCTTTGCCAGAATAGTGTGCTCTCTTCAGCTGATATCTTGCTCCTTTGTATAAATGCTGCTGTCTATACCTTCACTACCATTGATTACCAATTTTTGGCTTGGTCCTCGATTACACTTCTACTTGACTAGGGTATTAAAGATGATTTGTCTCACTTATAAATAACCACATGACAAGTTGGAGTTAAATGGCCATAGCAGCCTTTTATTAACAAACTGTATTTATAACAGATAAATAACACATTAAAACCCAGTTTTACTGGAACCTCAAAGGTCCTGGTAGGCATCAAAGAAGAAAATACCTGCATCCAACCTAATTAGGCCTCCAGCCACCACAGCACCGACTCGGAGACAGCCAGTCGTAGATACCAACATACCAAAATAGTTGGAGCCGTACCTCAGATGGGTCCCTGCCAAGTATATGTTTGCCCCATATTAATCTACCAGGACCTTGTACCCCGCCACACCTGATAAGCATCAAAGAAGAAAGCACCTGTGTTCAATTTAATTTAGGCTTCCAGCTGCCACCGCACCTGCTCTGAGACATTCAGTCGCAGATACCAACATACCAAGTACTGGGAGCCATACCTCAGACGGGTTCCTATCAAGTATATGTTTGCCCCCATACTAAAAAATGGACAGTTTCCCCGGTGGGGCTTTAGACAGCAATATCTTGAAATCCATACTAACCTACCAAGACCTTGTACCCCGCCACTCCAGCGCGGCATCAAAGAAAAAGCACCTGCATCCAATTCAATTAGGCCTCCAGCCGCCACAGCATTGACTCGGAGACAACCAGGCGCAGATACCAACATACAAAATACTGGGAGCTGTACCTCAGACAGGTCCCTACCAAGTATATGCTTGCCCCCTATTAAACTATTAGTACCTCATACCCCGCTGGCTGCCATGACAGATAAAACAAAAAAACTTCCCGAAAAAAGGAGAGGAGGGAACCCAGAACCAAAAGCCAGAAAAATTAAAGCTTTCCTCCGACTGAAGCCCTCCTAGGACCCCTGGCCTGGATACCCCCTAAAGCCTCTACCTGTTCCTGTCCTATACACCAATCAAATGATTCCCACCACCTATAGCTCCTGTCAGCCTAGGCTGAAAACCCTACTTGACCCCAAACCCTTTAACCTCTGTCATGCCGGCCCTCCGTCCATGTCTTTTTTCTCCTTTACTCCGGGCCTCCCTTTATCCCAATCTGTGACCACTTGTTACCCCCCTTTGGCTTGTTTACTGACTACGCTTCTGCTTGATCCCAACCTGCTATATCTGCTACTGGAGCCCAGCTTGCTCACCACCTGGTGGGTTACTAACATGCAGCAAAATCCATCTCCACCATCAGGAGTTCTGGCAAACACCAATTAGTGTTTAGACCCCACACCTCAGATGAGCCAATGCCATCTGCCAGGATGACCTACTTCTGTACTTATCCAGCTGGTCAGTGCATGCCATGTTACTGCTATAGCTACTGGTCTCTGAGTCTGACCACCAACTGTGACAGTAACTCAACAGCAATCCTCTACCATAGTTGCATGATGCATGCAAGGGACCAACTTCTCTCATCCCTGTTTAAGTGGGTACTCACAGTCACCCCCAAACGGATCTCTGGGATGGACACATATACTATATTGTCAAAAGTATTGGAACACCTGCCTTTACAAGCCCATGAACTTTAATGGCATCCCAGTCTTAGTCTGTGGGGTTCATTATTGAGTTGGCCCACCCTTTGCAGCTATAACAGCTTCAACTCTTCTGGGAAGGCTGTCCGCGAGGTTTAGGAGTGTGTCTATGGGAAAGTTTACGATCGCCCGTGACAGAACAAGAACGGGGATGTGTGTGTGTGTGTAAACACACAAATCCCAGTTTTGTCAGGGGAATAGAGACAGATTGTGTGTTCCTACTAAGTAGGAACACAGATCGGTCTCCTTCCCAGTCAGTCCCAGCCCCCAAACAGTTAGAACACACCTAGGGAACACAGTTAACCCCTTAATCCCCCCCCTAGTGTCAACCCCTTCCCTGCCAGTGACATTTATACAGTAATCAGTGCCTATTTTTAGCTCTGATCGCTGTATAAAGGTACAAGCTTACACTCTTCTCAATTTTGCTGGTTCAGATGCACTAGATAAATATGAGTAATTTCATTTTCAAGACAATGAGGACAAAGAGGATCCTGATGTCTTAATCAGGAAATTTGATGAGGTATGCTTACCACAACGTAATGTGATAATAGACAGACATGCATTTAACATGATGGCTAATGCCCCGTACACACGACCGGTTTTCCCGTCGGAATAAACTCTAAAGGTTTTTCCGACGGAATTCTGATGGAATTCTGCCTAAGCTGTCTTGCAAACACACATCACACCAAATTCCGACTGTCCAGAACGCGGTGACGTACAATGCGTATGACAGGCCTAGAAAAAGGAAGTTCAATAGCCAGTGCGGCACCCTTTGAGCTCCTTCTGCTAATCTCCTGTTTATCTTGTGCTAGTAGAAGTTTGGTGACAGACGATTTGCGCTTTTCAGACTCATGCTTTTCAGATCGTTTTACTGCTGTTCAGTTTGTGGGTTTGTATCTGTTCTTCAGTGCGTGTAGTCAGTTCGTATCTGTTTTTCAGTGAGTTCTTGTCCGCTCGTTTCTGATTTTCAGCTCGCTCTTCACAGGCCTTGCTGTTCTTCAGTGCGTTCTGTTAGTTCGTTCTGAGCAGCCGACCGTTTTAAAGTCATGTTGCGGGTACGTACTCGTCGTAGAGTTCGTGCTGTGTGGGGGCTTGGTGTTGGGGTTCTTACTTTGACCCAAGCCCAGTCTATGAACAGGGTGGGGAGGAGTTCATGGACCAAGAATTGGTTACTCTTGGTCCAAAAGATAGGCCATGACAAATTGGCCAGACGCCTTTCCCCTCTAAAGCCTGGGCAGGTGGTAAGGATTGAGACAACCCGTGGGTTTGACAAACTGGCCACAGTTCATGGAAAAGCCTACCAACCAAACAGCTATGCTGTCCATTCTGATGGTAAGACCTATAAGGAACTTCCGGCAACTCCTACAGGTACCTGAATCATACTGTACTGCTGCTGCCCATGTGCCTATGATCACTTCAGGACCACAAGCACAGCCATCTGCTGCTGTGCCAAATGACACTTCAAAAATGGAAGTAACACACAACCACAACAAAATTCTGACGGCGACAGACAAGAAGTTTCAGATTCCCAAGCCCCACAAGTTGTTACTCGAGCTAGAAGAGTGTGTAAACCCAATCCAAAGCTCCAAGACTTTATCACACACACTGACTCTTATGCCGCGTACACACGAGCGAACTTTAGGGCAGACTTTGCGGACTTTTCGACGGACTTTACGACGGACTTTCTGAATGAACGGACTTGCCTACACACAATCCACCAAAGTCTGTCAAATTCGTACGTGATGACGTACGACCGGACTAAAACAAGGAAGTTCATAGCCAGTAGCCAATAGCTGCCCTAGCGTGGCTTGTTGTCCGTCGAACTAGCATACAGACGAGCAGACTTTTCGACCGGACTCGAGTCCGTCGGATAGATTTGAAACATGTTTCAAATCTAAGTCCGTCCAACTTTTGAGAAAACAAAGTCCGCTGGAGCCCACACACGATCGAATTGTCTGATGAAATCCGGTCCGCCGGGCAAAGTCTGCCGTAAAGTCCGCTCGTGTGTACGCGGCATCACTCAGCATTTTGCGTTTTATATTGTATTTTATTATTGCTCCTTGCTATGCTGCACTCCTTGTTGGTTCTATATTACACTTTATTTATATCTTTTCTTTAAAAGGGGAAAGATGTAGAATATGTATGTGTTGCAGATTTACATAGGTGTGAGGACCTGGGTGGGGGGACAAGAAGTAGGAAGTTATGAAGTGAAACTAAAAGAAAAAGGTTTACACACAACTCATGGCTGGCTGGAAATAAACAAGTTCTTTACAAGGTTCGTCTGACAACTCATCACTGCTTCTACAAAATCTGCAGAGTCCAAATGCTTTTCCCCAGCATTAGGCCCGGTTCACAGTGCCGAAGCTTCCGCGTGACTTTGAAGCCGACATTCCAGCGCGACCTTGGCACGACTTCAATACTACTTCTTTAATAGAAGTCAATGCAAGTTGTGCCAAAATCGTACAGGAAATGTTTTCTAAGTTGGAGCACTGCTATTAGAACGGTTCTTTTGAACTTAATGGGGAGCTACTTGCCATGCGACATTTTCTCTCAAAGTTGAAGCGCATGTCGCACCAGTGTGAACCAGGCCTTAGGCTGTAGAGAAGACTGCTGCTTCTCTGTGTGGAAGTAACAGTCTCCTTTGCAGTCATCTGACACACCCCCTACTATGTCAGAGGAAGAGTTCTCTAATCAGTAGGAAGTGTGAGTTTTTCTAATTGGAGAGCTCTTCATGTGACTCAGTGGGAGTGTGTCAGACCACTGCAGAGAGACTGCTGCTTCCAGACAGATCATTGGTCCTCTAATGCCGGGAGAAAGCTTTTTGGAATCTATTGTAATCAAGTTGCAACTAGCACTCCATGCCTATTTAGTCATGTCCACCTTGGTCAAACCACTATGTGTACTTTAAAATGCCACTAAAGATGGCAATACGTATATAGATTTCTCTATTTGTACTAACAGTATGGATAGACAAATTCCCCTGCTAGGCTATTGTATTCTTTTTGTGGTATAGGACCACTGAGCCTTGTGGTGATTTGCTGTAATGTCATATGTAATGTGCAATCCTAGGGGCTGCTCATCAACAACTGTGATGTCTTTCTGGATCATCAGAGGAGATTACTGAACTGTACAGGCCAGGACAATATCCCTCAACCTATGATTATTACTCTGTAAGCCCCGATGAAGGGGGGTGTTGAGTTTCTGAAATGCTCTGGCTTTGTTTGCAGAATAAAACCTTTTAAAATCTATATCACACTTTCAAAACAAAGAGCCAATTTATTGCCCTTAAAACTTTAGAGAAGTTGGTATTACTCTACATGGGACAGGAGCTGGCACTACAGAGCAGACATCGGATTATACATCTCCTGCTCCCTACTACAGATCCAACTTTACAAGTAGTCCCTCTGCATTGCTCTCTGTTTGATGCTCTGGAATGGGGAGTCAGCAAACCCAGACCGCCATCTACCAGAGACCTGTCCGCCATCTACAGGTTGCCCAAAGGGAATCCATTTACAGTCATCCCCTGTTATCCAAGGCTAAAAACACTGTAGGTAGAGCACCATATACAGTATCTCACAAAAGTAAGTACACCCCTCGCATTTTTGTAAATATTTTATTCTATCTTTTCATGTGACAACACTGAAGAAATGACACTTTGCTAGAACAAGTCGCACCGAAGTAGGAACAAAGTAGTGCAAGAACCTTTTTTTGGAGTCGCACCAATTAGAACGGGGGGCCATTGAAATACATGTGTTTTGACTTGTCATGTGACTTGACATGTGTCAAGTCTCACAACAACTCGCAGTATTGGAAACAGAGCCTAAGGGAAGGGGACCCCCTGACATGACACATTTGGCACGTCATTTTTATTGGAGGGGGGGAGTGAAAACCAAAGACAAGGCCATCTCTTAAGAAAGGACCTCCAAACACATAGATGAGCTCATCTCCGCGGTCCGCCTTCACAAAGTCCGGCTTAATACCATCAAACAAGGACGGGCGGTGCCGCTATTCATAAAAGAAGACAGGAAGTCCGGAGTCTGAAATAGATGGATGGGGAAACCAATGTTTACAGAGCACAATTCAGTTTAAAGTGGACCTGTCATTAGATAGATCTTTTCAAGCCCATTTATGGTCAGCTTTGTGTCAGTGTAACCCTTCCAGGTAGTTATTCTTTCTTGTAGAGATCACAGTACTCCCCCGACAATGTCTTCACCTGCTTTTCTCTCCAGAAGGGCAGCGCCATCTTTGTTCAGGCATCATCCAGGGTCATCAACTATCTCCTGGGTTGATATTCCGGCTCAGAGTTGACACAGTCATGTAAACCCTGGTGCCCATGCAGTTCTTGGCTGTGTTCACAAATGTCTGTCACAGATCAGCCCCTCCTCTTGCAGCCTCTTCCCAAAGTAACAATGTACAGTCTGGTCACTGGGGGAGGGGAGACTGAGGATATGCTTCCTCCTGCCTGCAGCAGACTGGTTACATCATCTCAGCCTAGGCAAAGTCCCTGACTGGAGCTTAAGGACAACTTTATAATGATAAAATATGAAGCTTTTATAAAAAATTATGTTGTGATGTATTGTGATTTTTTTTTTTTAAGACTTAAAGAAAATGTAAGCCCAACATTTCATATTCTTGATATGTGCCTGTTGTACCATGTACTTGTATGACTAAGTCTCCTGTTCTCTTTGTATAGTTTCCTTTGTCTGAATTATCTGGTGTTCCTGCCAGTCCCTCAGCTTTCCTAAACTGACCACACTAGGCATGAGAGCACAGTGTGGTCAGTTCTCTAGCTGTGCTGGGAACTCAGCTTGCTCTCCTCCGATGATCAGATTTGTCCTGCCCCCGCCTGCACAGCCTTTCATTGGGAAGATCAGTGTGCTGCTGTTTCTCCTCCCCCAGCTCTTATGCAGCTGAGAGGGAATGTGATCACTTATGAAAAAGGGGGGAAAAAGTATTTATAATGTTTTTCATATGTATACACAAATATTTTACCTTCCATTTTAGACTAAATGAGTTATTTTACAAGGTGAGGGTTTACATACGCTTTAATAAAGTTATTGACAGGTCTGCTTTAGGGCTCATTCACATGGACTGTAGCCCTTGTTGCCCCTCTGAAAAGTGATCTATGGTTCAGGGCAGTTTTTAGGGGGCTGGAAGGCAATATGTCACCTCCTTATCACCCTGTAAAGCCCGGACCACTGTGCTGCAACTGCATTGCACATGGTTGCGGGTGGTGCGCTGCCCCATTTATTTGGATGGCTCTCATTGGTTGGCACGTACGTGCTATTGCTTCAGTTGCACTGTGTCGTTCGCGGCGGCTCCCGCACATGAGTGACGTCATCGCGGCTCCGGCAAATCACAGCGCCAGAGCCGTGATACCCGGAAGCAAGCCCCGGGCGACATGTCGGCGGCCGGAGGGGGAAGCGAGGACGGCTGCGGGGGCTTCGTTCTCGGGTAAGTACTTCATAATGAGCTAGTATGCTATGCATACTAGCTCATTATGCCTTTATCTTGTAGGGTGTGTTTTTAGTTTTATTTTGTCAGGAGGGTTTACTTCCTCTTTAAGAAGACACGTGGCCACTCAGTGAGGTTGGTTGAGAAGAGGTTTCATTTCAAACTGTGAACCCCCTTCCACAGTTCATACCTCCCAACTGTCCCAGATTTCAAGGGACTGTCCCTGATTTGGAGCAATGTCCCTCTGTCCCTCATTCCTCCTCATTTGTCCCTCATTTTGGTCTGATCTATATAGTTGTATATAAAATGCACTTTTTATCTTTCAAAAAGTATTTCCCAGTGCTAAACCTTTCATCCAATTTATAAATTGCTGCATTTGTACATGTTAAAAGCCAATATAAAGGAATAGTAGTGGTAAAAAAAAAAGCACTTGTGGATTTAATTAATCATTTTTTTGGGTTAATTCTCCTTTAAGGGTGTGTGGCAGAGGGGCGTGTCCTATGCCTAGATATGTATGCTAGTAGGTGTCCCTCATTACCATCTCAAAATGTTGGGAGGTATGCATACCTAATACGTGATTCTGCACTTCCGGGTGTGTTGTGCGTGGGCACCGCTGCCGGCCCGCTCCTGCTGTGATGTTTCTGTACACAGGCAGAACTGCGGTCTGTCAGTACAGAAGACATGGATCCTGTGTCTCTGCTAATCAGGGGCGCCGATCCATGCCTTCCCCTAGTACAAGCACCTCCCCCACAGTAGTAAAACTCTGGTCAGGCACACATTTAACCCTTTGATCCCCCACTGATGTTTAACCTCTTCTAAGTCAGGGTCATTAGTACAGTGACAGTGCATATTTTTTAGCACTGATCACTGTATTAGTCTCATTAGTCCCCAAAAAGTGTCAGTTAGATGTCCCAAATGTCCGCCGCAATATCGCAGTGCCGCTATAAGTCGCTGATTGGCATATGTGGCACTGATGTGGCACTGATGGCAGGTGGCACTAATACGTGGCACTGATAGATGGCACTAATAAGTGGCACTGATGACAGATGGCACTAATATGTGGCACTGATGACAGGTGGCACTAATACGTGGCACTGATAGATGGCACTAATACGTGGCACTGATGACAGATGCACTAATACGTGGCACTGATGACAGATGGCACTTATACGTGGCACTGGGAAAAGTTGGCACTGATAGGTGGCACTGAGGACAGATGGCACTGACAGGTGCCACTGGGGACAGGTGGCACTGGGGACAGGTGGCACTGACCGTTACTGTGGGCACTGTATTTTCTATTTTTATTTTAACACTCACGCTGCAGCCGTTCGCTCTCCCTCCTCACACGCTGTCTCTGTGTGAGGAGGGAGAGCCTCCTGATGAGATGTTTACATATGAGATCATCTCCCATTGGACACTGCGATCTAGTGCTAAATGGCCCCTGTGATTGGCCATTTAGCACGATCTGTGACTGGCTGTGTCCAAGTGACACGGACAACACAGAATTTCCCCGATGCTCGCTCGCGGCAGCGCACATTGGGGAAATAAACAGGAGGACGTCCAGGGACGCCCTCCTGGCAATTGAGCACCGCGCTGTGGCCATCTTTCGGCCATAGCGCGGGCACGAAGTGGTTAAAGTGGTTGTTAAGCCACAATCTGATCTTTATATCATCTCCTCTGTCAGATAAAAAGCTGCATCCTCGTGCCTGGGTACAGTATTTTGCAGCTCTCATTTGTTTTTGAAAATAAAGAAAGACAAGAAAAACATTTTTTTTTTCTTTTTTCAATTTTCAAAACTTTGTGACAAAAAGTGAGGTCTGCAAAATACTCACTATACCTCTGAGCAAATAGCTTGGGATGTCTACTTTCCAAAATGGGGTCATTGGGGGGGGGTTTGCCACCTGGGCATTCCATGGCCTCCGAAACTGTGATAGGCAGTGAAGAGTGAAATCAAAAATTTACGGCCTTAGAAAGCCTGAAGGCAGTGATTGGTTTTCGGGGTCCCGTACGCGGCTAGGCTCCCAAAAAGTCTCACACATGTGGTATCCCCGTACTCAGGAGAAGCAGCAGAATGTATTTTGGGGTGTAATTTCACATATTCCCATGGCATGTTTGAGCAATATATCATTTAGTGACAACTTTGTGCAAAAAAAAAAAAAAAAAAAATTGTCTCTTTCCCGCAACTTGTGTCACAATATAAAATATTCCATGGACTCGACATGACTCTCAGCAAATAGCTTGGGGTGTCTACTTTCCAAAATAGGGTCATTTGGGGGGGGGTTTTGAACTGTCCTGGCATTTTATGCACAACATTTAGAAGCTTATGTCACACATCACCCACTCTTCTAACCACTTGAAGACAAAGCCCTTTCTGACACTTTTTGATTACATGAAAAAATTATTTTTTTTTTGCAAGAAAATTACTTTGAACCCCCAAACATTATATATTTTTTTAAAGCAAATGCCCTACAGATTAAAGTGGTGGGTGTTTCATTTTTTTTTCACACAGTATTTGCACAGCGATTTTTCAAACGCATTTTTTGGGGAAAAAACACACTTTTTTAAATTTTAATGCACTAAAACACACTATATTGCCCAAATGTTTGATGGAATAAAAAAGATGATCTTAGGCCGAGTACATGGATACCAAACATGACATGCTTTAAAATTGCGCACAAACGTTCAGTGGCGACAAACTAAATGCATTTTTAAAATCCTTTAAAAGCCTTTACAGGTTACCACTTTAGATTTACAGAGGAGGTCTACTGCTAAAATTACTGCCCTCGATCTGACCTTCGCGGTGATACCTCACATGCATGGTGCAATTGCTGTTTACATTTGACGCCAGACCAACGCTTGCGTTCGCCTTAGCGCGAGAGCAGGGGGGACAGGGGTGCTTTTTTTTTTCTTTATTATTTTTTTGCTTTTTTATCTTATTTTTAAACTGTTCCTTTCATTTTTTTTAAATCATTTTTATTGTTATCTCAGGGAATGTAAATATCCCCTATCACAGCAATAGGTAGTGACAGGTACTCTTTTTTGAAAAAATTGGGGTCTATTAGACCCTAGATTTCTCCTCTGCCCTCAAAGCATCTGACCACACCAAGATCGGTGTGATAAAATGCTTTCCCAATTTCCCAATGGCGCTGTTTACATCCGGCGAAATCTAAGTCATAAAATGCTCGTAGCTTCCCGTTTCTTAGGCCATAAAGATGTTTGGAGCCACTCTGGTCTCTGATCAGCTCTATGGTCAGCTGGCTGAATCACCGGCTGCATTCTCAGGTTCCCTGTTGAGACAGGAGAGCCAGAGAAAAACATGGAAGACGGTGTGGGGGGGGGGCATTCCCTCCCACTGCTTGTAAAAGCAGTCTAGAGTCTAATTAGCCGCTAGGATTGCTTTTACATGAAAGCCGACCGCTGGCTGAAAAGAATGATACCAAGATGATACCTAAACCTGCAGGCATCATTCTGGTATAACCATTCAAAGTCGTGAATGGCGTACCTGAAGACAAAAAAATGGTTAACAATAAAGCACAGTAAACGGTAAAGTATAAAAAATTGCATACCTGAAAAGCAAACATGATAAAACATAATAACAATAAAACATTGCAGAAGAGAATACAGTAAAAAAGAGCAGAACAATAGAGAGAGAATAGAGAGAGAACAATAAAACGACAACTATTATTTTTTTATTTTATATTTTTGTTTGTGGTTTTTTTTTTTTTTTTTTTTTACACTTTTTTTTGTAACTGTAACTTTTATAACTGTAAACGGTTCCAGGTTCGGGTCTCTCAAAATGCGATGGCATCTTGGGAGACCCTGTGAAAGTGTGCCTAGTCTGTGCAATGCTGTACCCTACGCTAATACTCAACTAGTGAATGGTAGCGTTCAAAACATTCACCAATGCAAAGACCAGGATTGTCAGGACAGGAGGGACAATAATAGCGGGTGTCACGCCTATATCCGCGCTTGCTGCAGACACAACATCTTTTTTGGGGGGTTCGCTGGGTAGGGGTACTCGGGAGGACATAAAGAAAATGTCTCTCATGCAGCCGACTGCATTTGGTTGGGGATGTGAATGGGGGAAGTACGGGCGCTGCAGAAGCGGTGGGTTCCCAATTAGGATTGGCGAATGCAGCAGGAAGGGCATTATGGGCACGACGGGCCTGTGTTTGTCTTTTTGGTGGCAGCGGGACACTACTTGTGCTTGCCACCTCACCAGCTTGAAATGCACTTATGGGACTCGCCACGTCACCAAGTGTTACTGCAGTGCTGGTTTGACCACGACCGGGGTGTACTAGGCCGCTGGTGCTTGCCAGTTCACCAAAACGCTACCAAAAAAACTGTTAGCGATCGCAGGGATCAGGCCTGACTCTGCGAACGCTGCAGTTATGCGTTTAGTGTTTTGTAAGTGACAGTGATCGATCGATACTGCACTTGGGTGGGCTGGGCTGGGCCGGGCGGAGGGGCAAAACGCAGGTGCTAGCAGGTATCTGGGCTGATCCCGCTAACACTGCGTTTGTGGGAACCCTAAACTGCTGGGGACGCCAGTATAGATCTGATCAGATCAGGTATTGATCCGATCAGATACTATACCACTAAGGGAGGTGTACGGTGCGTGCGTGGGTGTTAGCGGTACTGGCACTAACCTGACGCTGCCTGGGGCTGGTGCTTGCCAGTTCACCAAAACGCTACCAAAAAAACTGTTAGCGATCGCAGGGATCAGGCCTGACTCTGCGAACGCTGCAGTTATGCGTTTAGTGTTTTGTAAGTGACAGTGATCGATCGATACTGCACTTGGGTGGGCTGGGCTAGGCGGAGGGGCAAAACGCAGGTGCTAGCAGGTATCTGGGCTGATCCCGCTAACACTGCGTTTTTGGGAACCCTAAACTGCTGGGGACGCCAGTATAGATCTGATCGGATCAGATATTGATCCGTTCAGATACTATACCACTAAGGGAGGCGTATGCTGCGTGTGTGGGTGTTAGCGGTACTGGCGCTAATCTGACACTGCCTGGGGCGACGCATATCACCGCCGGGCGATCAGGGGGCTAAACCTTTATTCGGTAATAAACGGCGGGTGCCCTGACACTATAAAAAATAAACGAACTAACTAACCAGCGTCACCCGTAACGGTTATACGGTGATCAGTGGTGAAAGGGTTAACTAGGGGGCAATCAAGGGGTTAAAACATTTATTAGATAGTATATGGGGGTCCCTGTCGCTATAAAACGCTGACGGCGAACCTAAATATTTACCTACCTAACTAGCGTCACCAGCGACACTAATACAGCGATCAGAAAAATGATCGCTTAGCGACACTGGTGACAGGGGGTGATCAAGGGGTTAAAACTTTATTAGGGGGGGTTAGGGGTGTACCACGATCGGATGGCCTCCCCCTCGCCTCTCAACGCTCCCAGAGAAATGCCGACCGCCGCTGGCACCAGGGGGGGTCCGATCGGACCCCCCGCCCACGGGAGGCAGATCACGTACGAGTACGTGATTCTGCCTGCCCATGCCATTCTGCCGCAGTATATCTGCGTTAGGCGGTCGGCAAGTGGTTAACCACTTCAGCCTCGGAAAAATTTACCCCCTTCTTGACCAGAGCACTTTTTGCGATTCGGCACTGCGTCACTTTAACTGACAATTGCGCGGTCATGCGACGTGGCTCCCAAACAAAATTGACGTTCCTTTTTTCCCCACAAATAGAGCTTTCTTTTGGTGGTATTTGATCGCCTCTGCGGTTTTTATTGTTTGGGCTATAAACAAAAATAGAGCGACAATTTTGAAAAAAAACGCATTATTTTTTACTTTTTGCTATAATAAATATCCCCCAAAAATATATTAAAAAAATATTTTTTTCCTCAGTTTAGGCCGATACGTATTCTTCTACATATTTTTGGTAAAAAAAAAATCGCAATAAGCAATTATTGATCGGTTTGTTGTTATAGCGTTTACAAAATAGGGGATAGTTTTATGGCATTTTTATTAATATATATATTTTTTTTTTTAATGGCGGCGATCAGCGATTTTTATCGTGACTGCGACATTACGGCGGACACATCGGAAATTTTTGACACATTTTTGGGACCATTGTCATTTATACAGCAATCAGTGCTATAAAAATGCAATGATTCCTGTGTAAATGACACTGGCAGTGAAGGGGTTAACCACTAGGGGCGGGGTTAAATCAGTACTAGGGAGTGTTTTATAGCTGTCAGGGGGATGGGCTGTGTGTGTGATGTCACTGATCTCTGCTCCGATGACAGGGAGCAGAGATCGAGTGACACTGTCACTAGGCAGAATGGGGAGATGCTGTTTACATCATCTCCCCGTTCTTCCTCCCCGTGAGGCGATCGGGGCCGGGGTATCCCCGCGGCGATCGAGTCCGTGGGACCCGCGACCCGACTTACGGAGCTTGCCGCGGGCGCGCGCCCACTGGCCAGCCTCTTAAAGGGCAACGTACAGGTACGTGGTTTTGCCTGTACGACCCCTTCTGCCGCAGTATATCTGCCTGAGGCGGTCGGCAAGCGGTTAATGGTGCCAAAACACACAAAAATATATTCTGTTATTAAAACATCTTTATTGGAGTCCAAAGTTTTAAAAGAAATGGGGGGGGGGGAGGGACAATGAATGTTGTCCACATTTCAAAAAACAATTCAGTGCACATGTACAATATACACATAAAGTAGCCACTGTAACCAGCATGATGCTTGTTGCTCGACATGTTTCACTTTTCAGCTTCTTCAGGAGCTTATAAAGCAATATGTAGCTACAAAAAGACAAATACAATCAAAATTAAAAATAAACAACAATAATTCCAAAAATTTGCATAAAGAATTATTAGTAAGTATGCATGACCGTAAATGTAAATAAAAATTATTATTAAAGTAAATGTGTATCAAAAAGATATAACAACATAAATAATATGTTCAATGAATATCCATGAGGGTCTGAGCACTATACAGAGGGGCACACAACATGAACATAAAACTCACCATGTATATAGAATGTATTCAAGCTAATGCACACTACTAAAGGGTAAAAAACTGATGTAAGAAGAGGTGCCAACACCAGTGGCGGCAATTGGCTGTTGCTAGAAGAAGACTCAACAAAAAGTCTGAGGAACCCTCCCAGGGACCAGGTACGGCTGTACCAACACAGGCCCCCACATTGGTGGCGGCTGCTACTTCAGTAATGGGAGGGTCTTCCCATCAGCTCTATATTTCCCTTTCTGTAGCTTCTGAATCACCAACTATCAATGTAGTTGGACAAAGAAGATAATTGGCTTTTTCCTAGAAGAAGATTCAACAAAAAGTCTGAGGAACCCTCCCAGGGACCAGGTACGGCTGTACAAACACAGATCCCTACACTGGTGGCGGCTGCCACTCCAGTAGCCAGAGGGTACTCCCATCAGGCCTCCATTTTTGTTTTTGAAGCTTCTGAATCACCATCAATGTAGCTGGACAAACAAGACAATTTGCTGTTCCTAGAAGAAGACTCAACAAAAAGTCTGAGAAACCCTCCCAGGGACCAGGTATGGCTGTACCAACACAGGTTCCTACACTGGTGGCGGCTGCCACTCCAGTAACCAGAGGGTCTTTTCATCAGGTCTACATTTTTGTTTTTGGAGCTTCTGAATCACCATCAATGTAGCTGCATCGGCACCCACACAGATGTCACATTGGGTACAGCCGCTGCAACCCAGTTGACAGCAATGGGACTGCCTCCACAGGATGCTGGGAACAGCTGTGCATCCCCATTTCCGGTAAACATGGACCTCCCATGGATTCACACCCCCCCGTGTGAATGAGGCCTGAGGGTGAATGGAATATTTAGTTCCATTGTGTTGCTAATTTTGGGACCACTGTACCCCTCTTTGTTGTTATTTGGGTGTGTTTTATTATAGGAGTGTTTTATATATATATATATACCGTATATACTCGAGTATAAGTCGTCCCGAGTATAAGTCGAGACCCCCAATTTACCACAAAAAACTGGGAAAAACTTATTGACCCGAGTATAAGTCGAGGGTGAGAAATGCAGAGGGTCAATAATGTCCATCTGCAGCTGCCTGCCTCCCTGTGTCCTGTGCAGCCTACCTGTACCCTGTACATGTGTGTCCTGTACATGTGTGTGTGTCCTGTACATGTGTGTCCTGTACATGTGTGTCCTGTACATGTGTGTGTGTCCTGTACATGTGTGTCCTGTACATGTGTGTCCTGTACATGTGTGTCCTGTGTGCATGTGTGTCCTGTGTGTATGTGTGTCATGTGTGTCCTGTGTGTATGTGTGTCATGTGTGTATGTGTGTCATGTGTGTCCTGTGTGCATGGGTGCATGTGTGTCCTGTGTGCATGTGCAGCCTACCTGTGTCCTGTGTAGCCTTCCTGTGGCGATCTCCATCCTCAGACAGCGGCCGTGTGATGATACTGTTCGGCGGCCATTCCACAGTTCAAAAGCCGCACCTCCTTCTCGTCTGTGATAGGCTGACCGCTGACTGCCTATCACGGACATTCTCTCATTCTCATACCACGGACGAGGATGAGAGAATGTCCGTGATAGGCTGTACACTGACAGCTGTTCAGCCTATCACAGAAGAGCAGGAGGCGCGGCTTTTGAAAGCTGGAATAGCCTCCGTGCATTATCAGCACACGCCGGCCGCCGTCTGCCTGCATGACACGCTGATCATGCAGACAGACGGCGCGGACTCGAGTATAAGTCGAAGGGAAACTTTCAGCCCAAAAAAAAGGGCTGAAAAATTTGACTTATACTCGAGTATATACGGTATATATATATATATATATATATAGATTGTAATTTAGGGAAAGTTTGGATTTCTTCTGGAGGCGCTTTAGGTGGACAGAACTGATATAAATAGCTCAGCGGGGGTGGGTCTTAGAGAACAGAGGCCACATATGGGCAGCACAGAGACTTAGGGGTTAGCGTTGCGGCACTGCGGTCTTCGTTTCAGATTCTGACCAAGACACAGGGCCGGATTAACATAGGGGCTGGTGGAGCTGCAGCTCCAGGCCCCTCCCTCAATATAGGCCCATGCCAGTGGCTTGTCAATTCCTGTGTGCCTTCCTGAAGGAAGAGGAGCCCTCTGTGCTCACATGGAGGAGACAAGTCACTGCAGCCAAGTCCTGTCTCTGCCGATGCCTGACCCCTATCACAGGATCTGTTCCACTCACACAGATCCTCAGTGTCTGGGGGAGGGGCGCTGATGTCCTAACCAGCAGGAGCCCGGGAGGAAGGACATCTCCCATGCTGTTATGATAAGGTCAGTACATTTGTTAGGGGGATGTTGTGTAATTATTGTGCTAGGGGACAGACTGCTGCTTCCCCCATGTAATGTGCTCTCTTGTGCCCAGTGCCCACCATGTCATGTGCCTTGCAGTGCCCCCCATGTAATGTGCTGTGCCCACCATGTCATGTGCCTTGCAGTGCCCCCCATGTAATGTGCTGTGCCCACCATTTCCTGTCATGTGCATTGCAGTGCCCCTATGTAATGTGCTGTGCCCACCATGTCATGTGCATTGCAGTGCCCACTATGTAAAGTGCTGTGCCCACCATGTCATGTGCATTGCAGTGCCCCTATGTAATGTGCTGTGCCCACCATGTCATGGGCATTGCAGTGCCCACTATGTAAAGTGCTGTGCCCACCATGTCATGTGCATTGCAGTGCCCACTATGTAAAGTGCTGTGCCCACCATGTCATGTGCATTGCAGTGCCCACTATGTAAAGTGCTGTGCCCACCATGTCATGTGCATTGCAGTGCCCCGCATGTCATGTCATGTGCCTTGCAGTGCCCCCCATGTAATGTGCTGTGTCCACTATGTCATGTCATGTGCCTTGCAGTGCCCCCATGTAATGTGCTGTGCCCACCATGTCATGTCATGTGCCTTGCAGTGCCCCCTATGTAATGTTCTGTGCCCACCATGTCATGTGCATTGCAGTGCCCCCTATGTAATGTTCTGTGCCCACCATGTCATGTGCATTGCAGTGCCCACTATGTAAAGTTCTGTGCACACCATGTCATGTGCATTGCAGTGCCCCCCATGTAATGTGCTGTGCCCACCATGTCATGTCATGTGCCTTGCAGTGTCCCCATGTAATGTTCTGTGCCCACCATGTCATGTCATGTGCCTTGCAGTGCCCCCCCATGTAATGTGCTGTGCCCACCATGTCATGTCATGTGCCTTGCAGTGCCCCCATGTAATGTGCTGTGCCCACAATGTCATGTCATGTGCCTTGCAGTGCCCCCATGTAATGTGCTGTGCCCACCATGTCATGTCATGTGCCTTGCAGTGCCCCCCATGTAATGTGCTGTGCCCACCATGTCATGTGCCTTGCAGTGCCCCCCATGTAATGTGCTGTGTCCAGTATGTCATTTGCTGTACGTTGCAGTGCCCACCATGTAATGCGCTGTGCTGAACAATGTCATGTGCTGTGCATTGCATTGCCCTTCATGTGATGTGCAGTGCCCACTATGTCATGCTGTGCCTTGCAGTGCCCACCATGTCATGTGCAGTTCCTAACATGTAATGTGCAGTTGCATTTCCCACCATGAAACGTGCTATGCCATGCAGTGCCCACCATGTAATGTGTTGTGCCCACTATGTAATGTTATGTGCCATTCAGTGCCCACCATGTAATGCGCTGTGCCCACCATGTCATGTCATGTGCCTTGCAGTTCCCCCCTATGTAATGTGCTGTGTCCAGTATGTCATTTGCTGTACATTGCAGTGCCCACCATGTAATGCGCTGTGCTGACCATGTCATGTGCTGTGCATTACATTGCCCTTCATGTGATGTGCAGTGCCCACTATGTCATGCTGTGCCTTGCAGTGCCCACCATGTAATGTGCAGTGCCCACCATGTCATGTGCTGTGCCTTGCATTGCCCACCATGTAATGTGCAGTGCCCACCATGTCATGTGATTTGCCATCCAGTGCCAACCATGTCATGTGCAATGCCCACCATGTCATGGCTGTGCCTTGCAATGCCCGCTATGTAATTTGCAGTGTCCACCATGTCATGTGCTGTGCCATACAGTGATCCCACCATGTAATGTGCAGTGCCCACAGTGTAATGTGCAGCGCCCACCATGTCATGTGCACTTCCCACCATGTCATGTGCTATGCTGTGCCCACCCTGCCATGTGCTGTGCCCAGCATGTAGTGTGTTGTGCCCACTGTGTAATGTGCTGTGCTGTTCAACAGTGCCCACCATGTCATGTGCAGTTCCTAACATGCAATGTGCAGTTGCATTTCCCACCATGAAACGTGCTATGCCATGCAGTGCCCACCATGTAATGTGTTGTGCCCACCATGTAATGTTATGTGCCATTCAGTGCCCACCATGTAATGTGCTGTGCCCACCATGTCATGTGCTGTGCCATGCAGTGCCCACCATGTAATGCGCTGTACCCACCATGTAATGTGCTGTGTCATGCAGTGCCCACCATGTCATGTGCAGTGCCCATCATGTAAATTGCTGTGCAGTGCCCACCATGTCATGTGCTGTGTTGTGCCCACCATGTCATGTGCTGCACCATGCAGTGCCTATCATGTAATATGCTGTACTCACCATATAATGTGCTGTACATTGTCCACCATGGCATGTGCCGTGCAGTACCCACAATGGAATGTGGTGTGCAGGGCTCATCATGTCATGTGTGGTGTCCACCATTTAATGTGCTGTGCTCACAATGTAATGTGCTGTGCTGTGTCATGCAGTGCCCACCTTGTCATGTGCTGTGCAGTGCCCACCATGCTATGTGCAGTACCCACTATATAATGTGTTGTGCCCACCATATAATGTTCTGTGCAGTGCCCACTTGTAATGTCCAGTGCCCACCATGTAATGTGCTCAGCTGTGCCTGCCATGTCATGTGCTGTGCCCACCATATAAGGTCCTGTGCCCAATGTGTGCATGAGCTGTGCCCACCATGAAATGTGTTGTGTTGTGCAGTACCAACCATGTCATGTGCTGTGCCCACCATATAATGTACTGTGCCTACCTTGTAATGTGCTGTATTGGGCAGTGCCAACCGCGTAATGTGCTGTGCCCGCCATTAAATGTGCTGTATCCATGTATCCACTATGTAATGTGTTGTGCCAACCATGTGATGTACTGTGCTATACCCCCCCCCTCCCGTGTAATGTACTATGCTGTGCCCCCCACAGACTCACCCCCTCACTCCCACCCCCCTCTCTCTCTCTCTCATCCCCTCTCTTTCACCCTGTTCTCTCTCTCACCCCCTTCACCCCCTACCACCCTCTCTCTCTTTCACCCTCTCTCTATTCCCCTTTTTCTCACCTCTCTCTCTCTCTCTCTCTCTCTCTCTCTCTCTCTCTCTCTCTCTCTCTCTCTCTCTCCACCCCCTCTCTCTCACCCCCTCTCTCTCTTTAATTTAAATTTCACAAAAAATTGTTTGCGTTTTCATTTTATTTATTTTCATAAAAAGGCCCACCAACATCCTTAGCACCAGGCCCATGATGCTCTTAATCTGGGCCTGCCAGGACACTATCTGCAAGGAGTTTGCATGTTCTCCCTGTGCTTGCGTGGGTTTCCTCCGGGTACTCTGGTTTCCTCCCATACTACAAAGACATGCTACAGTACCTTGCGTTGGTGGTGCAGTGGTGAGCATAGCTGCCTTCCCAGCAGCTGACCCGGGTTAGATCCCTGGCCAACGCCATCTCCAATACTTGGAGTCCTCAGAGAGAAAAGTGCTATACAAGGTCAATGCTGAGTATATATTAGCGGTAGAATAAAGAATGAAGCGAATGTGTGGTATGTTTGAGGAAGAAAATGTTTCCCCAGAATCTATAGAAGGTGAACTCAACAACTGATAGAAGACGCTTAGGCTGTGCTCACACCTAGGCCTTCCGGATCGCGGGCGGAATTACTGCAATTCCCGAATTGCCGGAAAACATGGGACACGGTTGTGATACCTTCCCAAAAGCAGTCCTGCGATTTGTCAGGCAACAATCGCGGCAAAATCATGCCTCGATTGGGGTGATGTTGCAAGTGGACAGATCGCAAGCACTTCCCGCGTTTTGCAGCGATTCGGGAGTCCGGAACACCTAGGTGTGAACAGAGCCTCGCCATGTCCATCGTATGACAAGAAGTTCCTGCACAGATGTCCCCCCAGCAGGAATATTACACCCATACTCCCCCCAACAGGAATATTACACCGATAGTCCCCCCAACAGGAATATTACACCCATACTCCCCCCAGCAGGAATATTACACCCATACTCCCCCCAGCAGGAATATTACAAAGATACTCCCCCCAGCAGGAATATTACACCGATACTCCCCCCAGCAGAAATATTACACCCATACTCCCCCCAGCAGGAATATTACAACGATACTCCCCCCAGCAGGAATATTACACCGATACTCCCCCCAGCAGCAGGCCTTTGCTGGCCATCGGGACTACCGGGAGATTCCCGGTGGGCCGATTGGCAGCGGGCCACTACACCAATGACTCTCTCTCTCTGACTGTCAGACAGTGACTGTGTCACTGTCTCTCTCCGTCCGAGCGTCGCCGGGCCCTGGACGGCTCCGCTCCTGCACTCGGCGGGCGGGCCGGCGTCACAAAAAAACAGGCATTATCACTCCCCCAGGCACTCCCCCTAACAGCTAACAATATAGTCATTTGGGCGGCCTCTTTGTCCCGGCGCCGTGACGTCACTCACGGACGGAGGGCGGAGGCGGCCCGGGGACATAGGAGGAGGCGGAGCCAGGGCGTAGCAAAGCAAGCCTGGCTGCAAATCTGCAACCTAGAGGAGCCGAAGCCGAGGAGGAGGATTCGGAATCGGATCAGAACCACCAGCAGCAAGTACAGTGACAGAGACCAAGGCTATAGTGTCACTGTCATCATTCAAGTAAGCAGCAGTGCAGCACTATAGTAATAACTTTTCTAATAATAATAGTAATTAGTAAGTAACTGAATATGCAGCATGGAGGGGGGGAGGGGTAAATCTGTACTGTATAAATGTACTGCCACTGGTCATGGTTAAATTATTCATCAGTTACCATGGCCAGTGGCATTAAATTAATAATTGACCAGTGGCATTAAATTAATATTAATGCCACAGTGGCATTAATATTAATTTAATGCCACTGGTCAATTATTAATTTTATGCCACTGGCCATGGTAACTGATGAATAATTTAACCATGACCAGTGGCAGTACATTTACAGTACAGATTTACCCCTCCCCCCTCCCCCCGCCATGCTGCATATTCAGTTACTTAAAGTAACTGAATATGCAGCATGGCGGGGGGAGGGGGGGAGGGGTAAATCTGTATTGTAAATGTACTGCCATTGGTCATGGTTGAATTATAAAGTAACTGAATATGCAGCATGGCGGGGGGAGGGGGGGAGGGGTTAATCTGTACTGTAAATGTACTGCCACTGGTCATGGTTAAATTATTCATCCATCAGTTACCATGGCCAGTGGCATTAAATTAATAATTGACCAGTGGCATTAAATTAATATTAATGCTACAGTGGCATTAATATTAATTTAATGCCACTGGTCAATTATTAATTTAATGCCGCTGACCACGGTAACTGATGAATAATTTATTGCCACTGGTCAATTATTAATTTAATGCCACTGGTCAATTATTAATTTAATGCCACTGGTCAATTATTAATTTAATGTCACTGGTCATGGTAATTGATGAATAATTTAATGCCACTGGTCACGATAACTGATTAGTAATTTAATGTCACTGGTCATGGTAATTGATGGATAATTTAATGTCACTGGTCACGGTAATTGATGAATAATTTAATGCCACTGGTCACGATAACTGATTAGTAATTTAATGTCACTGGTCATGGTAATTGATGAATAATTTAATGCCACTGGTCACGATAACTGATTAGTAATTTAATGTCACTGGTCATGGTAATTGATGAATAATTTAATGTCACTGGTCACGGTAATTGATGAATAATTTAATGCCACTGGTCACGATAACTGATTAGTAATTTAATGTCACTGGTCATGGTAATTGATGGATAATTTAATGTCACTGGTCACGGTAATTGATGAATAATTTAATGCCACTGGTCACGATAACTGATTAGTAATTTAATGTCACTGGTCATGGTAATTGATGAATAATTTAATGCCACTGGTCACGATAACTGATTAGTAATTTAATGTCACAGGTCATGGTAATTGATGAATAATTTAATGTCACGGTAATTGCTGAATAATTTAATGTCACTGGTCACGGTAATTGATGAATAATTTAATGCCACTGGTCACGATAACTGATTAGTAATTTAATGTCACTGGTCATGGTAATTGATGAATAATTTAATGCCACTGGTCACGGTAACTGCGGTAACTGATTAGTAATGTTATGTCACTGGTGATGGTAACTGATTAATAATTTAATATCACTAGTCATGGTAACTGATTAATAATTTAATGTCACTGGTCATGGTAACTGATTAATAATTTAATGTCACTGGTCACGGTAAATGATTAATTTAATGCCACTGGTCTTGGTAAATGATTAATAATTTAATGCCATTGGTGAATTAATTTACTGCCACTGGTCACGGTAACTGATGAATGAATTTACTAGTGCCACTGCTGATCATGGTGACTGATGAATGAATTTACTAGTGCCACTGCTGGTCATGGTCACTGATGAATGAATTTGCGGCCACTGGTCATGGTCACTGATGAATTAATGTACTGCCACTGGTAGTCATGGTCACTGATGAATTAATGTACTGTCACTGCTGGTCATGATCACTGATGATGAATTTCATTCTAAACATTTCATTCTAAAGGCGTCTGTAATGTTGGAATGCATCTTTTTCTCTAAATAATAAAAAAAAGCTGTTTATACATACAGTGGAATGTTTTTGCTTATTTTTTTGCGCAATTGCGTATAGTTTATATACTGTTTTTGTGTGTGTTTGCCAAATTAAAGTGGGCCGGTCTGGATGAAGTCCAGGGCCAAATTTTTGTCCCAGTCCAGCCCTGCCCAGCAGGAATATTACACCCATACTCCCCCCCAGTAGGAATATTACACCCATACTCCCCCCAACAGGAATATTACACCCATACTCCCCCCAGCAGGAATATTACACCGATACTCCCCCCAGCAGGAATATTACACCGATACTCCCCCCAGCAGGAATATTACACCGATACTCCCCCCAGCAGGAATATTACACCCATACTCCCCCCCAGCAGGAATATTACAACGATACTCCCCCCAGCAGGAATATTACACCGATACTCCCCCCAGCAGGAATATTACAACGATACTCCCCCCAGCAGGAATATTACACCCATACTCCCCCCAGCAGGAATATTACACCCATACTCCCCCCAGCAGGAATATTACACCCATACTCCCACCAGCAGGAATATTACTCCAATACTCCCCCCAGCAGGAATATTACACCAATACACCCCCCAGCAGGAATATTACTCCCATACTCCCCCCAGAAGGAATATTACACCAATACACCCCCCAGCAGGAATATTACACCCATACTTCCACCATCAGGAATATTACACCGATACTCCCCCCAGCAGGAATATTACACCCATACTTCCACCAGCAGGAATATTACACCCATACTTCCACCAGCAGGAATATTACACCGATACTCCCCCCAGCAGGAATATTACACCAATACTCCCCCAGCAGGAATATTACACCTATACTCCCCCCAGCAGGAATATTACACCCATACTTCCACCAGCAGGAATATTACACCCATACTCCCCCCAGCAGGAATATTACACCAATACTCCCCCCAGCAGGAATATTACACCCATACTCCCCCCAGCAGGAATATTACACCCATACTTCCACCAGCAGGAATATTACACCCATACTCCCCCCAGCAGGAATATTACACCCATACTTCCCCCAGCAGGAATATTACACGATACTCCTCCAGCAGGAATATTACTCCCATACTCCCCCCAGCAGGAATATTGCACCGACACCCCACCATCCTGACACTGATGGGGATCTCTACTGACCTATTGCGTGCTGATAACAGGAATCCTGCTGCAGGTATCTGGGAACATTTCATAGCCAGCATCATTCTGCTCTCTCCTTCTATCAGCATGTTCCCTGTCATCATATTGGCACACAATTCCTCTGATTATCTACTGCAAATAAAAAATAAATAAATAATAATAATTAAAAAAAAGAAAATAAATATTATTATTATTATTATTAATCACTTCCCCCGGGTCGCTGTCATATGACGCCCTGGACTTTCAGTGGAGATATCGGGGTGACGGGTGCAGCTGCAGGCATCATTCACATACTGTATCTTTGTTTTCAGCCGGTGATTCCCTGCAGTGTAAAAGCCGTCATAGCGTCTGTTTAGCTGTATGATTGCTTTAACATGCAGTGAGAGGGGATGGGGTCCTGGAGGTTTTTGGGGTGAGGGGGACGGAGGGGTGAGGGGGATGGGCCCTCGAGGTGTTTGGGGTGAGGGGGATGGGCCCTCAAGGTGTTCGGGGTGAGGGGGATGGGCCCTCAAGATGTTGTGGGGTGAGGGGGATGGGCCCTCAAGGTGTTCGGGGTGAGGGGCCTTCAAGGTGTTCAGGGTGAGGAGGACGGGCTCTCAGGGTGAGTGTGATGGGCTTTAAGGGTGAGGAGGATGGTCCCTCAAGGTGTTCAAGGTGAGGGGATGGGCCCTCAGGGTGTTCAGGGTGAGGGGGTGGGCCCTCGGGGTGTTCAGGGTGAGGGGGGTGGGCCCTTGGGGTGCTATGGATCGGGACAGTGGGCACCACGCTTGGCTGGGATGAGGGCAGCCCGCGGTTTGCTGAGTTGAACGGTGTCATGTTCTGCTCTCACATGTTGCCCCGTCAACCCATCGATAGGAGAAGGTCAGACTTGTTCCTGTCTGGGGGTCATATCTATAATGTCACACTATGGGGGGAGGGGACTTTCTATTATACCTGCTCCTATGCTGACAATCCCTGTACAGCACACCTGGCCTTTGCCCCCTTGGGGGGGAGGGGTATCTCCAGTGTTGGTTCCTCCGCTCTTCTCAGTTCTGGGAGACAGCACAATCTCATCTCTGGCATCCTATTAGAACAGGCTGATAGGAAGGCCCGGAGCGAGTGAAATGAAATGGAAAGGATAGCAAAGGGGCAGCATGACAGTGTGATAAGGGGTGGCAACCATAGGGTTAAGGATGTGTATGTGAAAAGGGGTAAAGTTGGGATTGGTCAGGAGTAACAGGATGAGGAGGGGCACAGGTAGTTTATTTAAGTGGGAGGAGGGGTCTCCCAGGCATTCAGTGGGAGGACAGGTGACAAGGCAGGCAGTTTCCACGCTGCTGCTTGTCACATTACATAAGAGCGACATCGACTGGATTCTAGCCCAGCTGCTACATTAATGGGGCCTGCATGGCTGCAACGCTAAGTCGCAGCCCTGCGGGAAGACCAGGTGCGTGAATCAGCCGACGGGGGGCGGGACTTCCCACATGCTAGGCGGTCTAGGCCGCCGGAGCGTCCTTCATTTAGATTGTCCCCTGGGCTTTGCACCCCCGTCCCAACCGGCGCACCAGGAAGCACATCTTACGGCTTCCACAGGTGGCGACCCGGCGGGTGGAGGGGCAGGTGCAGGGCGCACGGCTCCTCCTCCCGCTCGACGTCATCATCCAGAATACGCAGACTCCTCCCCCTCTGACGTTGCGGGGCGGGGGGGAGACGCGGCGTGGAAGAGGCTACGCACAGCCGCCGGGCCGTCACCTGACACCGCCCTGCATTATCGCCAGTACCAAGCGGACTCCTCCCCCTCTGACGTTGCTGGGGGGAGACGTGGCGTGGCAGAGGCTATGTACGGCCGCCGGGCCATCACCTGACGCCGCCCGGCATTATCGACCGGGACACGAGGACTCCTCCCCCTCTGACATTGTGGGGTGGGGGGAAGTCGCGGCGTGGGAAAGTCATCATGGCTGCTGGGCCGTTACCTCACGAGGCCTGCAGCTCCGAGGAGGAAGCGGGAACACCCGCCAGGAAGGGGGGCGAAGCTGGCGCTGGGGAGGCGGAGCCAAAACACGGCGCAGTTCCACGGCGGCCAGACCTTCCTTGTCTGGGCCATTACAAGCGGAAGGCCTGCAAGGCAGATGCCCGGTCAGAGGGTGAGCGGGCTATCTCAGGAGAGGGGGAGATGCAGAGCCAGACAGCATCAGGGGATTCAGGAGCAGCGGCTGTCAGGACCACCCAGGTCAGCCCGGTAAGTCTAATACCGGCACTGTGTTGGGGGTACTTGTGGGGGTTGCAGATGGGGCCAATTTGGTGTCGGGGGGCAGGTGGGAGTGTTTACAACCTGCCACGTCCGGTACGGAAGCCCAACAAAAGGCTTTGTTAGGTGGCTGCGGAACCTAGGTCAGCGCTTCACCGGGGGGAAACGTGGGATGGCCCCATGAATGGCACATGGGGCCCAGCTGGGTATTGGGATAGATACTGGTGGTTCGGGTATGGGGCTTGGGGGTGGTACCCCCTCAACCAACCCACCCCCCCTCCTCTCAGTGGGTACGGTAGGTTTCCCTACTGCAATGGGGGTCAGGTATCCTCAGCAGCGGAAGCGGCCATGATTGGGGAGTCAGGGGCTTAGGCCAGCTCGTTGGAGGAGGCAGTGGGGGAAAATGGAGGTGGTGCGAATAGTCGACTCTGCAACAGGAGATATATGTGTGTTTGGAGGGTAGTTAGGGCCCATTTGCATCAGGACATTGGGGATAAGATTTGCGAGGGTGAGTATGTGTAGAATTTTCCCTGCTGCCGCGAAAAAAGTTCAACCTAGCTAGGTTGAGCCGGATGACACAAAAGGATGTGGAAGTCGGGCAGCTGTACAGGTTGCTTACACGGAATTTTTGCCAACTGGGGTGGAGGTGTTTGCTGTTATGGTGCACGTCATAGGGGAGGGGAACCCTAAACACTGTTCGCCACTCTTTTGCTATAGGGATGCAGCGTGTAGGGTTTACGGTGGGTCTGCATGGCTACCGGGCGCTGAACAAGTTTCAGCAGCGCAGGGAGGCCATGCAGTGTAGGTTTGCTGAGGCATTCGGTCCAGAGTCCTCTGGGTCACTAAGGACGACATGATCCGCACCCACCTCCTCCCAGCCACGTACAAGTCCATGGGTTTCTTGGGACTGTAAATGATCCCTTAAAGACTGCTGCTGATGCTGAGTGCCAAGCTCCACCTCCATGCTGACACAATCCTCCTCTTCCTCGTCCTCTTCCTGTGTGATCAGCGGGCACGCAGGAACACTGTCTGGATAAAGGGGGCCTTGAGAGCTAAGGAAGTCCTCCTCTTCCTTCCTCTGTTCTGCCTCAAGTGCCCTGTCCATTATTCCACGCAGCGTGTGCTCCAACAGGTGGACATGAGGGACAGTGTCACTGATGCATGCACTGTCACTGCTTACCATCCTCGTGGCCTCCTTAAATGGTGACAGGACAGTGCATGCATCCCTGATCATGGCCCACTGGCGTGGGTAAAAAAAAACAAGCTCCCTTGACCCTGTCCTGGTGCCATAGTCACACAGGTACTCATTGATGGCCCTCTGCTGCACGTGCAGCCGCTGCAGCATGGCCGATGTTGAGTTCCACCTGGTGGGCATGTCACAGATTAGGTGGTGCTTGGGCAGGTTAAATTCCTTTTGGAGGTCAGCCAGCCGAGCACTGGCATTATATGACCTGTGTAAATGCACACAGACTTTCCTGGCCTGCCTCAGGACATCCTGTAAGCCCGGGTACCTGCCCAAGAACCGCTGCACCACCAAGTTAAGGACGTGAGCCAAACAGGGCACATGGGTCAGTTGTCCCTGTCGGAGGGCGGAGAGGAGGTTGGTGCCATTGTCACAAACCACCATACCTGCCTTAAGCTGGCGTGGCATCAACCACCTCTGTACCTACCCCTGCAGAGCTGACAGAATCTCTGCCCCAGTGTGGCTCCTGTTCCCCAAGCACACCAGCTCATGCACCGCATGGCATCTTTTGGCCTGCGTGCTTGCGTAGCCCCTTGAACGCCTATAGAGCACCGCTGGTTCCGAAGACAAATCAGCACAGGAAGAGGCCATGGAGGAAGAAGAAGAGGAGGGGGTGGAGGAGAGAGGTGTGGCAGAATCACCACTAATAGTACTTTGGAGGCGTGGTGGCGAAACAACCTCCAACACTACTGCACCCTGTCCTGCATCCTTCCCAGCTGCCAGAAGAGTCACCCAGGGCGCGGTGAAAGATAGGTAACGTGCCTGTCCATGCCTGCTGGACCATGAGTCAGCGGTAATATGCACCTTACCACTGACCGCCTTGTCCAGCGAGGCGAAGACATTGCCTTCCACATGCCGGTAGAGAGTCGGAATTGCCTTCCGTGAGAAAAAGTGGCGTTTGGGAACCTGCCACTGAGGAACCGCACATTCCACATCCACCGCACATTCCAAATTTTATATCCTGCTCTCAAACTTTGTGTGTCGGAAAATCCGATGGAAAATGTGTGATGGAGCCTACACACGGTCGGAATTTCCGACAACAAGGTCCTATCACACATTTTCCATCGGAAAATCCGACCGTGTGTACGGGGCATAATGCCCCGTACACACGGTCGGATTTTCCGATGGAAAATGTCCGATCGGAGCGTGTTGTCGGAAATTCCGACCGTGTGTGGGCTCCATCGGACATTTTCCATCAGATTTTCCGACACACAAAGTTGGAGAGCAGGAGATAAAATTTTCCGACAACAAAATCCGTTGTCGGAAATTCCAATCGTGTGTACACAAATCCGGCGGACAAAGTGGCACGCATGCTCAGAATAAATAAAGAGATGAAAGCTATTGGCCACTGCCCCGTTTATAGTCCCGACGTACATGTTTTACGTCACCGCGTTTAAAATGATCGGATTTTCCGACAACTTTGTGTGACCATGTGTATGCAAGACAAATTTGAGCCAACATCCGTCTGAAAAAATCCTAGGATTTTGTTCTCGGAATGTCCGAACAAAGTCCGACCGTGTGTACGCCCTATAACTGTAAATACTGTAGCTGCCTGTCTGTGGTATTAATATAGGATCAGAAGAACACCACCAATTTTATTCAGGTAGCTTTAGGTGCACACTATGCAGAGGACACAGTACACTAACTGTAAATACTGTAGCTGCCTGCCTGTGGTATTAATAGGAGCAGAACAACAGCAATTTTCTTCAGGTAGCTTTAGGTGCACACTGTGCAGAGGACGCAGTACACTAACTGTAAATACTGTAGCTGCCTGCCTGTGGTATTAATAGGATCAGAAGAACACCACTAATTTTCTTCAGATAGCTTTAGGTGCACACTGTGCAGAGGACACAGTACACTAACTGTAAATACTGTAGCTGCCTGCCTGTGGTATTAATAGGAGCAGAACAACAGCAATTATCTCCAGGTAGCTTTAGGTGCACACTGTGCAGAGGACGCACTACACTAACTGTAAATACTGTAGCTGCCTGCCTGTGGTATTAATAGGATCAGAAGAACACCACTAATTTTCTTCAGGTAGCTTTAGGTGCACACTGTGCAGAGGACGCACTACACTAATTTGTAAATACTGCAGCTGCCTGTGGTACTGTACTAATAGGATCAGAAGAGCACCACTGTCAGAGGAATAGTAGAAATCTGACCTGCCAGCGTCGGCGCTTTCCTGTGCATATGCGCTGAAGAGTTGCGCTACGGCGCTCACGGGTGCGTGATTTGGCGGGTTCACGCCTTCAAGTACACAATACTGCAGGCCGGTGCACTGCAATCGCGTGGGCACGTGCACGCCGTTGTGCGCACAGCAGAAGTCTCCCGGGCGGGCCTATAAAAGACAGCCTTGTGTATTGAGTCATTGCTGGTTTGTCTTTTCAGCTTCCTGTAACCTGTTCCTGTACCTGTGCCTGCCTGTTGTGACCCGGATCGACCTTGACCTCGCCTGAACCTCTCCAGCACCTTGACCCTTGGCTTGTCTTGTGGACTTCTCTACCTGCTTGATTCCTGTGTTTGACCCTCGGCCTCCTCCTGGACTCTGCCTCGATCCCAGTGTTTGATCATCAGCCTGCTTACTACTGCCTGACTTCCCGTGTTTGACCCCCGGCTTGTTTCTGGACTTTGCCTCTGTGTTTGACCCTCAGCCTCCTCTCTGAACTGGCTCCAGTCTTCATCTCCAGACTCTGCTTGAGCATCAGCCTAGCCAGTTCCAGTCCAGTGTCAAAACCATCCTGCACGGATCTTCTCTCTACCTGGGTACCTTCCTGATACTCTTCTACCTGCCGGTGACCTGTGCTTCTTCGTGCTCAATACCCGCTGTGCCACTTCCAGAGGGTATCGTGCGCCCAGCCTCTCTCAGCAACTCGGCCTTGGTGAGTACCTGACAGTACAAACCAGCCATGAGCGAGGCCGACAGAGCTGGTTCTCCCCTTAAGGCACTTTGCCAGCAAGTTTAAGCCCTTACCCAGGCTGTTCAGAGACTTCAAGACGGCTATTTCCAGATTGAAGGCCGCCTTCAGCACCTGACTACAGCCCCAGGTCTCTTGGATACCACATCTGCATCTGCCAGTGGAACATCTTCCCAGCAAGGTCAACCTAACTCTGCTCCCACAGTAGTGATGACCTTTCCTGAACCCAGGGTTCCCACTCCTGAACGGTTTTCCAGAAACCGGAAGAAGTTCAGGGCGTTTAACAATGCTTGCCAGTTGTACTTAGCCCTCCAACCCAGAACTTTTCACTCCGAGTCTGTGAAAGTGGGATTTGTCATCTCCTTGCTGTCTGATGAACCACAATCTTGGGCCCACAATCTCCTTGAATAGAAGAGTCTCCTTCTCAACTCAGTGGACACTTTCTTTGATTCAATGGGTCAGTTGTATGACGGCCCGCAGCGCACTGCCACCGCTGAATCTTTTTTGCACACCCTGACCCAGGGGAAGAAACCTGTGGAAGATTATACTGTGGAATTCTGAAAATGGGCAGGAGACACCAACTGGAATGAGGCCGCTCTCAAATACCAGTATCGCCAGGGTCTCTCGGAAATTCTAAATGGAAAAAGAGGGGGAGGTTGGGACTTTGAATGAGGTGTGACATGGTGGAACCAATCAGATTCACAATGGTGCAAACATGTGTATGTTTATTGGTGGACCAATGATCAGCGATTGCAACAAACAATATAGCATAAAAAATATATAAAAATACATGGCAAAAGAATATATGCAAAAACCTGGCATGAACAAATAGGGTTGTACAACATAATCCCTCATAGTAAGCAAGTCATGTAAAGGAAGCTCATAAAAACCAATAAAGGATTGTCATAAAGTGTTGGATGCATCATGGTGGGCTTGACGCGTTTCGTGGACTCGTATCCACTCATCAGGATCCGGGAAGCATCCATATTCTATAAAAAAGTATATAAGATCCATTGTAATCTGGTGTATTCACCCATATGGGGAGAGTAGAGGGATGGGTTCTGAAATAATTGGCGATGCCAGGAAATACATACGGCCGATAATGTGATCAAATAATGCCCACATGCCTAGGGTCCGCAAGATTAAGCCTGTTCCGGGAGCTGAGAAGGGAACCCAAAGGGAAAATCCAGGACCACACACGCCGTCCCCCATACGTGGACAGGGCTTCTATAATATAATGAGTGGGATAAATAGTGTGTATCTATGACAACATGGGTCAAGAAACAGGGACTGAAAATAAAAGTAGGTATAAAAGAGTAGCCCATGCCCAAGGTGAAAAAAACAAAGATATATATATGTGAAAATTGTTGGTTTACCTTAAGGGTCCAAGATGAATAGTGTAACCACACTGACTAAAGGGCAGAGGTCTGGAAATGTAGGTGATGTGTTTGCATGTGTGTGGAATCCAAGTGGTTGGGGAGTACGGTGTGAGCCCAGAATCACCAACCGGTATCGATCCAGCGTCACGCTCACCAGACACTAAGAGGGGGAAAGACAACACGGCCGTGCGCCGGAGTAACTCCCCATGTGTCGGCGAAGCTGGTATAGTAGCCACGCGTGCGAGGGGACGCCCAAAAGGACGTCACATGCACAGGGCTGAAGGGTGTGGCACCGATGAGCAGTGCGTGTGCCCGCCCAATCACCCACGTCACAAGGACGAAAGGGGGGGGAGGGGGAGGGTGCCCAGCACTCATCACAACTCCCGGACAAACAGGCAAAAACGCCAGCCCATTGGCCGTGGAGCACCCAGACACAAATCGGCCGCACGGAGCAGCTACAGTATTAAAAGTGACAACTATATATGCAAATTAGATATTGTAGGTGAAAGGCTGGATTACGATCTGACCCTGTAGAGGACAGTCATAAGAAAATGATGGGCACCAAACACATAACACACCTCAATCCCTATTTTATGAACAAGCAAAGGGGGAGAACAATGGGACTTTAAATGGGACGTGAGGGAAAGTTCACGCCCCCATCCCTGTCAACATGAAAAAAGAGGGGGAGGTTGGGACTTTGAATGAGGTGTGAGATGGTGGAACCAATCAGATTCACAATGGTATAAACATGTGTATGTTTATTGGTGGAGCAATGATCAGCGATTGCAACAAACAATATAGCATAAAAAATATATAAAAATATATGGAAACTCTAAAAGACTAATTGGCTCAGGTGGATACTCCTGCCTCCCTGGAAGATCTGATCCAACTTGCCACCAAACTTGACAGACGCTTCCGGGAACGACGTTCCGAGCGTTTCCAGTCATCTAAACCAACCTGGATGTTACCTCGAGTTCCTCCTGTTCCTGCTCCTTCCATGGTCCCTTCTGCCTCTTCTGACAGCGTGCCCATGCAATTGGGTTTACTTCGGTCTCCACTCACTCCCGATTAAAGACTTCGCTGACGTCAGGCCAACCTTTGCTTGTACTGTGGAGAAGCGGGCCACTTCTTACGCAACTGCCCTGTGAGACCTAGTAAGTCCCGTACACAGTTTGCCATGAACTTTCAAGTTGTTGGTTCTAGCCAGTCTCACCTTATCCTCCCGGTCTCTTTTCAGGTGGCGGAAGAGGAAGTTTGGCTACTGGCCATAATTGACTCAGGAGCCTGCAGTTGTTTCCTAGACGCATCCCTCGCTCAAAGTCTGCATGTTCCTCTCCAAGTCAAGAAACAATACCTGCAAATACACCTGGCAGATGGGCCCCTACCCTGATCTGGGCTGGTCACCCAAGAAACCAAGCCCATCCTTGTCTCCACTGACTCTGGCCGCAGAAAATTTCATCGCTGTGACATTATTAGCTCACCCATGTTTCCAATTATCCTAGGATTCCCATGGTTGCAGGCCCATGATCCTCAGATCAAGTGGAGCAAAAAAGAAATTCTCTTCTCCTCCGAGTATTGCTCTCAGCATTGCCTTTTGCCAAGCTACGACAGAACTGCCACCTGTTCTACCATACAGCCTATGCCAGAAGTTTGGCCTATCATGAATTTCTGGACATCTTTGACAAGAAAAAGGCTGACAGTTTGCCACCCCATTGGCCTTATGATTGCCCTATTGATCTCCTATCTGGTTCTGAAATCCCCTTCGGCCGCATTTTCCCTCTGTCTGAGACCGAATTAGAAGCTCTTCGTTCCTATATCGACGAGAACCTTGAAAAGGGATTCATCCGCCCCTCTTCGTCCCCAGCTGGGGCAGGAATTTTTTTAGTGGAAAAAAAAGACGGATCACTGAGACCTTGTTTGGACTATAGAGAGCTCAATAAAATTACTATCAAAAATAGATATCCACTCTCACTCATTCCTGAACTTTTCCAACATCTTCGAACCGCCCAAATATTCACCAAGCTAGATCTTCAGGGGGCATATAATCTTGTTTGGATACGTGACGGAGATGAGAGGAAGACAGCTTTCAGGTCCAGATTTGGACATTTCGAGTATTTAGTGATGCCTTTCGGGCTTTGCAATGCCCCGGCGACGTTTCAACACCTGGTCAATGACATCTTCCGTGAGTATCTAGATAATTTTGTGATCGTGTATCTTGATGACATCTTGATTTTTTTCCACTACAGTAGAGCTACATTAAACTCATGTGAAGAAGGTGCTTTCGATCCTCAGAAAACATGGCCTGTACCTAAAAGGCGAGAAATGTGAATTTGAGAAGGATACTATCCAGTTCCTTGGGTTCATCATTTCCACGGGAGGGGTCGCAATGGAGACACAAAAAGTTAAAGCCATCCATGAGTGGCCAGCTTCTTCTGACAAAAAGGGGGTTCAGTGATTCGTTGGCTTCGCCAATTTTTATCGCAGGTTCATTAAAGGTTTCTCCTTAATCATCTCTCCCATCACTCAGCTCACCCCGCCAGCAAGCTAGATTCCAATGGTCACCGGAAGCCCAGGAAGCTTTTGATGAATTAAAAAGACTTTTTATATCAGCCCCTGTTCTCCAACATCCCAATCCAGTTTTGTCCTTTGTACTAGAAGTGGATGCTTCAGAGTCTGCGTTAGGAGCTATCCTCTCCCAAAGAAGTGGCCAAAAAGCACTGCTTCACCTAGTAGCCTTTGTCTCTCGTAAACTCAGCCCCCGGAGGAAAAATTACAACGTTGGGGACCGAGAACTGCTAGCTATAAAATTCGCCTTAGAGGAATGGAGATACTTGCTGGAGGGGGCTTCCCAACCAATCATGATTTTCACGGACCACCGAAACCTGGAGTACCTCCGAACTGCCAAGCGCCTTAGACCTCAACAAGCCCGTTGGGCTTTATTCTTCTCAAGGTTCAACTTCCACATTTCTTATTGACCGGGCTCCAAGAACGGGAAGGCGGATGCACTTTCCCGTATGTTCCCTGAAGTATGTGAACCAACAAAACCTGGAACCATCCTATCCCCACACAACTTCCTTTGCGTCATTCAGCCCAATCTCAAGTCGGCCATAAAACAGGCCTCCAGTCAATGCACCGGATCCGAAATATCCTCTCTAGAAAGGAAGGATGGATTGCTATGGGCCCAGGACAAGGTATTCGTTCCTCCCTCAGTGAGACTCCAAATTATGCAGACTTTTCACGACCACAAGCTGGCAGGGCACTTTGGAATACAAAAGACCTCCGAATTGATTAATCGTTCTTTTTGGTGGCCGAGCTGGAGGCAAGACTGCAAGAATTATGTGCAATCATGTATCACTTGTCAACGCAGTAAAGGTTCAAACACCAAGGCCTGGGGACTTCTAAGATCCTTACCTGTCCCTGAACGTCCCTGGAAAGAGGTCTCCATTGACTTCATCGTGGACCTACCCCCTCTGAGAAATTTACCACCATTCTAGTAGTGGTCAACCGTCTCTCAAAGATGGCTCACTTTCTGCCCATGATGGGCACCCGCTCGGCTTCGGCTTCATGGTGTCCCTTTCAACATTGTGTCCGACAGGGGAATCCAGTTCACTTCAAAGTTTTGTAAGGATCTGTGTAAGTCTCTGGAAATCAAAATCTCTCTCTCGTCTGCTTTCCACCCACAAAGTAATGGTCAGACGGAAAGGACCAACCAATCTTTAGAACAATATCTCCGGTGCTTCTGCTCCTACTCCCAAGATTACTGGTCTACCCTTCTGCCTTACCCAGAATTTGCCTACAACAACTCCATACACTCTGCCATCAACCAAACACCGTTCTGGGCAAATTACGGATTCCATCCTCTTTCCTACCAGATTCCATCCCTGAAGTATCAACTCCTGCAATACAGGATCGGATAAACTTTATCCAAACAAATTTTTTACAGATTCAAGAAGCCATGAAGAAAGCTCAAAATAACTATGAAAAATACTACAATAGAGGGAGAAGGAGTAATCCGAATGTCAAGGTTGGAGATAAAGTGTGGCTATCTGCTGTCAATCTCAAACTTCCCTATCCATCACGTAAACTAGGCCCAAAATTCATCAGCCCCTTTGAGATTAGGAGAGCAGTAAATCCTGTGGCTTTCGAACTAGCTCTACCTAGTTCATATAGGATACACCCAGTATTCCACGCCTCTTTACTAAAACCAGTAACTCCAAATCCTTTTTCAGGAAGAGAAGAACTACCTCCCCCTCCAATTGAGATTGAAGGGGAAGAGGAATTTGAAGTAGAAGCTGTAATAGACTGCAGAAAAAGGGGGGGACAGGTCCAATATCTAGTTAAATGGAAGGGGTATCCCCCAGAAGACAATTCTTGGGAACCTTCTAATAACATTCATGCCTCTTAGTGCAAGACTTTCACAGAAGACACCCAGGAATGCGAGCCCAGTTGGGCATCCGGAGGCTGCCCCTTGGGGGGGCACTGTCAGAGCAATAGTAGAAATCTGACCTGCCAGCGTCGGCGCTTTCCTGTGCGTCTGCGCAGAAGTGTTGCGCTACGGCACTCACGGGTGCGCGATTCGGCGGGTCCACGCGTTCAAGTACACAATACTGCGGGCCGGCGCATGCGGGTGCTCGATGTGCCGCAATCGCGTGGGCACGTGCGCGCCGTTGTGCGCACATCGGAAGTCTCCTGGGTGGGCCTATAAAAGACAGCCTTGTGTATTGTGTCATTGCTGGTTTGTCTTTTCCGCTTCCTGTAACCTGTTCCTGAACCTGTGTACCTGTGCCTGCCTGTTGTGACCCTGATCGACCTTGACCTCGCCTGAACCTCTCCAGCACCTTGACCCTTAGCTTGTCTTGTGGACTTCTCTACCTGCTCGATTCCTGTGTTTGACCCTCGGCCTCTTCCTGGACTCTGCCTCGATCCCAGTGTTTGATCATCAACCTGCTTACTGACTGTTTGACCCCCGGCTTTTTTCTGGACTTTGCCTTTGTGTTTGACCCTCGGCCCCCTCTCTGAACTGGCTCCAGTCTTCATCTCCAGACTCTGCTTGAGCATTAGCCTAGCCAGTTCCAGTCCAGTGTCAAAACCACCCTGCACGGATCTTCTCTCTACCTGGGTACCTTCCTGCTACTCTTCTACCTGCCGGTGACCGTGCTTCTACGTGCCCAATACCCACTGTGCCACTTCCAGAGGGTATCGTGCGCCCAGCTGCAAGGGGAGCCTCTCTCAGCAACTCGGCCTTGGTGAGTACCTGACAACCACTAATTTTCTTCAGGTAGCTTTAGGTGCACACTGTGCAGAGAACGCACTACACTAACTTGTAAATACTACAGCTGCCTGCGATACTAATAGGATCAGAACACCACCAATTTTCTTCAGGTAGCTTTAGGTGCACACTGTGCAGAGGACGCACTACACTAACTTGTAAATACTGCAGCTGCCTGCGGTACTGCACTAATAGTATCAGAAGAACACCACTAATTTTCTTCAGGTAGCTTTAGGTGCACACTGTGCAGAGGACGCACTACACTACCTGTAAATACTGTAGCTAATAGGACTAATAGGATCAGAAGAACACCAGAAATTTTCTTCTGGTAGCTGTAAATACTGTAAAAACACCTGCCTGCCTGTCAGTAGGAAGAGAATAACAGGAACGGATCTAGCTAAACTGAATACAGTGTATATATATATATATATATATATATATATATATATATATATATATATATATATATATATATATACAATACCTAGGATGTATATATATATATACACAATACACTGTAAGTGCAGCTAACTGACTCGCCTGCCTACTCTATCTAACTTAAATCAAATGACACTGTCTCTCTGTCTATCTATCTCTCTCTGCTCGAACACACTACACAGGGCCGCCGTGCAGGCGGCCTTATATAGTGTGGGGCGTGTACTAAACCTCCTGAGCCATAATTGGCCAAAGCCACCGTGGCTTTGGCCAATTACGGCTCTCTGTACAGAGGGCGCTGTGATTGGCCAAGCATGTGGGTCATAGTGCATGCTTAGCCAGCAATGCACTGCAATGTGAATTTTGGGCCGTGACGCGCCACTCGAATTTGGCACGAACGGCCCATATCGTTCGTAATTCGGTGAACATACGATGCTCATCCCTAGTGGAAAGAATAGTGCCCCATTATTGGTATCAGGAGCAGGAATAGCACCTAGTATCAGTTGAAGGAATAGTGCCCCAAGGACCAGATAAAGGCAAGCAAAAGGCAACATCTGCTCCGGGTGTCGCAGTTTAGAGACCCCTGGACTATATGAACTAATGTGGCACCCCCATCTTTTCCTTTTTTGGATACTTGTTAGTACATCCAACTGTTTGGATACAGGTGTTGTTTGGTTGACAATTTTCCAACAGGATCCTTCAACAAAAGTCAAAGTTTTTCCTCTTTTTACAACTTCAGAAAATCAGGAAAAACACACAAAACTATTATTCTACCAGACCAATCCTTCCTTTGTGTTGAATTATAAATTTAAATCATTTAAAAAGATATAAAAAGACTTGTTTAAGGTCCACATAAAGGGAAGCTGGCGGTGCAATATATCATCCAAAACTGGGATTGAGTTTGTGTTTATAATAAATGCAGTACTTCTGTCTTGACACTCATTTTTTTTGAATTTCCGCAGCTGCAGAGCCATGACCTGTGCTCAATATAGTCATAAGCCAAGATGAAATCCATAGTAGAGCTTGCAAAATATTGTTCCAGTTTACCCAGTTTACTGGATTTATTTGTCTTGACATTTTACCTTTCAGCTTAAATCCTCTGCGCACCTTGTCACACAAGTGGTAAGTTTTTGTCCTTGTGTTCCAGTAAAGTTATTATCTGGCAGCTGTATGAGCGTCAGAGGGATTGATTGGCCTGTTCCACCCCGCTACAAGTACAAAGTCATTTGTCACGGCTCTTCTATGGTTTAGGCCATCAATCCCCTTGTTTCACCCTTTCATTAAATTCCTTCCTCAGCTCTTCCTATTATCTTCCTTTTTACTACATAAAAGCATCAAATCTTCGCCTTTTCTTCACTCTTCATTCCCATTGCTGTAACTGATGGAAGGCCGCTTCCGTAATGTTCTGTATTATAATCCATTTCTCTGATTAAATGAAATTACTTCTGTAAGAAGTGACAAAAAAATTACTTGGCAATGATTATATTTAGGCTTCGAAAAGCCACAAGAGAGAATTCCTGCTTTTCCTTTTTGCATTTATATGATTGTTTAATATTTAAAGAGGAACTCCTGTCAGATGTGAAAATTTAGCATACTGGGGACAAAGTTTATTCTTTAAACTGATTGTAAAGTCTCGTTTTTTTGTTTTTTTTAAATAACAAACATGTTATACTTACCTCCTCTGTGCAGTTTGTTTTGCACAAAGCATCCTCCTCTTTTCAGGTCCCTACCTCCTGTCGGGAACCCCCCTATAGATAGCAGCTTCCTATGGGGGCACCTGAGTCGAGTTACAGCTCCATGTGTCCATTCAGACACAGACCTGCCGACCCGGCCCCACCCCCCCTCTCCCCTAATTGGCTAACTGACTTTGATTGACAGCTGCGGGAGCCAATGGCACAGCTGTCTGCTGTCTGCACAGCAGAGTCTTATATTTTTATATATATATATATCTATATATATATAGATATATATATATAGATATATATACAGTATGAGTACACCTCTCACATTTTTGTAAATATTTTATTATATCTTTTCATGTGACAACGCTGAATAAATGACACTTTGCTACAATGTAAAGTAGTGAGTGTACAGCTTGTAACACAGTATAAATTTGCTGTCCCCTCAAAATAACTCAACACACAGCCATTAATGTCTAAACTGCTGGCAACAAAAGTGAGTACATCCCAGAATGAAAATGTCCAAATTGGGCCCAATTAGCCATTTTCCCTCCCCGGTGTCATGCAACTCGTTAGTGTTACAAGGTCTCAGGTGTGAATTGGGGAGTAGGGATGGGCTTTATGTTCAGGTCGAACATGAGTTCGACCCGAACATTGGCTGTTTGTCCGTTCGCCAAATAGTGAACAATTTGGGGTGTTTGCGGCAAATTCGAAAGCTGCGGAACACCCTTTAAAAGTCTATGGGAGAAATGAAAAGTGCTAATTTTAAAGGTTAATATGCAAGTTATTGTCATAAAAAGTGTTTGGGGACCTGGGTCCTGCCCCAGGGGACATGTATCAATGCAAAAAAAGTTTTAAAAACGACCGTTTTTTCAGGAGTAGTGATTAAATTTCGTACCTGGGGGGTGTCTATAGTATGCCTGTAAAGTGGCGCATGTTTCCCGTGTTTAGAACAGTCTGACAGCAAAATTACATTTCTAAAGGAAAAAAAGTATTTTAAAACTACTCGCAGATATAATGAATTGTCGGTCCGGCAATACACATAAAAGTTCATTGATAAAAACGGCATGGGATTCCCCCACAGGGGAACCCCGAACCAAAATTGTAAAAAATGCGTGGGGGTCCCCCCAAATTCCATACCAGGCCCTTCAGGTCTGGTATGGATATTAAGGGGAACCCCGCGCCAAAATTTAAAAAAAAAATGGCGTGGGGGTCCCCCTCAAAATCCATACCAGACCCTTCAGGTCTGGTATGGATTTTAAGGGGAACCCCGCACCAGAATTGAAAAAAAAATGGCGTGGGGTCCCCCCAAAAATTCATACCAGACCCTTATCCAAGCACGCAACCTGGCAGGCCGCAGGAAAAGAGGGGGGCCAGAGAGCGCCCCCCCTCCTGAACCGTACCAGGCCACATGCCCTCAACATTGGGAGGGTACTTTGGGGTAGCCCCCCCAAAGCACCTTGTCCTCATGTTGATGGGGAGAAGGGCCTCATCCCCACAACCCTTCCCTGGTGGTTTTAGGGGGTCTGTGGGTGGGGGGCTTATCGGAATCTGGAAGCCCCCTTTAACAAGGGGACCCCCAGATCCCACCCCCCCATGTGAATTGGTAGTGGGGTACAAGTGTACCCCTACCATTTCACAAAAAAAGTGTCAAAAATTTTAAAAAAAGACAATAGATGGTTTTTGACAATTCCTTTATTAATGTCTTCCTTTTTCTCCGCTTCTTCTTCCATCTTCTTCTGGTCTTCCTTCGGTGTTCTTCTTCTTCCTCAATCTTGTTCTTCCCCCGCTTCTTCCTCTATCTTCCTCTGCTTCTTCCTCCGGTACCATGTGGCCTGGTACGGTTCAGGATGGGGGGGTGCTCTCTCGCCCCCCCTCTTTTCCTGCTGCCTGCCAGGTTGCGTGCTCGGATAAGGGTCCGGTATGGATTTTTGGGGGGACCCCATGCCATTTTTTTTTCAATTTTAGCACGGGGTTCCCCTTAAAATCCATACCAGACCTGAAGGGTCTGGTATGGATTTTGAGGGGGATCCCATGCCATTTTTAAAAAAAATGTTGGCATGGGGTTCCCCTTAATATCCATACCAGACCTGAAGGGTACGAAATTTAAAGGAATATTAACTTTTATTGTTTCACTTTAAGCATTATTAAAATCACTGCTCCTGAAAAAAACGGCCGTTTTTAAACCTTTTTTTTGCATTGATACATGTCCCCTGGGGCAGGACCCAGGTCCTCAAACACTTTTTAAGACAATACCATGCATATAAGCCTTTAAAATGAGCACTTTTGATTTTTCATGTTCGTGTCCTATAGACATTAATGGTGTTTGCGCGTTCAAACAATTTTTTTGCCTGTTCGCATGTTCTGGTGCGAACCGAATGGAGGGGTGTTCGGCCCATCCCGAATGGGGAGCAGCTGTGTTAAATTTGGTGTTATCGCTCTCTCTCATACTGGTCACTGGAAGTTCAACATGGCACCTCATAGCAAAGACCTCTCTGAGGATCTGAAAAAAATTTGAAAAAAAATATTGCTGCTCTACATAAAGAACCAGGCTATAAGTAGATTGCCAAGACCCTGAAACTCAGCTGCAGCATGGTGGCCAAGACCATACAGTGATTTAACAGGACAGGTTCCACGCCATGGTCAACCAAAGAAGTTGAGTGCACGTGCTCAGCGTCATATCCAGAGGTTGTCTTTGGGAAATAGACGTATGAGTGCTGCCAGCATTGCTGCAGAGGTTGAAGGGGTGGGGGTTTAGCCTGTCAGTGCTCAGACCATACGCTGCATCAAATTGGTCTGCATGGCTGTCATCCCAGAAGGAAGCCTCTTCTAAAGATGATACACAGGAAAGCCGCAAACAGTTTGCTGAAGACAAGCAAACTAAGGACATGGATTACTGTAACCATGTCCTGTGGTCTGATGAGACCAAGATAAACTTATTTGGTTCAGATGGTGTCAAGCGTGTGTGGCGGCAACCAGGTGAGGAGTATAAAGTCAAGTGGGTTTTGCATACAGTCAAGCATGGTGGTGGGAGTGTCATGGTCTGGGGCTGCATGAGTGCTGCCGGCACTGGAGAGCTACAGTTCATTGAGGGAACCATGAATGCCAACATGTACTGTGACATACTGAAGCCGAGCATGATCCCCTCCCTTCGGAGACTGGGCCCCAGGCAGTATTCCAACAAGATAATGACCCCAAACAAACCTCCAAGACGAACACTGCCTTGCTAAAGAAGCTGAGGGTAAAGGTGGTGGACTGGCCAAGCATGTCTCCAGACCTAAACCCTATTGAGCATCTGTGGGGCATCCTCAAATAGAAGGTGGAGGAGCGCAAGGTCTCTAACATCCACCAGCTCTGTGGTCGTCATGGAGGCGTGGAAGAGGACTCCAGTGGCAACCTGTGAAGCTCTGGTGAACTCCATGCCCAAGAGGGTTAAGGCAGTGCTGAAAAATAATGGTGGCCACACAAAATATTGAAACTTTGGGCCCAATTTGGACATTTTTACTTAGGCGTGTACTCACTTTTGTTGCCAGCAGTTTAGACATTAATGGCTGTGTGTTGAGTTATTTTGAGGGGACAGCAAATTTACACTGTTATACAAGCTGCACACTCACTAATTTACATTGTAGCAAAGTGTAATTTCTTCAGTGTTGTCACATGGAAAGATATAATAAAATATTTACAAAAATGTGAGGGGTGTTCTCACTTTAGTGAGATACTATATATATATATATATATATATATATATATATATATATATATATATATATATATATTTACACACAATAAAATTTCTCTGTATGTAGCTGTTTTCTTGGAGTTCGGCTTTAACATGCATGGTTAACTTCTCAGGAACGGTGGAGAGAGCAGAGAGGAGGAACTGCAAGGCCGAGAGTTAAAAGTTTTTTTGTGCTTATTTACTGAATGTGGAGACATAAATGGGAAGATGATGGCAGACTGGAGACAGACAGTTAACACCTTGGAGGGATCAATATGCTAGCTATTCCCATGGTGGGCTGCTAGTCTGATAGAAAGGTCAGGTTTATTTATTACAAGCAAACAGAAGACAAACGTGGTGATCAGTCTAATCCTGTTCGTGGCTAATAACGACTCATCTCTGCTAATCATCAGATGCATAATAACACACAACACACAGCGCTTTTTCCAGTTTTATTTAAATGTGATACAAAAAAATAAAAGGACGCCCCCTGTCAGTACATGGCTGTCTATGAACAGCCATCAGTTCAGCATAGGCACAGCTAGGAAAGTTGACTGCTGATTTTTGTACCAGTTTACAAAAAAGTTCCAGTCTACTAGCTAGTAGAAGAGGATTACTGAGGAGTTAAAGCCCATCTCCAGCTCAGTAAAAGAAACCTCCATCCCTGAAGCCTTCCCATCCTGCACCTGTTTTAAAAAAAAAAAATGATTACATACTGTGACAAACTCAACCGGGATAGGGGCTTTTGGAGGGTACCAGGTGCTAGCCTTCTACCCACTGATTATGGCCCATAGAGGAGACCGAGGATTTTGTCTGCTTCTCCCGGTCAGAGAATGGTAAAGAGCTCCATTCAGCCTCTAATCCTTTTGAGAGAGCAGATCATTTTCTAATGATGGACAACAATGTGATGGACACTGAGAGCGAGGCTAAAGAAGATAAATTCTCTGAATAAAGACAATAAAGCTTCCCTTCTGGAGTGGGTGGTAAAGTATAATATTAATCATGTACAGGTTAATGGTCAGAGTAAATAAGGTTGACCCTCCTGCAGACTGAGTTGGAGAAGCTCCTCCACTTGGGACAGAAGTATTTATCAACAATATTCTTTAAAAAATCTATAAAGATAAATGAATTCCACCTTTTTAGACTGCTGGAACATTGTATGAATTTTGTCTTATGGTGACTTGTCTAGTGGACATATTACACACGTGAAGTTGGTTAATGAGATTTGGACAGCCCCGGGTCTTCTTTCTGGGGAACTGGTGCCGTACTGTCTGGGTGGGCACGGACCTGAATCACTTAGGCTTGTCTAGGTGACTAGGTGTTAATTAGCCTACTGTTTAATTAGGTTAGTGTTTATGTTAGCTGTTTGATAGATGTACTGATAATTAGATTGATGTTTACAGTTTGTATTGTTTAGGATAATGTGATCAAGCTCTTATTTGATTTTGTATTGTATATATTCTGTGTGAGTTTACAATAATGTCAGTTCCAGTTTGTACCTAAGCTAGTGTCGTCTAGTTCTTGGGTGCAATTAGGTGACTAGGTGTTAATTAGCCTACTGTTTAATTAGGTTAGTGTTTATGTTAGCTGTTCAATAGATGTACTGATAATTAGATTAGACACTCAGTTAAAATACCTGGTTCCTGAGTGGAGGAAGCTGTATCTTGACCAAAGCACCCAGGTGGGGTGCCAGGTGGTCCGTCACACATACCTTAAAATCAGGCGAATTTTAGCTGGTCCAATGATGCTATGGGCCCTTTAACTGTTGCCCCGGTGACAGTGAGCAGTACTTATTGCAGCACAGAATGTTGCTTACATAATACATGACCGACTATCTGTGCTGCAGTACTGTGAGCCTAGGCTGCATGATTACTCACCCTCAAGACAGCTTTGCATCATCCAAACCCAAAAGAGAAGCATCACCTAGCGGAAGGACTTTTTGCATAGGTCAAAACGGATTTGGGTTGTAGCTGTATTTACATTTTTACTGGGCTATTACTTTTGTAGCGCCACTGGATAGGATGGATGCAGTATTGATTGGGTACACTTGGTGTCATGCTTTCAGTGGCTCAGTCCCTGCTAGCAGTATCAGCAATAAATGAATATCCCTCTCACCACTCCCCAGGATGCTGTGACCTCTCACTGTAGAAGGGGGAGCCACCTCAGCCTCTTCCCCCCTCAAAAGGCTCTGGTGATCAACGTTGAGAAGCAGAAGATGAGTGGATGTTTCAGCGGAGCAGGTGCTGTGATGTGGATGGTGCTGCGCTGCCCTCAGTGTCCTCACTCCCAGTCTCAGGCTTTAATCTGCACTAGTATGGTCTCTGGCTGCCAGACAAATATCCAGACAGAGGAGTTCTCTCTCGAAATCCCTTGGAGCCAAGCGAAAGAGCTTTCCCATGCAGTTTAATAAAAGTCATCACTCCATTCCTCCTACTGCGCAGTGCCTATTGGGATTTGTATTTTAAGGAGTCCATAAGTCCCATTATATGGCTGCTGTCTCAAATTACAACTCCCAGGATTCTCAGTGCTCTGCATAGAAGTCTATGAGCTTGCTTGGCTTTAGATCTCCCCCTGCTGGCCAGGGGAAGATGGTGCAGCATAACATCTCCCTCCTGCTGTAGCCCAGCACCTGGCTACAATTTTTTACTGGAGTTCTGCTTAAAAGCATCCCTTTCCTTTTTATGCTAATTTTCACAGACTTTTCCTAACAAGAATTAGTCAGCAGTAAATGATTATTGCAGAATCAGTGAGAATAAAACTTACTCCAGGCTGTCCACCAAGTAGACCCATTTATTCGTTGAGTACTGCTGGAGCATAGAGAAGGTGGGCCTGCATTTCGTAGTCATCTCTATCCTTCCTGTGACAGTCAAGGGGCTTAAGGAGTGGAGATTGAGAAATATTATGGTTGGGGGGGAAATGAAAGGGGGGATTTGAAACAAATGAGGGTGCAGATTACAAAGAAGCCACTACAGGTATGAAAACATGTTAGAACGTGTCTGCATCTCCATTCACAAGATCTCTTCTCACTTCTCAAGGTGACCACACAGGAAATTATGGAATCTCCACAACCATGTAAGAGGGTGTTAGGCCGTTAAGGCTAAGTCCTACCAACTGAGTATCACACAAGGGACCTATCAGTTTTCCTGGGGGTATGGAGTATTTAAGGATTTAGTGGAAGGGATTAGGAGGGATTCATCATGAGGAGCTTTTCTCCAGAGTTGGCCCCCCATTAGTGTAATAGGGTTTCATCCCACTAGAGAGTATTGAATGTTGAGTATTCCACTGCTGGCCTGGACTATTGGTGGAGTGGTGATGTAATCTGGAAGCCCTACTAAGTGTGAGCAATACTGCAGAGGTTATCCTGTGGCAAATTGAGCTCAACCTGAGGGCTAATACCTGTGTTTCTGTGAAAGAGACAGTTCTAGAAGTAGGTCTTGGGCCGTCTACATCTGGGCAGACCGACTATCTGTGCTGCAGTACTGTGAGCCTAGGCTGCATGATTACTCACCCTCAAGACAGCTTTGCATCATCCAAACCCAAAAGAGAAGCATCACCTAGCGGAAGGACTTTTTGCATAGGTCAAAATGGATTTGGGTTGTAGCTGTATTTACATTTTTACTGGGCTATTACTTTTGTAGCGCCACTGGATAGGATGGATGCAGTATTGATTGGGTACACTTGGTGTCATGCTTTCAGTGGCTCAGTCCCTGCTAGCAGTATCAGCAATAAATGAATATCCCTCTCACCACTCCCCAGGATGCTGTGACCTCTCACTGTAGAAGGGGGAGCCACCTCAGCCTCTTCCCCCCTCAAAAGGCTCTGGCGATCAATGTTGAGAAGCAGAAGATGAGTGGATGTTTCAGCGGAGCAGGTGCTGTGATGTGGATGGTGCTGCGCTGCCCCCAGTGTCCTCACTCCCAGTCTCAGGCTTTAATCTGCACTAGTATGGTCTCTAGCTGCCAGACGAATATCCAGACAGAGGAGTTCTCTCTCGAAATCCCTTGGTGCCAAGCGAAAGAGCTTTCCCATGCAGTTTAATAAAAATCATCACTCCATTCCTCCTACTGCGCAGTGCCTATTGGGATTTGTATTTTAAGGAGTCCATAAGTCCCATTATATGGCTGCTGTCTCAAATTACAACTCCCAGGATTCTCAGCGCTCTGCATAGAAGTCTATGAGCTTGCTTGGCTTTATATCTCCCCCTGCTGGCCAGGGGAAGATGGTGCAGCATAATATCTCCCTCCTGCTGTAGCCCAGCACCTGGCTACACTTTTTTACTGGAGTTCTGCTTAAAAGCATCCCTTTCCTTTTTATGCTAATTTTCACAGACTTTTCCTAACAAGAATTAGTCAGCAGTAAATGATTATTGCAGAATCAGTGAGAATAAACCTTACTCCAGGCTGTCCACCAAGAAGACCCATTTATTCGTTGAGTACTGCTGGAGCATGGAGAAGGTGGGCCTGCATTTCGTAGTCATCTCTAGGGATGAGCCGAACACCCCCCTGTTCGATTCGCACCAGAACATGCGAACAGGAAAAAAGTTCGCTCGAACACGCGAACACCGTTAAAGTCTATGGGACACGAACATGAATAATCAAAAGTGCTAATTTTAAAGGCTTAAATGCAAGTTATTGTCATAAAAAGTGTTTGGGGACCCGGGTCCTGCCCCAGGGGACATGGATCAATGCAAAAAAAAGTTTTAAAAACGGCCGTTTTTTCAGGAGCAGTGATTTTAATAATGCTTAAAGTCAAATAATAAAAGTGTAATATCCCTTTAAATTTCGTACCTGGGGGGTGTCTATAGTATGCCTGTAAAGGGGCGCATGTTTCCCGTGTTTAGAACAGTCTGACAGCAAAAAGACATTTCAAAGGAAAAATTACATTTAAAACTACCCGCGGCTATTGCATTGCCGACAATACACATAGAAGTTCATTGATAAAAACGGCATGGGAATTCAACACAGGGAAACCCCGAACCAAAATTTAAAAAAAAAAATGACGTGGGAGTCCCCCTAAATTCCATACCAGGCCCTTCAGGTCTGGTATGGATATTAAGGGGAACCCCGGCCAAAATTTAAAAAAAAATGACGTGGGGTTCCCCCTAAATTCCATACCAGACCCTTCAGGTCTGATATGGATTTTAAGGGGAACCCCGCGCCAAAAAAAAAAACGCCGTGGGGTCCCCCCAAAAATCCATACCAGACCCTTATCCGAGCACGCAACCTGGCATGCCGCAGGAAAAGAGGGGGGGGCGAGAGTGCGCCCCCCCCCTCCTGGACCATACCAGGCCACATGCCCTCAACATTGGGAGGGTGCTTTGGGGTAGCCCCCCAAAACACCTTGTCCCCATGTTGATGAGGACAAGGGCCTCATCCCCACAACCCTGGCCGGTGGTTGTGGGGGTCTGCGGGCGGGGGGCTTATCGGAATCTGGAAGCCCCCTTTAACAAGGGAACCCCCAGATCCCGCCCCCCCCCCCGTGTGAAATGGTAAGGGGGTACTTACCCCTACCATTTCACTAAAAAACTGTCAAAAATGTTAAAAATGACAAGAGACAGTTTTTGACAATTCCTTTATTTAAATGCTTCTTCTTTCTTCTATCTTCCTTCATCTTCTTCTGGTTCTTCTGGCTCTTCTGGTTCTTCCTCCGGCGTTCTCGTCCAGCATCTCCTCAGCGGCGTCTTCTATCTTCTTCTCCTCGGGCCGCTCCGCACCCATGGCATGAGAGGAGGCTCCCGCTCTTCTCTTCATCTTCTTCTTCATCCTCTTCTCTTCTTCTATCTTCTCTTCTTCATTTTCTTCTCCGAGCCGCTCCGCATCTATGCTGGCATGGAGGGAGGCTCCCGCTGTGTGACGGAGTCTCCTCGTCTGACGGTTCTTAAATAACGGGGGGCGGGGCCACCCAGTGACCCCGCCCCTCTGACGCACGGTGACTTGACGGGACTTCCCTGTGAGAATGCCACAGGGAAGTCCCGTTATTTAAGAACCGTCAGACGAGGAGACGCCAGCATGGATGTGGAGCGGCTCGGAGAAGAAAATGAAGAAGAGAAGAAGAGAAGAGGATGAAGAGGATGAAGAAGAAGATGAAGAGAAGAGCGGGAGCCTCCCCCCATGCCATGGGTGCGGAGCGGCCCGAGGAGAAAAAGATAGAAGACGCCGCGGAGGAGATGCTGGACGAGAACGCCGGAGGAAGAACCAGAAGAGCCAGAAGAACCAGAAGAAGATGAAGGAAGATAGAAGAAAGAAGAAGCATTTAAATAAAGGAATTGTCAAAAACTGTCTCTTGTCATTTTTAACATTTTTGACAGTATTTTAGTGAAATGGTAGGGGTAAGTACCCCCTTACCATTTCACACAGGCGGGGGCCGGGATCTGGGGGTTCCCTTGTTAAAGGGGGCTTCCAGATTCCGATAAGCCCCCCGCCCGCAGACCCCCACAACCACCGGCCAGGGTTGTGGAGATGAGGCCCTTGTCCTCATCAACATGGGGACAAGGTGTTTTGGGGGGCTACCCCAAAGCACCCTCCCAATGTTGAGGGCATGTGGCCTGGTACAGTTCAGGAGGGGGGGCCGCACTCTCGTCCCCCCTCTTTTCCTGCTGCCTGCCAGGTTGCGTGCTCGGATAAGGGTCTGGTATGGAATTTAGGGGGAACCCCACGTCAGTTTTTAAAAAAATTTTGGCCGGGGTTCCCCTTAATATCCATACCAGACCTGAAGGGCCTGGTATGGAATTTAGGGGGACTCCCACGTCATTTTTTTTTTTTAATTTTGGTTCGGGGTTCCCCTGTGTTGAATTCCCATGCCGTTTTTATCAATGAACTTCTATGTGTATTGTCGGCAATGCAATAGCCGCGGGTAGTTTTAAATGTAATTTTTCCTTTGAAATGTCATTTTGCTGTCAGACTATTCTAAACACGGGAAACATGCGCCCCTTTACAGGCATACTATAGACACCCCCCAGGTACAAAATTTAAAGGGATATTACACTTTTATTGTTTGACTTTAAGCATTATTAAAATCACTGCTCCTGAAAAAACTGCCGTTTTTAAAACTTTTTTTTGCATTGATCCATGTCCCCTGGGGCAGGACCCGGGTCCCCAAACACTTTTTATGACAATAACTTGCATATAAGCCTTTAAAATTAGCACTTTTGATTTCTCCCATAGACTTTTAAAGGGTGTTCTGCGGCATTCGAATTTGCCGCAAACACCCCAAATTGTTCGCTGTTCGGCGAACTTGCGAACAGCCAATGTTCGAGTCGAACATGAGTTCGACTCGAACTCGAAGCTCATCCCTAGTCATCTCTATCCTTCCTGTGACAGTCAAGGGGCTTAAGGAGTGGAGATTGAGAAATATTATGGTTGGGGGGGAAATGAAAGGCAGGATTTGAAACAAACGAGGGTGCAGATTACAAAGAAGCCACTACAGGTATGAAAACATGTTAGAACGTGTCTGCATCTCCATTCACAAGATCTCTTCTCACTTCTCAAGGTGGCCACACAGGAAATTATAGAATCTCCACAACCATGTAAGAGGGTGTTAGGCCGGTAAGGCTAAGTCCTACCAACTGAGTATCACACAAGGGACCTATCAGTTTTCCTGGGGGTATGGAGTATTTAAGGATTTAGTGGAAGGGATTAGGAGGGATTCATCATGAGGAGCTTTTCTCCAGAGTGGGCCCCCATTAGGGTAATAGGGTTTCATCCCACTAGAGAGATTATTGAATGTTGAGTATTCCACTGCTGGCCTGGACTATTGGTGGTGTGGTGATGTACTCTGGAAGCCCTACTAAGTCTGAGCAATACTGCAGAGGTTATCCTGTGGCAAATTGAGCTCAACCTGAGGGCTAATACCTGTGTTTCTGTGAAAGAGACAGTTGTAGAAGTAGGTCTTGGGTCGTCTACATCTGGGCAGACCTCTGTCACCATCATTGTGGTGTAATCATCCCAGCCATCAGCTGGCCTTCCATTTTAGTCCACACTGGGAAACAGACAGAAATAAAACGGTACCCTCATAAAGTTTTCACTCTTTCTCCAACTCTTACCTCACTTATATTTTATTAAAATTAATCAATAAGCCTTCCTTAGATCTGAGTAGGCCTTCAAAACATATATTAATATTTATAGAACAATGGCAGGTTCTCTTTAGGTAAAATTTTACCGCTTGCAGTGCAGCCTTATGTTCACTCTCCCCAAAATCACTTTAGGTCTTTGGTGTTGACTTTTCTGGGAAAATGTCAGAGGAAATGACAGAATCAGGCTATTGAAAACATACAATATTCACAGCTTGGCATTTTCAACACTGGGGAGCTGAAATCCTCCTCTCTTTTAAATTATCTCCTTCTAGTGGAGTGTCCTTTGGTAGATGAGAACACGTCACACTTCTAAGATGGGAAAACTAGAGACCTTTTATAGGAGGAAAGCTGAAAACTCTCTTTCTTAAAGTTTTACGGATCTCAGATAAAAGGACCGTTCTCCTGAAAGTGAGGTTTTACATTTGTGTGTCTGCTGGCAGGCTGAATCACCCACTGCTTTCTAATATGTATCAGTAAGGTCTCTGTGTTCGCAGCTCCACCCACACGCCACAGTCAACCACGGCGTTCCCAGCTCATTGATTCTTCTTGTGTCTGCCCCATTTACTGATAACTAAATGATACATACAATCACTATAATCATAGCTCGCAACTGTCCCTGATTTCGAGGGACTATCCCTGATTTGGAGTAATGTCCCTCTTTCCCCCTCATTTGTCCCTCATTTTGGTCTGATCCATATAGTTGTATATGAAATGCACTTTTTATCTTTCAAAAAGTGTTCCCAGTGCTAAACCTTTCATCCAATTTCAAAATTGCTACATTTGTACATTTTAAAAGCCAATATAAAGGAATAGTAGTGGTTAAAAAAAGCCCTTCTGGATTTAATTAACCATTTTTTTTGGGGTTAATTCTCCTTTAAGGGGGTGTGGCAGAGGGGCGTGTCCTATGCCTATAGACGTTTGTTAGTAGGTGTCCCTCATTCCCATCTCAAAATGTTGGAAGGTATGCTATTATCTCTTATAGTCTTTAACATGTAATGTCATTTCAAAAGCAATTTCCAATATTTTGAAAGCAGAAGCTTTAATTCAATTAACACCCTGGTCCTTGCTCAGGCACTTCATGCTACAGGGGACAGTAGCTGTTTTAACACACATTACACAAGCACGGTCCACAGTTGACACCATTAAAGTATTTCTAAAGGAAAGATAAAAAAAAGAAATACCGTATATACTCGAGTATAAGTCGTCCCGAGTATAAGTCGAGACCCCCAATTTACCACAAAAAACTGGGAAAAACTTATTGACCCGAGTATAAGTCGAGGGTGAGAAATGCAGAGGGTCAATAATGTCCATCTGCAGCTGCCTGCCTCCCTGTGTCCTGTGCAGCCTACCTGTACCCTGTACATGTGTGTCCTGTACATGTGTGTCCTGTACATGTGTGTCCTGTACATGTGTGTGTGTCCTGTACATGTGTGTCCTGTACATGTGTGTCCTGTACATGTGTGTCCTGTACATGTGTCCTGTGTGCATGTGTGTCCTGTGTGTATGTTTGTCATGTGTGTCCTGTGTGTATGTGTGTCATGTGTGTCCTGTGTGCATGGGTGCATGTGTGTCCTGTGTGCATGTGCAGCCTACCTTTGTCCTGTGTAGCCTTCCTGTGGCGATCTCCATCCTCAGACAGCGGCCGTGTGATGATACTGTTCGGCGGCCATTCCACAGTTCAAAAGCCGCACCTCCTTCTCGTCTGTGACAGGCTGACCGCTGACTGCCTATCACGGACATTCTCTCATTCTCATACCACGGACGAGGATGAGAGAATGTCCGTGATAGGCTGTACACTGACAGCTGTTCAGCCTATCACAGAAGAGCAGGAGGCGCGGCTTTTGAAAGCTGGAATAGCCTCCGTGCATTATCAGCACACGCCGGCCGCCGTCTGCCTGCATGACACGCTGATCATGCAGACAGACGGCGCGGACTCGAGTATAAGTCGAAGGGAAACTTTCAGCCCAAAAAAAAGGGCTGAAAAATTCGACTTATACTCGAGTATATACGGTAATTACAAACATGTTGAAAAAAAGAAGAGGCTCGAGGCTGTTCTTTGCAAAATCATTGCATAGAGCAGCCTCGAGCCTCTTCTTTTTTGGGTCCCCCCGCCAGCGGTCCTGGCTCCACTCCCCTGATTGCTAATAGCAAGCCTCTTGCTATGGGAGAAGGCTCACTACCAAGCCGTGATTTGTATGTCCATTCACACATGGAGCGTGGCTCAGACCTGCCCCCCACTCTCTCCTCATTGGCTCACTGGCTGTGATTGACAGAAGCAGGGCTCCTGCTGCTGTGTGAGCCAATGAGAAGAGAGTGACCCTGGAGAGCTACTGCTCTCATGCACATTGCTGGATCGAGATGGGGCTCAGGAAAGTATAAGGGTGGTCTGGGGGGGGGGGGGGAGCTGCACCCAGAAGTTTCATTCTATGCATTAAGGTACAAAAAAGCTTGAGCCTTTAGAGCCACTTTAATATATATTGGCCTAAACTGAGGAAGAAATTTTGTTTTCAAAAAAAGTTTCTGGATATTTATTTTAGTAAAAGATATTGTTTTTTTTTTCAAAATTGACTTTTTTTGTTTAAAATATAAAAAACGCAGGGATAATCAAATACCATCAAAAGAAATCTCTATTAGTGGGAAAAAAAGGACGTCAATTTTGTTTGGGTACAGCGTCGCACAACTGCGCAAATGTCAGTTAAAACAATGCCGTTTCGCAAAAAATGGTCTGGTCATTAAGCAGCCAAATCTTCCAGTCTGTAAGTGGTTAATGCATGAAAAAATAAACTTGCTGCACAAATACCGTTGCAACGACAGCCATTGTGTTCTCTAGGGTCTCTGCTAAAAAACATATATAATGTTTGGGGGTTCTGTTCAATTTTCTAGCAAAAAAATGATGATTTTTTTACATGTAGGAGAGAAATGTCAGAATTGGCCTGGTAGGCAAGTGGTTAAAATAATTACAGTGCCATCATCCATATACAGAAATAGAAGGGACAATGTAAATTACCCAGTGTGTGTTTAGTATCACTATAATAAAAACAGACAAGATTAGCTCATGTCTTCCATTCTCTGCAGTCAGCAGTTTTATGAGTATTTTGAAATCTGAAAGCTGAAATGGCAAAAAAAAAAAAAAATAAAAAAAAAAAAAGCTATTTAGAAGCATTTTGAGGGGAACAGAAAAAAACAATGTTGTTTCTCCATTTGACACCTACTCGCAATTTTGGTCAAATCACTATCAGATGCTCCTTTTGTTGTCTGTGCTGAGCTGAGCACATCAGGTGGCGTACAAGGGTAGAGCCATCTATTGTCAGCAGGAATTCAATATTGCATTATTACAAAAGCACGCTGGAGAGGTATGTAATCACCAGAAATGCGACTACAGGAACATAATGTGCTGATGGCGTGTAATTCTAAACAATGAAATGTGACAAGCTCTTCCCTGGCTGAACAGATGCCCATGTCCTGACATGTCTTATCACATCAATGGTTTGTATGAATACAGCCTCTGTCTTTATGTAGAGTAGATCAAGTAGGAGAGTCTCTCTGATTAGGCACTGTGTGATTTATTTCTTAGTGAAGAGAGACCCGAGAAGACTACATTAGCTCAGACATTACCAAACACTGTACACACAAAATTTACATCCATTATACTGCCAGTCTTCAGACTATGGCTTGCTGCTTGGGGTCTACTGACCACTGCAATAAGAGTCTTTGCTGGTACTGATGGACAGAGAAAGTTTCTGCCCAATGGTGCCTGCTGTGACATCATCTGGCCAGTAGAGGTGCAGCAAAGGAGCACATACAAAAGAGTGGCCCCTGAAAATCAATGCTGGAGACTTTCTTAATCCAAACTCCCAACTCCAGTGATGGAGCACTGTTCCCCCAACTGACACTACGAATGGAGCTTTGTTCCCTCAACTGACACCAAGAATGGAGCTTTGTTCCTCCAACTGACACCACGAATGGAGCTTTGTTCCCCCAACTGACACCACAAATGGAGCTTTGTTCCCCCAACTGACACCACGAATGGAGCTTTGTTCCCCCAACTGACACCACGAATGGAGCTTTGTTCCCCCAACTGACACCACGAATGGAGCTTTGTTCCTCCAACTGACACTAATATTAGGGCACTATTCCTCCCACTGACAACAGGGATGGGGCACTATTCCTCCCACTGACAACAGGGATGGGGCACTATTCCTCCCACTGACACCAATAAAAGGGGTATTATTCTTATTGACAATAATGGGGCACTATTCATTCCAATGACACCAATGATGGGGCAACTTTCCTTCCACTGACACCAACGATGGGGCAACTTTCTGCCCACTGGCACCAATGATGGTGCAGCTTTTCCCCCTCTGACACCAATGATGGGGCAACTTCCCTCCTTCTGAAACCAATGATGGGGCAACTTTCCCCCTCTGACACCAATGATGGGGCAACTTTCCTCCTTCTGACACCAATGATGTGGCAACTTTTCCCCCTCTGACACCCACGTTGGGGCAGCTTTCCTCCTTCTGACACCAATGATGGTGCAACTTTCCTCCTTCTGACACCAATGATGGGGCAACGTTCCTCCTTCTGACACCAATGATGGGGCAACTTTCCCCCTCTGACACCAATGATGGGACAACTTTCCTCCTTCTGACACCAATGATGTGGCAACTTTTCCCCCTCTGACACCCACGTTGGGGCAGCTTTCCTCCTTCTGACACCAATGATGGTGCAACTTTCCTCCTTCTGACACCAATGATGGGGCAACTTTCCTCCTTCTGACACCAATGATGGGGCAACTTTCCCCTTCTGACACTAATGATGGGGCAACTTTCCTCCTTCTGACACCAATGATGTGGCAACTTTTCCCCCTCTGACACCCACGTTGGGGCAGCTTTCCTCCTTCTGACACCAATGATGGTGCAACTTTCCTCCTTCTGACACCATTGATGGGGCAACTTTCCTCCTTCTGACACCAACGATAGGGAACTATTCTTCCCACTGACACCAATAATGAGGCACTATTCTTCTCATTGACAACAATAATGGGGCACGATTCCTCCCACTGACACCAAGGATGGGGCAACTTTCTCCTTCTCATGCCCCGTACACACGGTCGGTCTTTGTTCGGACATTCCGACAACAAAATCCTAGGATTTTTTCCGACGGATGTTGGCTCAAACTTGTCTTGCATACACACGGTCACACAAAGTTGTCGGAAAATCCGATCATTCTGAACGCGGTGACATAAAACACGTACGTCGGGACTATAAACGGGGCAGCGGCCAATAGCTTTCATCTCTTTATTTATTCTGAGCATGCGTGGCACTTTGTCCGTCGGATTTGTGTACACACGATCGGAATTTCCGACAACGGATTTTGTTGTCGGAAAATTTTATATCCTGCTCTCAAACTTTGTGTGTCGGAAAATCCGATGGAAAATGTGTGATGGAGCCTACACACGGTCGGAATTTCCGACAACAAGGTCCTATCACACATTTTCCGTTGGAAAATCTGACCGTGTGTACAGGGCATTACACCAACAATGGGCAACTTTCCTCCTCCTGACACAAATAATGGGGAACTATTTTTCCCACTGACACCAGCAATGGGGCGCTTTTCCTCCTGACACCAATGATGGGAAACTATTCTTCCCACTGACACCAGCAATGGGGTGCTATTCCTCTCGCTGACACTATTGATGGGGCATTACTCTTCCCACTGATGCCAATGATGGGGTACAGTTCGTACCACTGATCATATCGATGGGGATCTATTCCTCCCACGGACACCAATAATGGAGCACTATTCCTCCTACTGACACCAATACTAGGACACTATTCCTCCCACTGATACCAACAATGAGCCAGTTATCCTTCTCATGACAACAATGATAGAATAACTATTTCTCACACTATTTGCTCCTACTGACACCGGGGCATTTTTTTACCCCTACAGTTAGACGAACATTAAAATGAAAGGTAAACTCTACCAGAGAAAATAGGAACCATTAATATAGATGTTGTAAGTCAGTGGGGCTGAGCTATTGGTTAGCAATGAAAGGAACAGTTTGGTGCCTTTGGTGACAGATTGTCATTTTGCCTTCAGGCAAACCAGTCCACCTTGGTGGAATTTTGTGGAACAATAACATTGGCAAGTTCATGGCAAAATCTATTTAGCCAAAATCATTCTGCTCATTCCTAGTATTGGGCCCCAAGGAACTCAGTCAGTATGGGTGTTATATATGTAGAAGTTACCCCTGAAAGGGGATACTGAGAATATGCCCAGGTTCTACCAAAGTAGCACAGAGGCTGCCAGTCACACAAGCACAGTCCCACGTACACCAACAATTCAGACTCGGTCTAGGGGATGTATTTTTAGTATTTATTGCTGAAGAATTTTTACAGGAAAGGGGTTAAGGTCTCAGGATACTCCAAAATGATCAGTAACAATGATAGGAGGATGAACTTCTCTTTAGTCTTTCAATAGCAGCTTTCTGGAAATAGCAGGGAATGGCCACTATATCTAGGACCCTACAGCAACAGTTCATAAAACCACTTTAGTTCCCTTATGGCACTCACACAATTATCAGTCCCCAACAAGTTCATTACTCATGGTGTCCCCAGGAGCTGTTTGCCACCCAGTATCCACCAGTGGATCCTAAGTGAGGGAGACTAACTAGATCTTTCTGCAGACCCAGGATTTCAGGGCAATGCCCTCCATCTAAAGTAATCCTTAGAAATCCTCCCCGGGCCCTCAGCCCAGCATCTGCTGAGGCCCAGACTGCAGCTTTTTATCCTTAGTGGAGCTGCCTCCTAGGGCAGCAGCCCCAAGAGAATCGGAACCCCCCCCCCCTTGAGGGGAAAAAACACTCTGTGCATTTATTACCTTCCTCCCAGGCACTTTCTGGACACCTTCTTCCAGGGATTGGCTGGGGAATGATAAATATTCAACTGATCATTTAAATACCCCAGGCCTATGCTCTGTAAACTTCCTCCAGAGGCAACTGAGAGTAATCAAACTCTCAGCTCAGGTAACTATGAACAGACCCACAGAATGAATCACTAAATTTATTTAGCAATTTAACTAGAAGGGGGAGCTATATCTAAGAAATGTAATATTATACTTGTAAGAGAGATCTGCAGGGAGAGGGATCAATATTCTACCCTGTTTCCCCGAAAATAAGACCTCGGTGATGGCTGCAATATAAGCCCTACCCCCCAAATAAGCCCTAGTTAAAGTCCTTGTAGGTCTTATTTTCAGGGTAGGGCTTATTTTCGGGGAAACAGGGTAGGGCTTGTTTGGGGGGTAGGGCTTATATTGCAGCCCTCACTGACAATCAGGCTAGGTCTTATTTTCGGGGAAACAGGGTATGGGTGGTCCATGGTAGAATTATATGAAATTCAGCTCTGGGACAAACTGCAAAAGGAATCAGCCCACATTATTCATGCTCCTTTTTTTTCGTAGATTCAGTTGGGCAAACAAGCAAATCATTATCAGGGACGGCAGACAAGGCATTAACAGCAAAGGTCTTTTTGCTGTCTCATATGATTTGTCTTGCAGCATCTTAGGCTAATAAGATGTAACACACTTCTCCGGCTTTCTGTTCCACCAATAAAGGATAATCACTAAAATAGAATTCCGTAGCACGCTCCCTAATCTGAATTACATCTACGAGACACCTGAAAATACAGGCGGAAAGTCAGTGATGTGTCTTGTTATATGTGTGCTGATGGCTGGGAATGAGGAAGGGAAACTAGTGAGAAGCTGCCTGTGCTCAGTGGCGTATCTAGGGTATGGCAGCCATGGCAAGTGCCATGGGCGCCATGGGGGAGGGGGGCGGCAAAAAGCTAGGTGCTTAAGTACTAGTATAGTACTTACGGTAAGTCAGCAGTCAGTCACCACGATCTTGAGCATCAAATATAGTGCCCAATCAATATGGATTAAATAAATATGCTTAGCCATAGATATCATAAATAAAGTGTAATAAAGTGATTTGTGCAAGTAGTACCTGCTTTTGCGCAGATCACTTTGTTACACTTTATTTATGTCTATGGCTAAGCATATTTATTTAATCCATATAGAGCACTATATTTGATTGGCTGCTTGCTTCTGCTTGGGCCTGGCACACACGCACAATCGCACATGATGATGACTTAAAGTCATCATGTGCGATTCTGCTTGTGTGCCAAGCAGACAGGGCCGGCGCTACCACTAGGCAAACTTGGCATCCGCCTAGGGCACCTGGCCGCTGGTGATCCTACTCCCTCTCTACCTCTACCGTGTCAGAGGTGCTGGCGCAGCATTTTTGGGTACTGGTAAGGCCGCATTTATGGGTGTTGATGTTACTGCATTTTTGGGTGCTGGTGAGGCCGCATTTATGGGTGCTGATGTTACTGCATTTATGGGTGCTGGTAAGGCCGCATTTATGGGTGCTGATGTTACTGCATTTATGGGTGCTGGTAAGGCCGCATTTATGGGTGCTGATGTCACTGCATTTATGGGTGCTGGTAAGGCCACATTTATGGGTGCTGATGTTACTGCATTTATGGGTGCTGATGTTACTGCATTTATGGGTGCTGGTAAGGCCGCATTTATGGGTGCTGATGTCACTGCATTTATGGGTGCTGGTAAGGCCGCATTTATGGGTGCTGATGTCACTGCATTTATGGGTGCTGGTAAGGCCGCATTTATGGGTGCTGATGTTACTGCAGTTTTGGGTGTTGGTGAGGCCGCATTTATGGGTGCTGATATTACTGCATTTGTGGGTGCTGGTAAGGCCGCAAATGTTTTTACAGGGGCGCAGTTTCAGTGCTTGCCATAGGCGCCATTTTCACTAGATACGCCTCTGCCTGTGCTTCCCTAATATTGACACAATGGCTTCATGAGCGGAGGAAAGTTTAATAGATATTTCTATAGCTAATACTGCAGCTGCTGACTTTTAATAATAGAACACCTGTCCAGGGCGCCCGCGATGTCCTCACCCGAAGCCGATCTGTCCCTCGGCTCCCGGGTGCAGGCATCTTCAGTAAGGGAATCAGGAAGTGAAGCCTTGCTGCTTCACAGCCTGGTTCCCTACTGCGCATGCGCGAGTCGTGCTGCACGTCCTCACTGGTCCCTGCTGTCTTCTGGGGGGAGGCGGAGGAGGGGCCGGACATGGCGTAGATCGCCGCGGAATCTGCGGCGATCTATCACCAGTAGTGGGAGCAAATACCTGTATTATACAGGTATCTGCTCCCCCGCCCCCCTGAAAGGTGCCAAATGTGACACCGGAGGGGGGACTGAAAAAGCAGAAGTTTCAATTTTTGGGTGGAACTCCACTTTAAGTCCAGGATATTTTAGGTATAACATATGAATATTTTGCACTTCTATATCCAGGCAGTGGGTGGAACATTTGTCTTGTTTCCCAGGATCTTCTTAAAAAGTTTGTTGTTCACAGAGCCAAATAGCTCATGCAGCAACTTATGTGCAGAAGTGGATGAGTCATTGCATTGGCTCCTCCCTTTCTCAGAATAGCTTCACAGCAGATTTTATTAATACACGGAGTGCCTGAAAGGAGTCAACTTCTGCTGTGCTGGCTGTTTAGATAACTCGGAGTACAGTGCCAAAGTTGCTATTTTAAACCCTTTTTTACCTAATATGTAAAATTCTTTTAACACCAATAGAATACAAGAAACACAAGGAAGAAAACGAAATATATTTTATAACATACTTTTACACGCTTTTATCGGATACTTTCTTTTATTTTTTTTACTACATTTTTTATGACGTCATGGGGTTGATTTACCAAAACTGGAAAGTGCAAAATCTGGTGCAGCTCTGCATACAAACCAATCACCTTCCAGGTTTTTGTGTCAAAGCCTAATTGAACAAGCTGAAGTTAGAAGCTGATTGGCTACTTGGCTACCATGCACCAGATTTTGCACTCTCCATTTCTAGCAAATCAACCCCCATGTATGATCCTGAACAGGCAAACTGTTGGCGCTATATAAATCCTGTATAATAATAATAATCAAAATCATAAAAAAAAAAGTTTTCATATTACAATCTTAGATTGTTTGTTACATCTCCAACCTTACACTTTTGCTGTTTTTTATATATACAGTATATCTTAGTAAATAAACCCTTAAAAATACATCAAATTTAAAATTGACCCAAAACAATACTATTTGCCCTTTAAGAATTTGACAAGTCATTCTACGTCACATCGTTCTTGCTTTGTTGTTCCCAGCAGCCCACAGCAGGAAACACTCTGCACCATAATCCGACCTTCCAAACTGGAACTGCCCTAAAGTTTTGTTCATACGACATGTTGTGGTTTTCGGTCACAGCTTGTTGAGCTTCCACATCCTGTCACTCATTGATATTAATAGACATGTTATGATGTAAAAAAGCTTTTAGGAATCCTGTTGATTTATAAAAAGCACAGTTTGGCATGTCAGCATAAAAGTAATAAAAAATAATAATATTAATACAAATAATAATATTACTAACTTATTAAGCTTCCTCCCAAATTGGCCCTGAGTGTGCATGGCTGTGATAGGGGCATTAGATTGTAAAATATTGGGGACTGGTGTAAATATATCTCTGTATTCTGTAAAAACCCCAAGTAAAATATCAATACTAAATAAATAGAAGAAATAAATAAATAAGTCCTCCTGACTGGATCCAACCTCCCTATCAATAAAAAAAAATATGCCTATACATTGAATTAATAAAAGCTAAAAACTGAAAATGCAAAATAAAAATAAATAAATATTAATAACCCATCTCTATGTCCTGTTTGGATCTATTCCTGGCGATGGGCAGTCCTCAGCGGTGAATAGTAAAATCGTATTTATTGTTTGTAAAATCCATTTACAAGCCAATGCCTGTAAAAGGTCCACTTTATCATAGGCTTAGGCTTTGGCAGCTATACTAATACTGGAGAAGATGCCTAGGATTCTCCTAAACCAGCTCGGCAAGAGCTCATGGTTCTTTTTGTCCAGATCTTCCTAAATTTAGCACTTCCTAAGCCCTGATGAAGGTAGTCCCTTACGGGCCGGCACTGGTAACATGTTAGTGTCAAGACCAGGATCTGAACCCAAAACCTCTGCTGCGTCTGGTGGTGGCTTTTCTTGCTGAGCCACCTGGGATGCTGGACAGCTCCCTGTGTGATGCCTGTAAAATGTCCACTTTATCATAGGCTTAGGCTTTGGCAGCTATACTAATACTGGAGAAGATGCCTAGGATTCTCCTAAACCAGCTCGGCAAGAACGCATGGTTCTTTTTGTCCAGATCTTCCTAAGTTTAGCACTTCCTTAGCCCTGATGAAGGTGGTCCCTTACGGGCCGGCACTGGTAACATGTTAGTGTCAAGACCAGGATCTGAACCCAAAACCTCTGCTGCGTATGGTGGTGGCTTTTCTTGCTGAGCCACCTGGGATGCTGGACAGCTCCCTGTGTGATCCTTTGGACTTTTGTGCCCTGTCTCTTGTTTCTCATGAACCTTGAACTCTTTGCTTCTCCCATGAGCTTCCTGATTTAAGCCATGTCTTTGCACTTTCTGTTTGCCAGAATATTGTGCTCTTGCTCCTTTGAATCCCTGCAGCTGTCCCTTTCTCCACTACCACAAGTTACTGACATTTGGCTTGTTCCTCGACTATGCTTCTGCTTGATCCCAACCTGCAACCACTTGTTACTGACCTTTGGCTTGTTTACTGACTACACTTTTGCTTGATCCCTACCTGCTATATTTCCTACTGGACCCTGGCTTACTAACCTCCTGGTGGGGCCAATCCTGAGGACTAGGGATGAGCTTCGTGTTCGAGTCGAACCCATGTTCGACTCGAACATCAGCTGTTCGACCGTTCGCCGAATTGCGAACGACATGGGCCGTTCGCGCCAAATTCGTGTGGCGCGTCACGGCCCATAATTCACTGCGGCATCGCAGTGCATTGCTTGCTGATGATTGGCCAAGCATGCACTATGACCCGCATGCTTGGCCAATCACAGCGCCGCCTGAACAGAGAGCCGTAATTGGCCAAAGCCAAGGAGGCTTTGGCCAATTATGGCTCAGGGGATTTAGTACACGCCCCACACTATATAAGGCCGCCTGCACGGCGGCCCTGTGTAGTGTGTGTTCCGGCGTTCATAGATAGAGAGAGAGAGAGAGACAGACAGTGTCATTTGATTTGAGTTAGATAGATTAGGCAGAACAGTCAGTCAGTTAGCTGCACTTACAGTGTATTGTGTATATATATGCATCCCAGGTGTTGCATATATATATATACACTGTATTCAGTTTAGCTAGATCCGTTCCTGTTATCTTCTAGACTATTTACATTTAGTGCAGTGCGTCCTGCTCACAGTGTTCAGCTAGATCCGTTCCTTTTATCTTCTAGACTATTTACATTTAGTGCAGTGCGTCCTGCTCACAGTGTTCAGCTAGATCCGTTCCTGTTATCTTCTAGACTATTTACATTTAGTGCAGTGCGTCCTGCTTACAGTGTTCAGCTAGATCCGTTCCTGTTATCTTCTAGACTATTTACATTTAGTGCAGTGCGTCCTGCTCACAGTGTTCAGCTAGATCCGTTCCTGTTATCTTCTAGACTATTTACATTTAGTGCAGTGCGTCCTGCTCACAGTGTTCAGTTAGATCCGTTCCTGTTATCTTCCTACTGACAGGCAGGCTTGTCTGGTTACAGTATATAAAGCTACCTGAAGAAAATTACTGGTGTTCTATTTGATCCTATTAGTACCACGGTCAGGCAGCTAGACTATTTACATTTAGTACAGTGCGTCCTGCTCACAGTGTTCAGCTAGATCCGTTCCTGTTGGTTACAGTATATAAAGCTACCTGAAGAAAATTACTGGTGTTCTATTTGATCCTATTAGTACCACGGTCAGGCAGCTAGACTATTTACATTTAGTACAGTGCGTCCTGCTCACAGTGTTCAGCTAGATCCGTTCCTGTTATCTTCCTACTGACAGGCAGGCTTGTCTGGTTACAGTATATAAAGCTACCTGAAGAAAATTACTGGTGTTCTGTTTGATCCTATTAGTACCACGGTCAGGCAGCTAGACTATTTACATTTAGTACAGTGCGTCCTGCTCACAGTGTTCAGCTAGATCCGTTCCTGTTATCTTCCTACTGACAGGCAGGCTTGTCTGGTTACAGTATATAAAGCTACCTGAAGAAAATTACTGGTGTTCTATTTGATCCTATTAGTACCACGGTCAGGCAGCTAGACTATTTACATTTAGTACAGTGCGTCCTGCTCACAGTGTTCAGCTAGATCCGTTCCTGTTATCTTCCTACTGACAGGCAGGCTTGTCTGGTTACAGTATATAAAGCTACCTGAAGAAAATTACTGGTGTTCTATTTGATCCTATTAGTACCACGGTCAGGCAGCTAGACTATTTACATTTAGTACAGTGCGTCCTGCTCACAGTGTTCAGCTAGATCCGTTCCTGTTATCTTCCTACTGACAGGCAGGCTTGTCTGGTTACAGTATATAAAGCTACCTGAAGAAAATTACTGGTGTTCTGTTTGATCCTATTAGTACCACGGTCAGGCAGCTAGACTATTTACATTTAGTACAGTGAGTCCTGCTCACAGTGTTCAGCTAGATCCGTTCCTGTTATCTTCCTACTGACAGGCAGGCTTGTCTGGTTACAGTATATAAAGCTACCTGAAGAAAATTACTGGTGTTCTATTTGATCCTATTAGTACCACGGTCAGGCAGCTAGACTATTTACATTTAGTACAGTGCGTCCTGCTCACAGTGTTCAGCTAGATCCGTTCCTGTTATCTTCCTACTGACAGGCAGGCTTGTCTGGTTACAGTATATAAAGCTACCTGAAGAAAATTACTGGTGTTCTATTTGATCCTATTAGTACCACGGTCAGGCAGCTAGACTATTTACATTTAGTACAGTGCGTCCTGCTCACAGTGTTCAGCTAGATCCGTTCCTGTTATCTTCCTACTGACAGGCAGGCTTGTCTGGTTACAGTATATAAAGCTACCTGAAGAAAATTACTGGTGTTCTATTTGATCCTATTAGTACCACGGTCAGGCAGCTAGACTATTTACATTTAGTACAGTGCGTCCTGCTCACAGTGTTCAGCTAGATCCGTTCCTGTTATCTTCCTACTGACAGGCAGGCTTGTCTGGTTACAGTATATAAAGCTACCTGAAGAAAATTACTGGTGTTCTATTTGATCCTATTAGTACCACGGTCAGGCAGCTAGACTATTTACATTTAGTACAGTGCGTCCTGCTCACAGTGTTCAGCTAGATCCGTTCCTGTTATCTTCCTACTGACAGGCAGGCTTGTCTGGTTACAGTATATAAAGCTACCTGAAGAAAATTACTGGTGTTCTATCCCAGCTTAGTGCAGCTACAGGCCATTAGTATGTCTGGAAGGCCAAGAAGGAGAGGCAGACAGTCACAAGCCAATAAGAGAGGGCAAGCAGGCTCTGTGTCTAGTGCTGGTCGTGGAGACGGTGCATCCTCATCAGCACGTGGCCATGGGACACGCTTGGCCTTTTTTTCGGCAGCTGGCCATGTTGAGCCGCAACATGCGGAAGACTTGGTCGAGTGGATGACCAAGCCGTCCTCATCCTCCTCATCCTCTCTCAACCATGCCCAGGGTGCTTTGTCTGGCAAAGCAGCGGCCTCTTCCCTCAGCTCAATGTCATCAGTGACTCCTTCCCTAGCTCCACCATGTCCTCCTGAGGATTCCCTCGAACTGTTTGACCACAGTGTTGGGTACATGCTCCAGGAGGATGCCCAGCGTTTGGAAGGCTCTGATGATACTGAGCTCGATGAAGGCAGTAACATGAGCATGGACAGAGGGGGTGCCCAAGAAGGACAGCAATCTGGCAGTCATGCTCCCCCTGCTGCAGCATACTGCCAGGTTTGCTCCAGTGATGAGGAGGGAGGGGATGATGAGGTCACTGACTCAACGTGGGTGCCTGATAGGAGAGAGGAGGAGGAGGAGGCGGCACATCACCAACGAGGCAGGATGCCCTCCAGGGGCCAGCCTAAGGGCAGCACATTGACTGCATCACACCCCAAAGCTCCACATGTGCAGGGCGCTGCAGTCTCTGCGCGTTATTCAAAAAGTTCTTTGGTGTGGGCCTTTTTTGAGACGAGTGCATCAGATCGCACCGCTGCTATTTGCAACATATGTCTCAAGCGTATCTCACGTGGCCAAAACATCTCCCGCTTGGGTACCACATGCTTGACCAGACATATGTTGACCTGCCATGCAGTTCGTTGGCAAGCGTATCTAAAAGACCCACACCAAAGAACAAAGAGGATCTCTCCTTGCTCCTCATCAGCTGAGATTTCCAACCCCACTAGACCTCCAGTCCTCTCTGAGACCTGCAGTGAGAGGAATGAAGGTGTAGAATTAGGTGTGTCACAGCCAAGTACTTGTGGGCAATCTGCTTTTGGTACACCGACGTCAGATTGTACCAGGCAAATTTCCCTGCCCCAGCTGCTGCACCGCCGAAAGAAGTTTGCTCCCAGCCATCCACATGCCCAGCGGTTGAATGCTAGCTTGGCAAAATTGCTAGCACTTCAACTGCTGCCTTTTCAGTTGGTAGACTCTGCCCCCTTCCCGTGAGTTTGTGGAATGTGCGGTTCCTCAGTGGCAGGTACCCAAATGCCACTTTTTCTCACGGAAGGCGATTCCGGCTCTCTACCGGCATGTGGAAGGCAATGTCCATGCCTCGCTGGACAGGGCGGTCAGCGGTAAGGTGCATATTACCACTGACTCATGGTCCAGCAGGCATGGACAGGGACGTTACCTAAGTTTCACGGCGCATTGGGTGACTCTGCTGGCAGCTGGGAAGGATGCAGGACAAGGTGCAGTAGTGTTGGAGGTTGTTCCGCCACCACGCCTCCAAAATGCTGATTGTGACACACCTCTCTCCTCCACCCCCTCCTCTTCTTCTTCCTCCATGGCCTCTTCCTCGGAACCAGCGGTGCTCCGTAGTTGTTCAAGGGGCTACGCAAGTACGCAGGCCAAAAGATGCCATGCGGTGCTTGAGCTGGTGTGCTTGGGGGACAGGAGCCACACTGGGGCAGAGGTACTGTCAGCTCTGCAGGGGCAGGTTCAGAGGTGGTTGACGCCACGCCAACTTAAGGCAGGAATGGTGGTTTGCGACAATGGCACCAACCTCCTCTCTGCCCTTCGACAGGGACAAATGACCCATGTGCCCTGTTTGGCTCACGTCCTTAACTTGGTGGTGCAGCGGTTCTTGGGCAGGTACCCGGGCTTACAGGATGTCCTGAGGCAGGCCAGGAAAGTCTGTGTGCATTTCCGCCGGTCATATAATGCCAGTGCTCGGCTGACGGACCTCCAAAAGGAGTTTAACCTGCCCAAGAACCGCCTAATCTGTGACATGCCCACCAGGTGGAACTCAACGTTGGCCATGCTGCAGCGGCTGCACACGCAGCAGAGGGCCATCAATGAGTACCTGTGCGACTATGGCACCAGGACAGGGTCAGGGGAGCTTGGTTTTTTTCCCCCACGCCAGTGGGCCATGATCAGGGATGCATGCACTGTCCTGTCACCATTCGAGGAGGCCACGAGGATGGTGAGCAGTGACAGTGCATGCATCAGTGACACTGTCCCCCTTGTCCACCTGTTGGAGCACACGCTGCGTGGAATAATGGACAGGGCACTTGAGGCAGAACAGAGGCAGGAAGAGGAGGACTTCCTTAGCTCTCAAGGCCCCCTTTATCCAGGCAGTGTTCCTGCGTGCCCGCCGATCACACAGGAAGAGGACAAGGAGAAGGAGGAGGAAGATTGTGTCAGTATGGAGGTGGAGCCTGGCACTCAGCATCAGCAGCAGTCTTTAAGGGATCAGTCCCAAGAAACACATGGACTTGTACGTGGCTGGGAGGAGGTGGCTGCGGACGTTGTCGTCCTTAGTGACCCAGAGGACTCCGGACCGAATGCCTCAGCAAACCTACGCTGCATGGCCTCCCTGATCCTGCAAAGCCTGCGTAAGGATCCTCGTATTCGTGGTATCAAGGAGAAGGACCAATACTGGCTGGCAACCATCCTTGATCCACGTTACAAGGGTAAGGTTGCGGACCTTATCTTGCCATCGCAGAGGGAGCAGAGGATGAAACATCTTCGGGAGGCCTTGCAGAAAGGTCTGTGCAACGCATTCCCAGAGACTGGGAGGTTACAAATTCCTGTTTCTGGACAACGTGTTGCTGAGGCTTTGGTCAGTCAAGGAAGGAGCGGTGGAGAAGGTGGCCGTCTGACCGATGCGTTCAGACAATTTTTTGGTCCGCAGCCCCAAGGTATGATCGGTTCCAGCAACCATCGCCAGCGTCTGTTTTACATGGTGCAGGAATACCTAGGGGCAAGATCTGACTTGGACACCTTTCCCACCGAAAATCCTCTGGGTTACTGGGTCTTGAGGATGGATCACTGGCCAGAGCTTGCACAGTATGCAATTGAGCTACTGGCCTGTCCTGCATCCAGCGTTCTTTCGGAACGCACATTCAGTGCTGCTGGAGGCTTTGGAACCGATCACAGGGTGCGTCTGTCCACCGACTCGGTCGATCGACTGACCTTCATAAAAATGAATCAGTCTTAGATCACCACCAGCTACCAAGCACCTGATGCTGATGTAACCGAATAATTTTTTTTGAAATCTCAGATCCCTTCAAAGACTGCCTATGTTGATGCTGAGTGACTATCCCTGAGTAATTATCCTCTTCCTCCTCAATGATCACGCTGATAGCTTGTAAGAACATTTTTGGTTCTGGGCGCCACCACCATACCATACACCATACAATTTTTGATGCAATACTTTGCAGCAGGGCTCGTTTCTGCGTTTCAACTAGAGTATCTGTGAGGGGTTGCAGTGTTGTGGCACCAGCACCAGTGCCTAAGGCCTAATTTTTCAGCTCCTGTTCAACAGGGGCATGTAATTACAATTCTTGATCTAATATTTCACAGCAGGGCCCTATGAGGGCTTACAGTGTTGTGGCCACAGCAACACCTAAGGCCCAAATTTCTGCTGAGTATATAGGGCAGGACCCTACTTTCAAACATCTAACTTACAAACGACTCCTACTTGCAAACGGAAGGAGACAACAGGAAGTGAGATGAAATCTACCCCTAGGAAGGGAAATTCTCTCCTGTAAGAGTTAATATGGGAAAACAATTTCTCCTTTCCACTGATGCTTTCCAATCCTTGTTCCACAAAAAAACCCTAATTTTCAAAAAACATTTTTCATTGGGACAAAAAGTGAGGTGAAATCTTCTGAAGAGGAGGAAAGACAGCAAAACAAATGTCACAGGGGTGATAACCCTTCCCTATGTTTTCCAAAAAGCTTAAAAAAGATTTTTTGGCTGGAGCTAAACACGTTAAAAATGTACCCGTTCAAAATTACAAAGAGATTCTACTTAACAACAAACCTACAGTCCCTGTCTTGTTTGCACCGCCTGTATACTGCTGTTCAGAGTATATAGGGCCTTTCCTTATTTTAATTTGGGTGCGGGGTTCCCCTTAATATCCATACAAGACCCAAAGGGCCTGGTAATGGACTGGGGGGTACCCATGCCGTTTGTCTCACTGATTTTCATCCATATTGCCATGACCCGACATGACATTAAACCCGCAAGCAGTTTTAAATGAGATTTTTTCCTTTAAAAATGACATTTGGTGCAGGGACTGTTCTAAACACGGGAAACACGCGTCACTTTACAGGCATACTATAGACACACCCCAGGTACGATATTTAAAGGAATATTTCACTTTTTTTTTTTTACTTTAAGCATCATTAAAATCACTGCTCCCGAAAAAACAGCCGTTTTTAAAAGTTTTTTTTGCATTGATACATGTCCCCTGGGGTAGGACCCGGGTCCCCAAACCCTTTTTAGGACAATACCATGCAAATTAGCCTTTAAAATGAGCACTTTTGATTTCGAACGTTCGAGTCCCATAGACGTCAATGGGGTTCTAACGTTCGTGCGAACTTTCGGTCCGTTCGCAGGTTCTGGTGCGAACCGAACCGGGGGGTGTTCGGCTCATCCCTACTGAGGACCATGACCTAGTACTAATACGCAGCAAGACCTATATATACCATCAGAAGCTCTGGTGAACATTGGTTTGTACTTAGATTCCCGCACCTCAGGTGTACTTATCCTGCTGGTCAGTAAGAGCCTCTCTACTGCAATAGATGCTGGTTTCTGAGCCTCACCCCTGGTCATGGGAGTTGGCTTGTAAACAGATGCCCCTATGGAGTACCTAGAGCATTTGGCACCCAGGGTGGAACCTATTTCTCCCCCCTCCCCCCCAAATTTAAAATGTAAAAACACCTACAAAGATTTGTAATATTTTCAAGAATATTTATTGTACACATTCATTAGTTCAAAAGTGCAGCCTCATCAGTGCAGGCTCACCAGTGCCAATCAGTGTAGGCTCACCAGTGCTGGCTCATCAGTGCCAATCAGTGCCCATCAGTGCAGGCTGGCCAGTGCCAATCAGTGCAGGCTGACCAGTGCCAATAAGTGCCGGCTCACCAGTACCCATCAGTGCAGACTCACCAGTGTCCATCAGTGCCCATCAGTGCATGCTTACCAGTGCCAATCAGTGCAGGCTGACCAGGGCAACCTCACCAGTGCCCATCAGTGCAGGCTCACCAGTGCCAGCTCACCAGTGCCAATCAGTGCCCATCAGTGCAGGCTCACCAGTGCCAATCAGTTGAGGCTGACCAGTGCCAATCAGTGCAGGCTGACCAGTGCCAATTAGTACAGGCTCACCAGTGCCAGCTCACCAGTGCCAATCAGTGCAGGCTGACCAGTGCCAATCAGTGCAGGCTGACCAGTGCCAATCAGTGCAGGCTCACCAGTACCAATCGGTGCAGGCTGACCAGTGCCAACCAGTGCAGGCTGACCAGTGCCAATTGGTGCAGGCTGACCAGTGCCAATAGGTGCCCATCAACGCAGCCTCAGCAGACCAGCTTAGGGTGGCAGACAAAAACACCCCTCCATCTTCTCAAACCAGCTTAGGGCGGCTAAACTGACTGGGTGACTGACTGACAACAAGCTCACCTCAGGCGGTGGAGGACACTGTCATCGCAATCCACAACCCCCTACCCCCCAGGGCAGGTGGCTGGCTCAGACTCAGGTACACCCAGGCGGCAGCTAGGGAGGTTCGGACTCCGGAGGACACAGCAGCAGCCGCGCCGCCCAGGAGCAGAATAGTGACAGGCCTGACTCAACAGCACAGCAGTGGTGGGAGAGCTCTGACTGCCAAAGGAAGCAGTCAGAGCTCTCGCCGCCCTCGGGATGGTGTTATCACCTCTGGTGGGTGTCACCTGGGTGCGGAGTGCACCCCCATAGTGACGCCACTAACACCCCCCCCCACAGTGTGGCACCCACGGCGGACCCCCCCTCCCCCCGTTGGTACGCCCCTGCAGATGCCACAAGCAATAGACTTCCTCTGGGTTAAACCAGTCCTCTTTTTATTAACGTTTTAGTACTTCTTAAAAGGGCCGCTGCATATTTAAGAGTTACTCAATAAAAAAATGAACCTACACCAAGGAACCCAACTTTCCATCTACCTACTCCCCTATCAAGCTAAATGTGCAGCCTGACCAGTTTATGTAAACGATAAGACTAGCTGTACAGAATTATGAATCTTTTGCCAGGGAGAAGAGTTTTTCAACAGTGCACTGATCTATTTGCCTGGAGTTCGGCTTTAGCGAAAGCATATCCCAGGAAATAGAACTTTCGAAGCAGGGGAACCAAGCTGTATCTGGGGCATCATACTGTATAATTAGCACCAGCCCTATTCACACCAGGCTTCCTCTGACGAGTTTGTTGAGTAATGTTCATTTTACAAGGCACTGCTCCAAGGCATGTGCTGTTACTGGATAATACTGGCACACGTTCTTCAGAAGAAGCCTTTTCAAACTCTTCATGTATAGAGCAGCAATAGAAAGCAGTGGAAAGAAATCAAGTATAATCTCACAATCTCACAAGTGCTTTCTGTTGAAGGGGTGTCATTACTGAGAGATTATAGCACAGTCTAGAAGGCCTAAGAAATGGAGTCTTGCTGTGCTTCGGAAGTGTGGATTTGCATTCACTCTGTGATAAAGTTGAATTAATATAGGTTCCTCCATATGTTTCCTGGTAAACATGGTGCTTTATATGGAGGATTCAGGGCTTTATTGAGTCCCTTTGAAGTCCAGAAATGAATGGAGGAACTTTGCTGACCTTTCAGTATTGAATTTTCTGGAGTTAAAGCCTAACCCAACTCCTCTGTCCCACAGTGTGTCACCAGTACAGAAAGTGAGAAGAAATTTCTCCAACGGTTATAACAGATAGCATTTGAAACATGACTGACTGACCAGATTGGGTGTCTATAGAAGCTCAAGCCTGCTCTCCACTGTCAATATACTTGGTTCTCTGGACCCCTTCAATTTCTAACGTCTATAGTCTACATTGGTGGCCAGGAGGGCAGGCGTTGTCCTGCTTGACCCCTCTGCTGTATGTACAATATTGGACTGATGTTAGGCCCAGTGATTGCTTGGGCTTTTGTTGGACTATAATTGAACATGTTTCGTAGTGCAAGTCCTCAACATAGTTCTTCATCACTTTGGCGCAGCTCCTGATACCTAAAGGTGGACTTACATGGATCTCTATCCTACAGCCCTGTAGGGCTTGCTGAGTGTTGACCTCTCTCTGGTTACCTGCAGCTGGTTGCTAATAGTTTCCACTTGGTTGCAATGGGTTTCCACTTGTCCCACCCTTACTCCCGCTTGCTCGTTACTTAATGACCAGTCAAGGGTATTTGTGTTTTTGTATTTTATTTTGGAACTTGGATGGGAGAAGGGATTTGTGGGATACTCCAACTGGAATTATTCACAATGGATAAGGACCACTCTCACTTGGCCTTCCCAGATTATTTGTGGAAGCAGTCACACTGCTTTAACCATACAGCCACATGTATGGAGGAATTAAGTCTTCTTGCTCCCACTAGCAGCAGACTTGATGCTCTACATTATCTTCAGGATACTCTCTAGCATCCCCTTTACTGATACCCGTCCACTGAATCTTCTAGCTGAAGGGGGAGGCCCTCAATCGACAAGCCCCAAAGACACAGATCTGTACTCACAGTAGGCAGAATCAGATGCTTCCCGGTGTCTCACTTCCAGTCAGCTCTGCAGGACCTCTGGGTTCAGCTTCTCTCCCTCTAGGACCCTGGGTCGACCACCCAGGCTCGCATGGCCACTACCGTGGATGAGAGGGCATCTGCCCCCTCCCTCCTGGACTCTGGGCACATGTGCCCAGGCTTTAAATACAGTATCCCAGCATGCAATGCAGCACTTTTCACTGCCCTGGGTTGGGTTCAAGCAGGATTCAGGGTTGAGCACTGCCCTGGGGAACATGTACCAATGCAAAAAAGATATTTTAAAAATTCCATGCAGACAACAACAGTGCTTGTTTAAAGCACTGACATTTACAAAGGAAAATTCCCATAAATTACATCTCCCTCCTGTCCTCTTTTTTTAAATAAAAAATGGCACACTGACCCCAAGGTCCCGCACAATACACTGCAGAACCCTAAGGATCTGTTATGTAGTGTTGGGAACCTTTGGAGGGGTCTGCATGCTGTTTTTGTTTTCTTTTAAAAGACAGCAATGCTGGCAATTTAAACTGTATCATTTCTTTCTTTGTAAATGTCACTTTTGCTGTAGCACATCCAAAAAAATGCACGAGGTCCTCCTAAAAATCTATACCAGACACGCAATTTGATCATGCAGCCTGGCTGACCCAGAAAGGAGGAAGATGTGCATGTGCCTCCCCCTTCCCAAACCATATCAGGCCATATGCCCTCAACATGGGGGGAGAGAGTGCCTTGTTAATGAGGACAAAGGCCTCCTCCCCACAACTATGACCTGGTGGTTGTGGGGCTTTATGGGCAGGGGGGCTTATTGGAATCTGTAAGTCCCCTTTAATAAGGGGGTCCCAGATACCACCTTACCCCATGTAAATGAGCATGGGATACTTGTTACCTCTACTTATTCACAAAAAAAGATGGCACTTAGAAATAGACACCCAGTCCTTTTTTAAAAATAAAAATCTCAGAAAAATGTCACTTATTGTAAATCCATCATCAATAACAATGCCTGCTGCCCATCAACTTGCCAAAAAATAAAAACCTGTCGCACAGGACCAAGCCTAACATTCCACAAAGTTGAATAACAGTTCCCAAGCTGTCATCAGTTATATAAAGGAAGGTGTGGGGATAATGGTGACATTATTATCTAAATATGGGGCCATATTTAGACAATGATGTAACCTGCTCCCTCCCCTGCCCATTTGCTTACTGGCGGGGGATTACCGGCCATGGAAGCAAATGGGCTTTGTAATGTCAGTGGTTGGTATGGACACGCCAGGTGCAAGCACACGCTACCTCCTTGGCAATCATTGACAGATGAAAGCTGTCATGTTAGTCCATGCCGAATGCCCTAAAACGTAAACACTGACCTCATTCCTTAACCACTTGACGACCGCCTCACGCCGATGTACGTCGGCAAAGCGGCACGGACAGGCAAAATCACGTACATGGTACGTGATTTGCCTTCCGCGGGTGGGGGGTCCGATCGGACCCCCCCGCCGCCCGAGGCGGTCCCGTTTTGTCCCACGGCGATCGGAGACGAGGGGGAGGCCATCCGTTCGTGGCCCCCCCCTCGCGATCGCCGCCGGCCAATGGGAACACTCCTTTGCTGCTGTATGGCAAACAGCAGCAAAGGAAATTATGTCATCTCCCCTCGGGTCGGTAGTTTCCGTTCCGGCCCGAGGAGAGACGACATGTAAGTGACTGCACCAACACACACACACACACAGTAGAACATGCCAGGCACACATTACACCCCGATCCCCCCCCCCGATCACCCCCCCCCCCCTGTCACAAACTGACACCAGCAGTTTTTTTTTTTTCTGATTACTGCTAGGTGTCAGTTTGTGACAGTTACTGTGTTAGCACAGTTACTGTTACCCCCCTAACCCCCCCTAATAAAGTTTTAACCCCTTGATCACCCCCCGTCACCAGTGTCACTAAGCGATCATTTTTCTGATCGCTGTATTAGTGTCGCTGGTTCCGCTAGTTAGTGAGGTAAATATTTAGGTTCGCCGTCAGCGTTTTATAGCGTCAGGGACCCCCATATACTACCTAATAAATGTTTTAACCCCTTGATTGCCCCCTAGTTAACCCTTTCACCAGTGATCACCGTATAACCGTTACGCGTGACGCTGGTTAGTTTGTTTATTTTTTATAGTGTCAGGGCACCCGCCGTTTATTACCGAATAAAGGTTTAGCCCCCTAATCGCCCGGCGGTGATATGCGTCGCCCCAGGCAGCGTCAGATTAGCGCCAGTACCGCTAACACCCACGCACGCAGCATGCGCCTCCCTTAGTGGTATAGTATCTGATCGGATCAATATCTGATCCGATCAGATCTATACTAGCATCCCCAGCAGTTTAGGGTTCCCAAAAACGCAGTGTTAGCGGGATCAGCCCAGATACCTGCTAGCACCTGCGTTTTGCGCCTCCGCCCGGCCCAGCCCACCCAAGTGCAGTATCGATCGATCACTGTCACTTACAAAACACTAAACACATAACTGCAGCGTTCGCAGAGTCAGGCCTGATCCCTGCGATCGCTAACAGTTTTTTTGGTAGCGTTTTGGTGAACTGGCAAGCACCAGCCCCAGGCAGCGTCAGGTTAGCGCCAGTACCGCTAACACCCACGCACGCACCGTACACCTCCCTTAGTGGTATAGTATCTGATCGGATCAATATCTGATCCGATCAGATCTATACTAGCGTCACCAGCAGTTTAGGGTTCCCAAAAACGCAGTGTTAGCGGGATCAGCCCAGATACCTGCTAGCACCTGCGTTTTGCCCCTCCGCCCGGCCCGGCCCAGCCCACCCAAGTGCAGTATCGATCGATCACTGTCACTTACAAAACTCTAAACGCATAACCGCAGCGTTCGCAGAGTCAGGCCTGATCCCTGCGATCGCTAACAGTTTTTTTGGTAGCGTTTTGGGGAACTGGCAAGCGCCAGCGGCGTAGTACACCCCGGTCGTAGCCAAACCAGCACTGCAGTAACACTTGGTGACGTGGCGAGTCCCATAAGTGCAGTTCAAGCTGGTGAGGTGGCAAGCACAAGTAGTGTCCCGCTGACACCAAAAAGACAAACACAGGCCCGTCGTGCCCATAATGCCCTTCCTGCTGCATTCGCCAATCCTAATTGGGAACCCACCGCTTCTGCAGCGCCCGTACTTCCCCCATTCACATCCCCAACCAAATGCAGTCGGCTGCATGAGAGGCATTTTTATGTCCTCCCGAGTACCCCTACCCAGCGAACCCCCCAAAAAAGATGTTGTGTCTGCAGCTAGCGCGGATATAGGCGTGACACCCGCTATTATTGTCCCTCCTGTCCTGATAATCATGGTCTTTGCATTGGTGAATGTTTTGAACGCTACCATGCACTAGTTGAGTATTAGCGTAGGGTACAGCATTGCACAGACTAGGCACACTTTCACAGGGTCTCCCGAGATGCCATCACATTTTGAGAGACCCGAACCTGGAACCGGTTACAGTTATAAAAGTTAGTTACAAAAAAAGTGTAAAAAAAAATAAATATATAAAATAAAAAAAAATAGTTGTCGTTTTATTGTTCTCTCTCTCTCTATTCTCTCTCTAGGGATGAGCTTCGTGTTCGAGTCGAACCCATGTTCGACTCGAACATCGGCTGTTCGGTCGTTCGCCGAATTGCGAACGATATGGGCCGTTCGCGCCAAATTCGTGTGGCGCGTCACGGCCCATAATTCACTGCGGCATCGCAGTGCATTGCTGGCTGATTATTGGCCAAGCATGCACTATGACCCGCATGCTTGGCCAATCACAGCGCCGTCAGTAGAGAGAGCTGTAATTGGCCAAAGCCAGGGTGGCTTTGGCCAATTATGGCTCAGGGGATTTAGTACACACCCCACACTATATAAGGCCGCCTGCACGGCGGCCCTGTGTAGTGTGTGTTCCGGTGTGCTGAGAGATAGAGAGAGAGAGAGACAGTGTCATTTGATTTGAGTTAGATAGATTAGGCAGAACAGTCAGTCAGTTAGCTGCACTTACAGTGTATTGTGTATATATATGCATCCCAGGTGTTGCATATATATATATACACTGTATTCAGTTTAGCTAGATCCGTTCCTGTTATCTTCTATCTAGACTATTTACATTTAATGCAGTGCGTCCTGCTCACAGTGTTCAGCTAGATCCGTTCCTGCTATTTACATTTAGTGCAGTGCGTCCTGCTCACAGTGTTCAGCTAGATCCGTTCCTGCTATTTACATTTAGTGCAGTGCGTCCTGCTCACAGTGTTCAGCTAGATCCGTTCCTGCTATTTACATTCAGTGCAGTGCGTCCTGCTCACAGTGTTCAGCTAGATCCGTTCCTGGTATTTACATTTAGTGCAGTGCGTCCTGCTCACAGTGTTCAGCTAGATCCGTTCCTGCTATTTACATTCAGTGCAGTGCGTCCTGCTCACAGTGTTCAGCTAGATCCGTTCCTGGTATTTACATTTAGTGCAGTGCGTCCTGCTCACAGTGTTCAGCTAGATCCGTTCCTGCTATTTACATTCAGTGCAGTGCGTCCTGCTCACAGTGTTCAGCTAGATCCGTTCCTGCTATTTACATTCAGTGCAGTGCGTCCTGCTCACAGTGTTCAGCTAGATCCGTTCCTGCTATATACATTTAGTGCAGTACGTCCTGCTCACAGTGTTCAGCTAGATCCGTTCCTGTTATCTTCCTACTGACAGGCAGGCTTGTCTGGTTACAGTATATAAAGCTACCTTAAGAAAATTACAGGTGTTCTTTTTGATCCTATTAGTACCACGGTCAGGCAGCTAGACTATTTACATTCCTGCTCACAGTGTTCAGCTAGATCCGTTCCTGCTATTTACATTCAGTGCAGTGCGTCCTGCTCACAGTGTTCAGCTAGATCCGTTCCTGGTATTTACATTTAGTGCAGTGCGTCCTGCTCACAGTGTTCAGCTAGATCCGTTCCTGCTATTTACATTCAGTGCAGTGCGTCCTGCTCACAGTGTTCAGCTAGATCCGTTCCTGCTATATACATTTAGTGCAGTACGTCCTGCTCACAGTGTTCAGCTAGATCCGTTCCTGTTATCTTCCTACTGACAGGCAGGCTTGTCTGGTTACAGTATATAAAGCTACCTGAAGAAAATTACAGGTGTTCTATTTGATCCTATTAGTACCACGGTCAGGCAGCTAGACTATTTACATTTAGTGCAGTGCGTCCTGCTCACAGTGTTCAGCTAGATCCGTTCCTGTTATCTTCCTACTGACAGGCAGGCTTGTCTGGTTACAGTATATATAGCTACCTTAAGAAAATTACAGGTGTTCTATTTGATCCTATTAGTACCACGGTCAGGCAGCTAGACTATTTACATTTAGTGCAGTGCGTCCTGCTCACAGTGTTCAGCTAGATCCGTTCCTGTTATCTTCCTACTGACAGGCAGGCTTGTCTGGTTACAGTATATAAAGCTACCTGAAGAAAATTACAGGTGTTCTATTTGATCCTATTAGTACCACGGTCAGGCAGCTAGACTATTTACATTTAGTACAGTGTGTCCTGCTCACAGTGTTCAGCTAGATCCGTTCCTGTTATCTTCCTACTGACAGGCAGGCTTGTCTGGTTTCAGTATATAAAGCTACCTGAAGAAAATTACAGGTGTTCTATTTGATCCTATTAGTACCACGGTCAGGCAGCTAGACTATTTACATTTAGTACAGTGTGTCCTGCTCACAGTGTTCAGCTAGATCCGTTCCTGTTATCTTCCTACTGACAGGCAGGCTTGTCTGGTTACAGTATATATAGCTACCTTAAGAAAATTACAGGTGTTCTTTTTGATCCTATTAGTACCACGGTCAGGCAGCTAGACTATTTACATTTAGTACAGTGTGTCCTGCTCACAGTGTTCAGCTAGATCCGTTCCTGTTATCTTCCTACTGACAGGCAGGCTTGTCTGGTTACAGTATATAAAGCTACCTTAAGAAAATTACAGGTGTTCTTTTTGATCCTATTAGTACCACGGTCAGGCAGCTAGACTATTTACATTTAGTACAGTGTGTCCTGCTCACAGTGTTCAGCTAGATCCGTTCCTGTTATCTTCCTACTGACAGGCAGGCTTGTCTGGTTACAGTATATAAAGCTACCTTAAGAAAATTACAGGTGTTCTATTTGATCCTATTAGTACCACGGTCAGGCAGCTAGACTATTTACATTTAGTACAGTGTGTCCTGCTCACAGTGTTCAGCTAGATCCGTTCCTGTTATCTTCCTACTGACAGGCAGGCTTGTCTGGTTACAGTATATAAAGCTACCTGAAGAAAATTACAGGTGTTCTATCCCAGCTTAGTGCAGCTACAGGCCATTAGTATGTCTGGAAGGCCAAGAAGGAGAGGCAGACAGTCACAAGCCAATAAGAGAGGGCAAGCAGGCTCTGTGTCTAGTGCTGGTCGTGGAGACGGTGCATCCTCATCAGCACGTGGCCATGGGACACGCTTGGCCTTTTTTTCGGCAGCTGGCCGTGTTGAGCCGCAACATGCGGAAGACTTGGTCGAGTGGATGACCAAGCCGTCCTCATCCTCCTCATCCTCTCTCACCCATGCCCAGGGTGCTTTGTCTGGCAAAGCAGCGGCCTCTTCCCTCAGCTCAATGTCATCAGTGACTCCTTCCCTAGCTCCACCATGTCCTCATGAGGATTCCCTCGAACTGTTTGACCACAGTGTTGGGTACATGCTCCAGGAGGATGCCCAGCGTTTGGAAGGCTCTGATGATGATACTGAGCTCGATGAAGGCAGTAACATGAGCACGGACAGAGGGGGTGCCCAAGAAGGACAGCAATCTGGCAGTCATGCTCCCCCTGCTGCAGCATACTGCCAGGTTTGCTCCAGTGATGAGGAGGGAGGGGATGATGAGGTCACTGACTCAACGTGGGTGCCTGATAGGAGAGAGGAGGAGGAGGAGGAGGAGGAGGAGGTGGCACATCACCAACTAGGCAGGATGCCCTCCAGGGGCCAGCCTAAGGGCAGCACATTGACTGCATCACACCCCAAAGCTCCACATGTGCAGGGCGCTGCAGTCTCTGCGCGTTATTCAAAAAGTTCTTTGGTGTGGGCCTTTTTTGAGACGAGTGCATCAGATCGCACCGCTGCTATTTGCAACATATGTCTCAAGCGTATCTCGCGTGGCCAAAACATCTCCCGCTTGGGTACCACATGCTTGACCAGACATATGTTGACCTGCCATGCAGTTCGTTGGCAAGCGTATCTAAAAGACCCACACCAAAGAACAAAGAGGATCTCTCCTTGCTCCTCATCAGCTGAGATTTCCAACCCCACTAGACCTTCAGTCCTCTCTGAGACCTGCAGTGAGAGGAATGAAGGTGTAGAATTAGGTGTGTCACAGCCAAGTACTTGTGGGCAATCTGCTTTTGGTACACCGACGTCAGATTGTACCAGGCAAATTTCCCTGCCCCAGCTGCTGCACCGCCGAAAGAAGTTTGCTCCCAGCCATCCACATGCCCAGCGGTTGAATGCTAGCTTGGCAAAATTGCTAGCACTTCAACTGCTGCCTTTTCAGTTGGTAGACTCTGCCCCCTTCCGTGAGTTTGTGGAATGTGCGGTTCCTCAGTGGCAGGTACCCAAACGCCACTTTTTCTCACGGAAGGCGATTCCGGCTCTCTACCGGCATGTGGAAGGCAATGTCCATGCCTCGCTGGACAGGGCGGTCAGCGGTAAGGTGCATATTACCGCTGACTCATGGTCCAGCAGGCATGGACAGGGACGTTACTTAAGTTTCACGGCGCATTGGGTGACTCTGCTGGCAGCTGGGAAGGATGCAGGACAAGGTGCAGTAGTGTTGGAGGTTGTTCCGCCACCACGCCTCCAAAATGCTGATTGTGACACACCTCTCTCCTCCACCCCCTCCTCTTCTTCTTCCTCCATGGCCTCTTCCTCGGAACCAGCGGTGCTCCGTAGGCGTTCAAGGGGCTACGCAAGTACGCAGGCCAAAAGATGCCATGCGGTGCTTGAGCTGGTGTGCTTGGGGGACAGGAGCCACACTGGGGCAGAGGTTCTGTCAGCTCTGCAGGGGCAGGTTCAGAGGTGGTTGACGCCACGCCAACTTAAGGCAGGAATGGTGGTTTGCGACAATGGCACCAACCTCCTCTCTGCCCTCCGACAGGGACAACTGACCCATGTGCCCTGTTTGGCTCACGTCCTTAACTTGGTGGTGCAGCGGTTCTTGGGCAGGTACCCGGGCTTACAGGATGTCCTGAGGCAGGCCAGGAAAGTCTCTGTGCATTTCCGCCGGTCATATAATGCCAGTGCTCGGCTGACGGACCTCCAAAAGGAGTTTAACCTGCCCAAGAACCGCCTAATCTGTGACATGCCCACCAGGTGGAACTCGACGTTGGCCATGCTGCAGCGGCTGCACACGCAGCAGAGGGCCATCAATGAGTACCTGTGCGACTATGGCACCAGGACAGGGTCAGGGGACCTTGGTTTTTTTTCCCCACGCCAGTGGGCCATGATCAGGGATGCATGCACTGTCCTGTCACCATTCGAGGAGGCCACGAGGATGGTGAGCACTGACAGTGCATGCATCAGTGACACTGTCCCCCTTGTCCACCTGTTGGAGCACACGCTGCGTGGAATAATGGACAGGGCACTTGAGGCAGAACAGAGGCAGGAAGAGGAGGACTTCCTTAGCTCTCAAGGCCCCCTTTATCCAGACAGTGTTCCTGCGTGCCCGCCGATCACACAGGAAGAGGACGAGGAGGAGGAGGAGGAGGAGGAGGAAGATTGTGTCAGTATGGAGGTGGAGCCTGGCACTCAGCATCAGCAGTCTTTAAGGGATCAGTCCCAAGGAACACATGGACTTGTACGTGGCTGGGAGGAGGTGGCTGCGGACGTTGTTGTCCTTAGTGACCCAGAGGACTCCGGACCGAATGCCTCAGCAAACCTACGCTGCATGGCCTCCCTGATCCTGCAAAGCCTGCGTAAGGATCCTCGTATTCGTGGTATCAAGGAGAAGGACCAATACTGGCTGGCAACCCTCCTTGATCCACGTTACAAGGGTAAGGTTGCGGACCTTATCTTGCCATCGCAGAGGGAGCAGAGGATGAAACATCTTCGGGAGGCCTTGCAGAAAGGTCTGTGCAACGCGTTCCCAGAGACTGGGAGGTTACAAACTCCTGTTTCTGGACAACGTGTTGCTGAGGCTTCGGTCAGTCAAAGAAGGAGCGGTGGAGAAGGTGGCCGTCTGACCGATGCGTTCAGACAATTTTTTGGTCCGCAGCCCCAAGGTATGATCGGTTCCAGCAACCATCGCCAGCGTCTGTTTTACATGGTGCAGGAATACCTAGGGGCAAGATCAGACTTGGACACCTTTCCCACCGAAAATCCTCTGGGTTACTGGGTCTTGAGGATGGATCACTGGCCAGAGCTTGCACAGTATGCAATTGAGCTACTGGCCTGTCCTGCATCCAGCGTTCTTTCGGAACGCACATTCAGTGCTGCTGGAGGCGTGGTAACCGATCACAGGGTGCGTCTGTCCACCGACTCGGTCGATCGGCTGACCTTCATAAAAATGAATCAGTCTTGGATCACCACCAGCTACCAAGCACCTGATGCAGATGTAACCGAATAATTTTTTTTGAAATCTCAGATCCCTTCAAAGACTGCCTATGCTGATGCTGAGTGACTATCCCTGAGTAATTATCCTCTTCCTCCTCAATCATCACGCTGATAGCTTGTAAGAACATTTTTGGTTCTGGGCGCCACCACCAGTGCCTAAGGCACAATTTTTCAGCCCCTGTTTAACAGGGGCGTGTAATTACAATTTTTGATGTAATACTTTGCAGCAGGGCTCGTTCCTGCATTCCAACTAGAGTGTCTGTGAGGGGTTGCAGTGTTGTGGCACCAGCACCAGTGCCTAAGGCCCAATTTTTCTGCCCCTGTCTAACAGGGGCGTGTAATTACAATTTTTGATGCAATACTTTGCAGCAGGGCTCGTTCCTGCGTTCCAACTAGAGTGTCTGTGAGGGGTTGCAGTGTTGTGGCACCAGCACCAGTGCCTAAGGCCTAATTTTTCAGCTCCTGTTCAACAGGGGCATGTAATTACAATTCTTGATCTAATATTTCACAGCAGGGCCCTGTGAGGGCTTACAGTGTTGTGGCCACAGCAACACCTAAGGCCCAAATTTCTGCTGAGTATATAGGGCAGGACCCTACTTTCAAACATCTAACTTACAAACGACTCCTACTTGCAAACGGAAGGAGACAACAGGAAGTGAGATGAAATCTACCCCTAGGAAGGGAAATTCTCTCCTGTAAGAGTTAATATGGGAGAACAATTTCTCCTTTCCACTGATGCTTTCCAATCCTTGTTCCACAAAAAAACCCAAATTTTCAAAAAACATTTTTCATTGGGACAAAAAAGTGAGGTGAAATCTTCTGAAGAGGAGGAAAGACGCAAAACAAATGTCACAGGGGTGATAACCCTTCCCTATGTTTTCCAAAAAGCTTAGAAAAGATTTTTTGGCTGGAGCTAAACAAGTTAAAAATGTTCAAAATTACAAACAGATTCTACTTAACAACAAACCTACAGTCCCTGTCTTGTTTGCACCGCCTGTATACTGCTGTTCAGAGTATATAGGGACCTTTCCTTATTTTAATTTGGGTGCGGGGTTCCCCTTAATATCCATACAAGACCCAAAGGGCCTGGTAATGGCAACCCTTCTTGATCCACCGTTTGTCTCACTGATTTTCATCCATATTGCCATGACCCGACATGACATTAAACCCGCAAGCAGTTTTAAATGAGATTTTTTCCTTTAAAAATGACATTTGGTGCAGGGACTGTTCTAAACATGGGAAACACGCGTCACTTTACAGGCATACTATAGACACCCCCCAGGTACGATATTTAAAGGAATATTTCACTTTTTTTTTTTTTACTTTAAGCATCATTAAAATCACTGCTCCCGAAAAAACGGCCGTTTTTAAAAGTTTTTTTTGCATTGATACATGTCCCCTGGGGTAGGACCCGGGTCCCCAAACCCTTTTTAGGACAATACCATGCAAATTAGCCTTTAAAATGAACACTTTTGATTTCGAACGTTCGAGTCCCATAGACGTCAATGGGGTTCTAACGTTCGTGCGAACTTGCGGTCCGTTCGCGGGTTCTGGTGCGAACCGAACCGGGGGGTGTTCGGCTCATCCCTATCTCTCTCTATTGTTCTGCTCTTTTTTTACTGTATTCTATTCTGCAATGTTTTATTGTTATTGTTATTATGTTTTATCATGTTTGTTTTTCAGGTATGTAATTATTTATACTTTACTGTTTACTGTGCTTTATTGTTAACCATTGTTAACCATTTTTTTGTCTTCAGCTACGCCATTCACGAGTTTGAGTGGTTATACCAGAATGATGCCTGCAGGTTTAGGTATCATCTTGGTATCATTCTTTTCAGCCAGCGGTCGGCTTTCATGTAAAAGCAATCCTAGCGGCTAATTAGCCTCTAGACTGCTTTTACAAGCCGTGGGAGGGAATGCCCCCCCCCCCCCCACCGTCTTCCGTGTTTTTCTCTGGCTCTCCTGTCTCAACAGGGAACCTGAGAATGCAGCCGGTGATTCAGCCAGCTGACCATAGAGCTGATCAGAGACCAGAGTGGCTCCAAACATCTCTATGGCCTAAGAAACCGGAAGCTACGAGCATTTCATGACTTAGATTTCGCCGGATGTAAATAGTGCCATTGGGAAATTGGGGAAGCATTTTATCACACCAATCTTGGTGTGGTCAGATGCTTTGAGGGCAGAGGAGAGATCTAGGGTCTAATAGACCCCAATTTTTTCAAAAAAGAGTACCTGTCACTACCTATTGCTATCATAGGGGATATTTACATTCCCCGAGATAACAATAAAAATGATTAAAAAACAAAAATATGAAAGGAACAGTTTAAAAGTAAGATTAAAAAAGCAAAAAAATAATAAAGAAAAAAAAAAAAAAAAAAAAAGCACCCCTGTCGCCCCCTGCTCTCGCGCTAAGGCGAACGCAAGCGGCGGTCTGTCGTCAAACGTAAACAGCAATTGCACCATGCATGTGAGGTATCACCGCGAAGGCCAGATCGAGTGCAGTAATTTTTCCAGTAGACCTCCTCTGTAAATCTAAAGTGGTAACCTGTAAAGGCTTTTAAAGGCTTTTAAACATGTATTTATTTTGTTGCCACTGCACGTTTGTGCGCAATTTTAAAGCATGTCATGTTTGGTATCCATGTACTCCGCCTAAGATCATCTTTTTTATTTCATCAAACATTTGGGCAATATAGTGTGTTTTAGTGCATTAAAATTTAAAAAAGTGTGTTTTTTCCCCAAAAAATGCGTTTGAAAAATCGCTGCGCAATTACTGTGTGAAAAAAAAAAATGAAACACCCACCATTTTAATCTGTAGGGCATTTGCTTTAAAAAAATATATAATGTTTGGGGGTTCAAAGTAATTTTTTTGCAAAAAAAAATAACTTTTTCATGTAAACAATAAGTGTCAGAAAGGGCTTTGTCTTCAAGTGGTTAGAAGAGTGGGTGATGTGTGACATAAGCTTCTAAATGTTGTGCATAAAATGCCAGGACAGTTCAAAACCCCCCCAAATGACCCCATTTTGGAAAGTAGACACCCCAAGCTATTTGCTGAGAGTCATGTCGAGTCCATGGAATATTTTATATTGCGACACAAGTTGCGGGAAAGAGACAAATTTTTTTTTTGCACAAAGTTGTCACTAAATGATATATTGCTCAAACATGCCATGGAAATATGTGAAATTACACCCCAAAATACATTCTGCTGCTTCTCCTGAGTACGGGGATACCACACGTGTGAGACTTTTTGGGAGCCTAGCCGCGTACGGGACCCCGAAAACCAAGCACCGCCTTCAGGCTTTCTAAGGGCGTGAATTTTTGATTTCACTCTTCACTGCCTATCACAGTTTCGGAGGCCATGGAATGCCCAGGTGGCACAAAACCCCCCCAAATGACCCCATTTTGGAAAGTAGACACCCCAAGCTATTTGCTGAGAGGTATAGTGAGTATTTTGCAGACCTCACTTTTTGTCACAAAGTTTTGAAAATTGAAAAAAGAAAAAAAAAATGTTTTTTCTTGTCTTTCTTCATTTTCAAAAACAAATGAGAGCTGCAAAATACTCACCATGCCTCTCAGCAAATAGCTTGGGGTGTCTACTTTCCAAAATGGGGTCATTTGGGGGGGGTTTGTGCCACCTGGGCATTCCATGGCCTCCGAACCTGTGATAGGCAGTAAAGAGTGAAATCAAAAATTTTCACCCTTAGAAATCCTGAAGGCAGTGATTGGTTTTCGGGGTCCCGTACGCGGCTAGGCTCCCAAAAAGTCCCACACATGTGGTATCCCCATACTCAGGAGAAGCAGCTAAATGTATTTTGGGGTGCAATTCCACATATGCCCATGGCCTGTGTGAGCAATATATCATTTAGTGACAACTTTATGAAAAAAAAAAATAAATAAATAAAAAAGTGTCACGTTCCCGCAACTTGTGTCAAAATATAAAATATTCCATGGACTCAATATGCCTCTCAGCAAATAGCTTGGGGTGTCTACTTTCCAAAATGGGGTCATTTTGGGGGGTTTTGTGCCACCTGGGCATTCCATGGCCTCCGAAACTGTGATAGGCAGTGAAGAGTGAAATCAAAAATTTACACTCTTAGAAATCCTGAAGGCGGTGATTGGTTTTCGGGGCCCCGTACGCGGCTAGGCTCCCAAAAAGTCCCACACATGTGGTATCCCCATACTCAGGAGAAGCAGATGAATGTATTTTGGGGTGCAATTCCACATAGGTCCATGGCCTGTGTGAGCAATATATCATTTAGTGACAACTTTTTGTAAATATTTTTTTTTTTTTGTCATTTTTCAATCACTTGGGACAAAAAAAAAAATATTCAATGGGTTCAACATGCCTCTCAGCAATTTCCTTGGGGTGTCTACTTTCCAAAATGGGGTCATTTGGGGGGGTTTTGTACTGCCCTGCCATTTTAGCACCTCAAGAAATGACATAGGCAGTCATAAACTAAAAGCTGTGTAAATTACAGAAAATGTACCCTAGTTTTTAGACGCTATAACTTTTGCGCAAACCAATAAATATACGCTTATTGACATTTTTTTTACCAAAGACATGTGGCCGAATACATTTTGGCCTAAATGTATGACTAAAATTTAGTTTATTGGATTTTTTTTATAACAAAAAGTAGAAAATATCATTTTTTTTCAAAATTTTCGGTCTTTTTCCGTTTATAGCGCAAAAAATAAAAACCGCAGAGGTGATCAAATACCATCAAAAGAAAGCTCTATTTGTGGGAAGAAAAGGACGCAAATTTCGTTTGGGTACAGCATTGCATGACCGCGCAATTAGCAGTTAAAGCGACGCAGTGCCAAATTGGAAAAAGACCTCTGGTCCTTAGGCAGCATAATGGTCCGGGGCTCAAGTGGTTAATCCTGAACCACTAGCCTAAAAGAAAGGCCTTGCAGCACTAGGGTCATTGGTTCGAATCCTGACCCTGACAGACAGCATGTTCTCCCTGTGCTTGCTGGTACTTAAGTTTCCTCCTACATTCCAAAGACAAGCTGGTAGGTTAATTGGCTTCTGTCTAAATTGGCCACATTATGTGTATGTATGCACGTGAGATAAGGGCCTTGTATTGTAAGCTTCTTGGGAGCAGGCACCGATGTGAATGTACAATACGTAATGTAATGCACCCCATGTAGGAGCCACAACTGGGATCCCCCACCCTGCACAGCCAAGCACACCGAATTTCCGTAGGCACGTTTGAGTTAGAAAACAGTCCAGTGCTTTGTTTTGTGTTTTATTGGGGGATTAGAACTTGGATAGGGATAAGGAAATTATGGGATGCCCACTTGACTTTAGACAACTTCAGGGACAACTTTCCTATATACAGTCTTTATACACGCCTTCTTTTCCTCCAGCACTGGCTTCCTTGCAGAACTCCATCTGGCACACTGTTTTGTGGATCTGACAAAGGCACTTAGTCAGATTTAGAAGCAATAGCCCTTTGCAGGAAGAAACCCAATGCCCCCTTTAAGTGTGTAGCAAAAAAGTCAGTGTCCAGCTTTACATCCCTGTGGCTACTGATCCCAACACCACCTCTTCATGCACTACCCACCCGCCTGGCTGCAGCTGCCCCTTCCACTAGCCCTCCTGGCTACTTCTCCTCAGTCCTCCCAGACTGACATCACAGTCCTCCCAGACAACTCACTCACGGCCCCACCCGGCTGACTCCTCTGGAGAACTCCTAGACGTGCTGACCTGCTCCTGCTGTTCTCTCCTTGCTCCCGTGCCTCCGGGATGGATTACGTCAGTGTGTTGTAGAGGCTCCCTCCAGCACCTGAGCCCCAGGCACGAGGTCAGCACCCCCCCCCCCACCCAGACTAGGGAGCACCCTCAAGGGCCACCGACAGCTTCCTTAGCACTCCTTCTGCATCCTCCACCCGACTGCCCCTGCTGGAATGACCCATGAGTATTTATGAGGTACCTGACCCCTGCCAGCCCATTTTTCTGGGGATTGGCTGGGGCCCTCATCAGAACTCTAAGCAGCTCCTCCTAAACTCCACCCTCTACTTCTGGAAACTTATCCAAGGTTCCAGAGAGCAGGGTGAGTTACCAGAGGTCCTGCTTGTTGAGTCATCCAGCCTCCCTGAGTCACTCAGCCCTGACCCAGATTTAACCCAGGCTTTTCTCTCAGCCAGGCCAAATTTTCCTACACTAACAATCTACCAGGGTGCTACAGTAAAGCACTATGAAAATTGTTGGCACTATATAAACACCTATAATAAATACATTTACAAAAAGAGAGTTCAGTAACAGCAGCTTACATGTCTCTTTGATGACTCGGTTAAGAAAAAAATCAAGAAAAAAGTTCCTACAGTGGAAGAGGTAGTATACTTGCCTCTCTGCCAAGCCATTCCCTATACAGTCTCCTCATTACAGCATCACAGCCACCACAAGACTCTAGTATTTAACGGTTCCATAAGTATTGGATGTCCAGGTCTCCTGCCATGTACTGTATTTCTTTCCTCCATGCCTACATCACTTCTGAATCTTCAGTGATAAAGGGGTCTAGAGGTGGCTGGGAACCTGGAATCTGATATACCAAGAAATGTCTTGGATGTGCTGAGGCCAGATTTCTGTAAATGAGAGAAGAATTCTTTCCTGAATCTGTGGTTCTGTGATAGACCAGGTCCCAAGTCTTCTTTATTCAGGTTTGTGGTGTGATAAGGTCCTTCCTCAAAGGCCCATGTCATTTCTTGGTGGCACTGTCCACTATACTATACTGACCACTACACTACACTGACCTCCATACTAAACTACACTATACTGACCACTATACTATACTATACTGACCACTATACTATACTACACTAACCACTATACTGACCACTATACTACACTACACTGACCACTATACTACACTACACTGTCCACTATACTGACCACCATACTACACTACACTGACCACTATACTACACTGTCCACCATACTACACTACACTGTCCACTATACTGACCACCATACTACACTACACTGATCACTATACTATACTGACCACCATACTACACTACACTGTCCACTACACTATACTGACCACTATACTGTCCACTACACTAACCACCATACTAACCACTATACTACACTACACTGACCTCCATACTAAACTACACTATACTGACCACTATGCTAACCACTATACTATACTACACTAGCCACTATACTGTCCACTATACTATACTGTCCACTACACTACACTGACCTCCATACTAAACTACACTATACTGACCACTATACTATACTATACTATACTATACTATACTATACTGACCACTATACTATACTACACTAACCACTATACTACACTATACTGACCACCATACTACACTACACTGACCACTATACTACACTGTCCACCATACTACACTACACTGTCCACTATACTACACTGTCCACTATACTGACCACCATACTACACTACACTGACCACTATACTACACTGTCCACCATACTACACTACACTGTCCACTATACTACACTGTCCACTATACTGACCACCATACTACACTACACTGACCACTATACTATACTGACCACCATACTACACTACACTGTCCACTATACTACACTGTCCACTATACTGACCACCATACTACACTACACTGACCACTATACTACACTGTCCACCATACTACACTACACTGTCCACTATACTACACTGTCCACTATACTGACCACCATACTACACTACACTGACCACTATACTATACTGACCACCATACTACACTACACTGACCACTATACTATACTGACCACCATACTACACTACACTGTCCACTACACTATACTGACCACTATACTGTCCACTACACTAGCCACCATACTAACCACTATACTACACTACACTGACCTCCATACTAAACTACACTATACTGACCACTATGCTAACCACTATACTATACTACACTAGCCACTATACTGTCCACTATACTACACTATACTGACCACCATACTACACTGTCCACTATACTACACTACACTGCCTCCCATACTGACCACTACACTACACTGACCTCCATACTAAACTACACTATAATGACCACTATACTAACCACTATACTACACTACACTGTCCTGCCTACAGTCTCTCTCTCTCTCGCCCACCCCCCGGCCAGTAACAAGACTCTCACTCCCCTTCTTCTCCTGGCTGCATCGATCCGGAGGAGGAGAACACAGCGGCGGCTCACATTCTTCTCTCCCCTGCGCTCTGCCTGCTGCCATGTTCAGTGACCAGCGCCCTGTGATTGGGCGTATGGGGGGTCATGTGCGGAGGCGGGACTTCAGGAGCGATCGAGGACAGGCCAGCCCTACGCCTCACATGACCCCCATACGCCCAATCACAGGGCGCCGGACACTTAACATGGCGGCCGGAGCCCGGGGACACAGGGATTAGAAATTAGGAGGAGGCAGCCAGTGACACATACTGGCGCCCCCCTAAATGTCGTGCCCGGGGCCACGGCACCCCCTGCACCCCCCACGCTACGCCACTGCTCACAGGGTCCTGCTGACTTAAAGCTTGCGCATCATAACGCAAGGGACAGCAACAGGACTGGTCAGCAGTTCACTGGTCTCCAGAAGTGGCCACGGAGGCTCATTAGATGGTGGACTTGTAATGGGTAGGGTTTAACAATAGTTTGCTTGTTTTCCATGTAATATAACAGTTGCCTATCTGATCACCCCAAAGACAAAGAAAAGACACCACGTACACCTGTGATATTGTCAGTACGAGTAACTCTGCCAGAAATAGCTGTGACCTTCCTAACCAAAAGCTGTAAGGAGAATATAGAATCTGTTTGCAGAATTAGGACATAGAAAGAGTAATAAACATTCAGGACCTTTGCCGCCTTGTTTGTTTTCATCCAGTGTGAAAGATGCTGCATTACAGGCCTGATTATTAGACTGAAGCATATTCTTTCATGTACCCTGTCTAATGGAAATCAATATCAAAGTGCCTTGTGAAAAGACAAAGCCCTGAATTATGCAGAGTGCAAAAAAATCTGTGAAGGGAGATGGGATATACTACAGATAATACCCCTTTCTAAGAGGAAAATGAAGGCGTCTTCTGAAGTTTAAGAATGGATACTATTTATAGCTTCTTTGACTACTTGTTCATGGGGAACAAAAGGCTCTCCTGACATTTGACTTTCTGAATTTCTAGAGTTCAGTGTCCTGGAGAAATGAATACCTCGTGCTAAATAAAACTCACTATGAAGAATTACAATGTAACTACAGTATTTTAGGGTTAGCGCCTCTGTCAGGCTTGTACTGGTTTTTGTCCCTCTGTTTGTGAGATTTTCTACCGCCACTGGTACAGGAAGTAAGGGAAAAATCTCACCAAAGGGGGAGATTAAAAGTGTTGTCTAGAGCAGTGGTCATCAACCCTGTCCTCATGACCCACTAACAGGCCAGGTTTGCAAGATAACTGAAATACATGACAGGTGATATCATTTGCTGCTCAGTGATTGCAGTATTCTAGTCTGCATCTCCCCAAGATAATACATAAAACCTGGCCTGTTAGAGGGCCCCGAGGACTGGGTTGATGACCACTGGTCTAGAGCCCATAGTAGAGGAGAATTAGTCCTCAATGGGCTCCTGCCAGCCTGAAGCAATGGCACAGTGCCACCTTCAGGTTGAAGGATATTCTGCAGCCTTCACCTGCCTACAGGTGCATTATTACTTGTGAAACTAAAAAAAAGAGGGCACACCAACCTTGCGCATTACCCAAGTGATATCTTTAATAGCAAATAAAGAGAAATATACTGTATATACTTGAGTATAAGCCGAGTTTTTCAGCACATTTTTTTGTGCTGAAAGTGCCCCCTCGGCTTATACTGGAGTCAAGCACTTTTCTGGTGCAAAGAATGACATTTTCCGAACTTGGGGGCCCCGTATCTCGGGGCCACTTGGTGCTAGAAACAAATTTTGTGTGCAAACCCAGTGGAACTAGCACTACGACATATCCAAAGCTGGGGTTCCTAGCATCAAGTGGCCCCAAGATATGGGGCCCCAAAGTTGGTTTGGAAAATCTGCTGCAGAAAAGTGCTTGACATTTTCCGTACTGATTTTGGGGCCCCGTATCTCGGGGCCACTTGATGCTAGGAACCCCAAATTCGGTGTGCAAACCCAGTGGAACTAGTTCCACTGGGTTTGCACACCAAAATCGGGGTTCCTAGCACCAAGTGGCTCAGAGATACGGGGCCCCAAAGTCGGTCAACTGTGTCCACCTGCAGCAATGTCATTTCGGGACCCTTTGGGTCCAGAGACCCCAAATTTTGGCTGCAGCTAGGGGGCATCTAGGAACCCTAAATTACTGAGTTTGAAGTTCGGGGGACCTATGGCTGCAAATGGGCACAGTGAGGCTGCAAATGGGCATTGTTGACCCTCTTTTCCACTTACAGTAGCTGGGCATTTCTCACCCTAGGCTTATACTCGAGTCAATACGTTTTCCCAGTTTTTTGTGGTAAAATTAGGTGCCTCGGCTTATATTCGGCTCGGCTTATACTCGAGTATATACGGTACTCACAAATACATTCATGATAAAAGTCCATAGTAGACGTAAAGCAACCAGGTCACCACGACTGTACCCCAGCAGATCAGAGGACCTTCCAGAATCCGATATGTTTCCAGGGGAGATCCCTTCTTCCCCATAGCCAATTATTACTTGTGTTGCTATGTCTATTCATAATTAAAATAAAATAAACAGTAGATTTTTTTCCCCCAAATTTCTTTTGGGCGGCTCAATTATCAAAATTATGAGTTTTCAATTAGGGGGGGTAGCACAGTGGCTAAATGGTTAGTACATGCACCCTGCATTACTGCGGTTTATGGTTAAAATCCCAAGCAGGACACTACCTGCATGGAGCTTGCATGTTCTCTGTGCTTAGGTGGGTTTCCTCCCACATTCCGAAGACATGCTGGTAGATTAATTGGCTCATTTGAGTATTCCCATGATGGCTGCCTCACCTCTTAAGCGCTTTAAGTCTCCAGGGAGAAAAGCATTATAGAAATACAAATTAAAAACGATTGTTTCTTTTCTATTACAGCATTGTCACATGAATACTTCCAGCTGAAAAAAAAAGAGGAACAATTAGTCAGGGCACTGAGCCTGTTCTCCCAAAAATACCACTTACTATAATTAGATCTGCTGTCATAATCCTCGTTTACAAGAAAGCCCAGAAATATGATATACATAAGTATACGGCAAAGCAAATATTCTAGGTGCTTTCCACGAAAAAAATCCAAAGAAACCGTATATAGGAATGCAGGCTGTTCCTATTAAAATATAACCTTTACTGACGTCCATTCCCTGTTCTTAAAAATATACAAATTTCCCACAAGGGCATTGCTCAGGAATACAGCCACATAACTCCCGTAATATGTAACAGTAGACCACAAGAACATAATAGTGCTTTTTATTTTTTTAGGTTTTATTGCGTTTATAAAGGATGGTACAGAATGAGAAAGAATAGCAACTTTTGCACACATGATAGAATCTTAGGCTGGACTCACACCTATGCATTTTTTGTGCTTTTTGCATTTTGCAGATTTGGACTACAGATCGTGTTCCATAGGAAACAATGTTAAATGGACTCTAGCGCAAATCTGCAAAATGCAAAAAGCACTAAAACTGCATAGGTGTGAATCCAGCCTTATAGCTGGAGAAGAAAAAAACCTTACCCTTGCAGTGGATCTGTTACTCCACTGCAAGAGTTAATTGCTCATGAATATTGCATATGGTGATATACTTACCTAATTCCTTGCTCCTGCAGGCTTTCTGCTCTTCGCAAACCGGTTACATAGTTACATAGTAGGTGAGGTTGAAAAAAGACACAAGTCCATCAAGTCCAACCTATGTGTGTGATTATATGTCAGTATTACATTGTATATCCCTTTATGCTGCAGTTAATCAGGTGCTTATCTAATAGTTTTTTGAAACTATCGATGCTCCCCGCTGAGACCACCGCCTGTGGAAGGGAATTCCACATCTTTGCCGCTCTTACAGTAAAGAACCCTCTACGTAGTTTAACCACTTGCCGACCAGCCTCCGCAGTTGTACGGCAGTAGAATGGCACGGTTGGGCGAAACGACATTGTGTAATGTCCCTTAGCCCTGTGGCCCCTGCACGCCCCTCGAGCCGATGCAAATGCCCGGCAGTCTCGATCACCACCGGGCTCCCGCGATCGCCGCTGAGACACAGAGAACCCGGCACTGTGTGTGTAAACACACAGTTTCCGGTTCTCTGAGGGGAGAAGTGACAGATCGTCTGTTCATATAAGAGTATGAACAGCAATCTGTTATCTTCTAAGTATAAAATTGATGCACTTTAAATAAATAGTGCACAATATGCTGCTACGACTAAGCTAAAATCCAGGAATAAAAAATGCATACATGTGAATAAAATAGATAAATAATTATGGTGCTAATACATGTGTTAAAATAGCCAAAATAAATCTTCAAATTGGTGATGTGACGGTGAATATAAATAAATAATAATGACACTCAGAGTACAATGTCCAGATAGAGATAAATAGTGGGGGAAAGTAAAAATAATTAAACAGTTCCTTCCCTTAATCCAGATTGATTGACTCACTGGGTTAGATCGTTTGTATCAGGATATTTAGTTTTTCTCGCATCCCACTTTAGCCATAATACTGCTGATGATTCGACTCTCAGGATAAAGGTTTTATGCAAAGCAAGCAAAGAAAAAATAGATCATTGTGCAGTGAACTTACTTGCACAAGCAAAACAGGGACAAGAGATACACTCACAAACTCCCGGTCTATTAGAAGCATTCAACTATGCAGATTGCAGTCAGCCCCTGTGAACGAAGTTTCCCATAGAGAAACAGCTGCTGTTAACCTTCAGGTGTATTGCAGCACTGAACGTCCTAAGCTCCTCCCACGCGTTACATCACTGACACGTGACTTTTTCAAGGATAAAAAATCTGTTATCTTCCCTGCACAGTCCCCTCCCCCTTCAGTTAGAACACACACTAGGGAACACATTAAACCCTTCACTGCCCCTAGTGTTAACCCCTTCACTGCCAGTGACATTTTTACAGTAATCAATGCCTTTTTAATCGCACTGATCGCTGTATTAATGCCACTGGTCCCAAAAAAGTGTCAAAATTGTCCGACGTGTCCGCCATAATGTCGCAGTCACAATAAAAATTGCAGATCGCCGCCATTACTAGTAAAAAAAAAAAATTTAATAATAAAAATGCTATAAATCTATCCCCTATTTTGTAGACGCTATTTTGCGCAAACCAATCAATATACGCTTATTGCGATTTTTTTTTTAGCAAAAAAATATGTAGAATAATACATATTGGTCTAAACTTAGGAAAAAAATTTTTTTTAAATATTTTTGGGGGATATTTATTATAGCAAAAAGTAAACAAATATAGCGTTTTTTTCAAAATTGACACTTTTTTTTGTTCATAGCGCAAAAAATAAAAACCGCAGAGGTGATCAAATACCACCAAAAATGAAAAAAAGGACGTCAATTTTGGCATAGATTCAATAAGGTGTTGGAAACATTCCTCAGATTTTGGTCCATAGTGACATATGATAGCATCACACAGTTGGTGCAGATTTGTCAGCTGCACATCCATGATGCGAATCTCCCACCACAACCCAAAGGTGCTCTATTGGATTGAGATCTGGTGACTGTGGAGGCCATTGGAGTACAGGGACCTCATTGTCATGTTCAAGAAACCAGTGGTGAGACGATTTAAGCTTTGTGACATGGAGCATTATCCTGCTGGAAGGAACCATCAGAAGATGGGTACACTGTAGTCATAAAGGGATGAACATGGTCAGCAACAATACTCAGGTTGGCCGTGGCATTTAAACGATGCTCAATTGGTACTAAGGGGCCCAAAGTGTGCCAAGAAAATATCTCCCACACCATTACACCACCAGCCAGAACCGTTAATACAAGGCAGGATGGATCCATGCTTTTATGTTGTTTACGACAAATTCTGACCCGACCATCTGAATGTCGCAGCTGAAATGGAGACTCATCAAAACAGGCAGCGTTTTTCCAATCTGCTATTGTCCAATTTTGGTGAGCCTGCGCGAATTGTAGCCTTAGTTTCCTGTTCTTAACTGATAGGAGTGGCATTTTCCTCTGACATCAACAAGGCATTTCTGTCCACACAACTGCCGCTAACTGGATTATTTTATTTTTTTTGGACCATTCTCCGTAAACCCGAGAAATGGTTGTGCGTGAAAATCCCAGTAGATCAGCAGTTTTTGAAATACTCAGAGCAGCCTGTCTGGCACCAACAACCATACCACATTCAAAGTCACTTAAGTCCCTTTTCTTCCCCATTCTGATGCTCGGTTTGAACTTCAGCAAGCCGTCTTCACCACGTATAGATGCCTAAATGCATTGAGTTGCTGCCATGTGATTGGCTGATTAGCAATTTGTGTTACCAAGCAATTGAACAGGTGTACCTGATAAAGTGGCCGGTGAGTACACTCACCAGCCACTTTATTCAATTCCTGGTCTAACAGTGTATTAGCATAGTGTACCTAATAAAGTGGCCAGTGAGTGCCTATTTTTTTTATGTAAAATGTGAATTAATAAAATATAGTGCTTTTAAATGAGGTGCATAGAAAGTCTAACCATCTTCTTAGAATAGACATTCCAAATACTACTTAATACAGTTCAAATGCAGGCAGAAAGTAATGGGCAAATTCCATTTTGTATATAGTAAAAAAAAAAAAAAATACATTAGTTTAAAAAGCTTAAAAGCTTATAAATTTTAAAAAATTACAAATAAATTAATTTGACCTAGAATCATGAAAGTCTCACATTAAATGTAGCTTTCACATTTGCTGATGAGAAAAAAACAGCACATTTTCTATTTTCTATCGGAGTTAGCATAACATTATTTGCACCTAACAAAGTAAGGCATAGCCATAAATGTTAATAAAGTTATAATTATCTTGATTAAAATGTGGCTTGATGAAGGCTTTTTTTTTAACCTTTTATGTTAATCTCTTGTCCTTATCCTCTAATGAATCGCCCAGGCAAACGTTTTAACTTAAAATGGAGCAAGATGGGAATTATGCAGATAAATTATTTCACAGGACAAGACATCGGATTAAAAGATGAAAATGTTTCTTTGGCTCCTTAATGTGTCGCTCAGAAGAAACAGCGGGACATGATTATAGGATCTTGGTGATTAAAAGGGGCAAATTCTCAGTTATCATTGTGACCTACACAAAGTATGAGCGGTTCAACACAGACCCTCCGAGACTGACACAGAACAGGGATGAGGGCCAAGGCTAAGTCGTCAACTACAAGAACTAGAAATTCAGGGGCCAATTTGTAAAGAAGTATGGCCCTACCACTGTAATACCATTGCTTAAAAAAAAAAAAATCATGAAGCATAGCGTTGATCTGTTATTTTAGTGACTTTGAAGCCAGCCGAGATCTATTAAATAAATGGTGACTGTAAAAAAAAAAAAAAGTCACATGACCTATCAAAGCCACAGCTGTCAATATCCAGCATTCAGCACTAATAAATTAATTGTATTGAGATTGAGATTTAATTGAGATTGTAAGAAAAAAAGGAGACAGGAGGAAAGCCTGGTCACGTGACCTGACAAAGTTATGGGTATTAATGACTTGCTCTTCTTTAAGGCGGTTGTAAACCCCGTTTGGTATTTTTTACCAACAGGTAAGCCTATATTAAGGCTTGTTGTTGTTGTTCAGGCGTTTAGTTGTGTCCAACTCTTGGTGACCTCATGGACCATAGCGTGCCAGGCTTTTGTGTCCTCCACTGCCTCCAGGAGCTTGCTTAACTTCATGTTCATTGTTTCGATGATACTAGCTATCCATCTTGTTTTATGTCGTCCTCTTCTCCTTTTTCCTTCCATGTTTCCCAGCATCAGTTTTTTTTTTTTTTTTTTAATCAGTGAGTCCTCTCTTCTCATTAGGTGGCCAAAGTATTTGAGTTTCAGCTTCAGGATCTGTCCTTCCAGTGAATATTCAGGGTGGATTTCGTTTAGGATTGACTGGTTTGATCTTCTTGCCATCCAAGGGACTTTCAAGAGTCTTCTCCATCACCATAGTTCAAAAGCATCAATTCTTCAGCATTCAGCCTTTCTTATGTCCAACTTTCACAGCCATAGATTACTACTAGGAATACCATAGCTTTGACTATATGTCACTTTGTCGGTAGGGTGATGTCTCTGCTTTTTATAATGTTTATAATAAGGCTTACCTGTAGGTAAAATGAATATCTCCTAAACGCAGGGCCGGTCCCAGGCGGGTGCATGGGGTGCAGTGCACCCAGGCGCCAGAGAGGTGGGGGCGCTGAAGCGCCAGAGTGCTCCCCTCCCTCCTCCTCCTCCCCTCCGTGTCCAGAAATATCCGGCCGTGCCGGCGCCGCTGTGCTTTACATTGCTAGAGCGAGCCTGTCCCCCCTCCCTCCTCCTCCTGTCAGAGGAGAGCAGCCGCCGGAGATCGGAGCGGCTGGTCTCTGTGTTGAGAGAGACCAGCCGCGCAGTGACTTCGCTGGGGGGAGGGGGGGCGGCCCGTGCCTGCAGCCTGACACAGGTTCTCTCTCTCCTCCGCTGTCTCTCACTCCCGCTCGATCTGTTCTTCACCCGGGCGGCGCGGCTGCACACTGTCCTCTCTAGCTGCTGCCCGGGTGTTAATGTGTCTGTCTGTACTGATAGAGGGAGGTTTGTCCCTGGGGCGGTCTGTACTAATGGGGGGTTGTCCTGGGGGGTCTGTACTAATGGGGGGGTTGTCCTGGGGGGTCTGTACTAATGTGGGGGTTGTCCTGGGGGGGCGGTCTGTACTAATGGGGGGTTGTCCTGGGGGGTCTGTACTAATGGGGGGGTTGTCCTGGGGGGTCTGTACTAATGGGGGGGGGGTTGTCCTGGGGGGTCTGTACTAATGGGGGGGTTGTCCTGGGGGGGCGGTCTGTACTAATGGGGGGTTGTCCTGGGGGGGTCTGTACTAATGGGGGGGGTTGTCCTGGGGGGTCTGTACTAATGGGGGGGTTGTCCTGGGGGGTCTGTACTAATGGGGGGTTGTCCTGGGGGGTCTGTACTAATGGGGGGGTTGTCCTGGGGGGTCTGTACTAATGGGGGGGTTGTCCTGGGGGGGCGGTCTGTACTAATGGGGGGTTGTCCTGGGGGGTCTGTACTAATGGGGGGGTTGTCCTGGGGGGTCTGTACTAATGGGGGGGGGGGGTTGTCCTGGGGGGTCTGTACTAATGGGGGGGTTGTCCTGGGGGGGCGGTCTGTACTAATGGGGGGTTGTCCTGGGGGGGTCTGTACTAATGGGGGGGTTGTCCTGGGGGGTCTGTACTAATGGGGGGGTGTCCTGGGGGGTCTGTACTAATGGGGGGTTGTCCTGGGGGGCGGTCTGTACTAATGGGGGGTTGTCCTGGGGGGTCTGTACTAATGGGGGGGTTGTCCTGGGGGGTCTGTACTAATGGGGGGGTTGTCCTGGGGGGTCTGTACTAATGGGGGGGGTTGTCCTGGGGGGGCGGTCTGTACTAATGGGGGGTTGTCCTGGGGGGTCTGTACTAATGGGGGGGTTGTCCTGGGGGGTCTGTACTAATGGGGGGGTTGTCCTGGGGGGTCTGTACTAATGGGGGGGTTGTCCTGGGGGGGCGGTCTGTACTAATGGGGGGTTGTCCTGGGGTGTCTGTACTAATGGGGGGGTTGTCCTGGGGGGTCTGTACTAATGGGGGGGTTGTCCTGGGGTGTCTGTACTAATGGGGGGTTGTCCTGGGGGGTCTTTACTAATGGGGGGGGTTGTCCTGGGGGGTCTGTACTAATGGAGGGGTTGTCCTGGGGGGGCGGTCTGTACTAATGGGGGGTTGTCCTGGGGGGGTCTGTACTAATGGGGGGGTTGTCCTGGGGGGTCTGTACTAATGGGGGGGTTGTCCTGGGGGGTCTGTACTAATGGGGGGGTTGTCCTGGGGGGTCTGTACTAATGGGGGGTTGTCCTGGGGGGTCTGTACTAATGGGGGGGGTTGTCCTGGGGGGTCTGTACTAATGGGGGGGTTGTCCTGGGGGGGCGGTCTGTACTAATGGGGGGTTGTCCTGGGGGGGTCTGTACTAATGGGGGGTTGTCCTGGGGGGTCTGTACTAATGGGGGGGTTGTCCTGGGGGGTCTGTACTAATGGGGGGGTTGTCCTGGGGGGTCTGTACTAATGGGGGGGTTGTCCTGGGGGGTCTGTACTAATGGGGGGGTTGTCCTGGGGGTCTGTACTAATGGGGGGGAGTTGTCTTGGGGGGGTCTGTACTAATGGAGGGGGGATTTGTCCTGGGGGGTCTGTACTAATGGAGGGGTTTGTCCTGGGGGTCTGTACTAATGGAGGGGGGTTGTTCTGGGGGGTCTGTACTAATGGAGGGGGGGTGTTTTTCCGGGGGGTCTGTACTAATGGAGGGGGGGTCCTGGGGGGGTTCTGTACTAATGGAGGGGGGTTTGTCCTGGTGGGGGGTCTGTACTAATGGAGGGGGGTTTGTCCTGGTGGGGGGTCTGTACTAATGGAGGGGGGTTTGTCCTGGTGGGGGGTCTGTACTAATGAAGGGGGGATTTGTCCTGTTGGGGTCTGTACTAGTGGAGGGGGGGTTCTCCTGGGGGGTCTGTAGTAATGGAGGGGGTTTGTCCTGGGGGGTCTGTACTAATGGAGGGGGGGTTTGTCCTGGGGGGGTCTGTACTAATGGAGGGGGGGTTTGTGCTGGGGGGTCTGTACTAATGAAGGGGGGATTTGTCCTGTGGGGGTCTGTACTAGTGGAGGGGGGTTCTCCTAGGGGGTCTGTACTAATGGAGGGGGTTTGTCCTGGGGGTCTGTACTAATAGAGGGGGGGTTTGTCCTGGGGGTCTGTACTAATGGAGGGGGGTTGTCCTGGGGGGGATCTGTACTAATGGAGGGGGGGTTGTCCTGGTGGGGGTCTACTAATGGAGGGGGGGTGGTTTGTCCTGGGGGGGTCTATACTGATGAAGGGGGGTCTGTACTGAAAGAGGGGTTTATACTTAGTGGGGGTCTATACTTAGTGGAGGGAGGTCTGTACTGAGGGGCGACTAAAGTTGGTGGAAGGAGGGTGACACCATGTTATTCTGCACCTGGTGACACCAACCCTAGTGACGTCACTGCAGCTGCAGGCTCTTCTTTCGCCCCTTCCCCTCCCTCTCCTCCGCACGTGCACTGCTATACTAGTGAGCGGCGCTGGCCAGCACAGCCTCCCACTATGTTTCTTCCCCCGCCTTCATATCAGCCAGGGAAAAATAGAATAGAAAAAGGAGAAGAGGATTGTGGGACATGTAGTCCCGAGGACTGGCAGCCCCACTGTAACACGGAAACTGCAGTCCACACAGCATGCTCAGCTAAATGGGAGAGAGAGAGATACAGGAGCCTGGGAAAGCTTTCAGGGAAGTGCACCCAGGACTCCAGAGGGCAGTGCTCAGGGAACACCATCAGAGAGGAAACCCCGCTGCCCTACGCCACCAGAGGGAAAGTCACACAGCCTGGTGCCATCCCTGGCGGAGAAAGGAATGGAGTCATTGCCAGAATACAGATCTGGGTGCTACCCAGCGGAGTCACCACGGGCAATTCAGAGTGAGCTTACTCCTGATCAGAGGAACCATCGCTGGGTCAGGTGAGAGGGCCAATCGACCATTATCTACTAATGTCCATAGGAACTGCAGTCTCTGACCATCTCCTGTATTATATCTGCAGTCTCTGACCTCTTGTATCATGTCTGCAGTCTCTGACCATCTCCTGTATCATGTCTGCAGTCTCTGATCATCTCCTGTACTATGTCTGCAGTCTCTGATCATCTCCTGTACTATGTCTGCAGTCTCTGATCATCTCCTGTACTATGTCTGCAGTCTCTGATCATCTCCTGTACTATGTCTGCAGTCTCTGACCTTCTCTTGTATCATATCTGCAGTCTCTAATCATCTCCTGTACCATGTCTGCAGTCTCTGACTGTCTCTTGTATCATGTCTACAGTCTCTGACTATGTCCTCTACTATGTCTGCAGTCTTTGACCGTATCCTGTATTATGTCTGGGGACTCTTTCTAACAGAAGCCCTCTCTGTGTGCATCAGAGAGGTTCCCCTCCAGGTCTCATTAGTGTTCTCTCTTCCTGTATTTTCTTTATTGTTAAGAGATCATGGGAGGATTTCAGGGTAACAAAGACTTCTTAGGGGAGCAGCTCTGTATTTGAGTCGTTGCCATAGAATCATTTGTAAAGGGGTGGAGTTGGTAAGATGACCACGCCCATGTGGGGGCGCCAGAAATATTTCTGCACCCAGGCGCCGGTGACCCTAGGATCGGCCCTGCCTAAACACCGTTTAGGAGATATTCACCCTGCATGCAGCCCCTGATGTCAGTGGTGCATGCGCTCTGAAAGTCCGGCATACCTTGCCAGAACTTCAGAACTTTGTGCCGGAACCGAGGGCTCCTGTGCGCATGCGCAGGAGGGACCTCATCGCGGCTTTACCAAATTACAGCGCTGGAGCCCGCAAACCCTGAAGAAAGACAGGGGGAAAATGTCAACCCTCTCAGCAGTGACTTTACAGCACTGGAGGGCTTTGTTCCAAGGTGAGTATTTCATAATGTGCTAGTAAGCGATGCATACTAGCACATTATGCCATTAAGTTACAGGTTTGTTTGTTTTGTTTTTTTAACAGCTTCCATACAGGGCCAATTCCGGCATTCCCCTCCTACATGTAAAAGTCATCATTTTTTTTGCTAGAAAATTACTTAAAACCCCCAAACATTATACAGTATCTCACAAAAGTGAGTACACCCCTCACATTTTTGTAAATATTTTATTCTATCTTTTCATGTGACAAGACTGAAGAAATGACACTTTGCTACAATGTAAAGTAGTGAGTGTGCAGCTTGTATAACAGTGTAAATTTGCTGTGCCCTCAAAATAACTCAACACACAGCCATTAATGTCTAAACCACTGGCAACAAAAGTGAGTACACCCCTAAGTGAAAATGTCCAAATTGGGCCCAAAGTGTCAATATTTTGTGTGGCCACCATTTTTTTCCAGCACTGCCTTAACCCTCTTGGGCATGGAGTTCCCCAGAGCTTCACAGGTTGCCACTGGAGTCCTCTTCCACTCCTCCATGACGACATCACAGAGCTGGTGGATGTTAGAGACCTTGCGCTCCTCCACCTTCCTTTTGAGGATGCCCCACAGATGCTCAATAGGGTTTAGGTCTGGAGAAATGCTTGGCCAGTCCATCACCTTTACCCTCAGCTTCTTTAGCAAGATAGTGGTCATCTTGGAGGTGTGTTTGGGGTCGTTATCATGTTGGAATACTGCCCTGCTTCCCAGTCTCTGAAGGGAGGGGATCATGCTCTGCTTCAGTATGTCACAGTACATGTTGGCATTCATGGTTCCCTCAATGATCTGTAGCTCCCCAGTGCCGGCAGCACTCATGCAGCCCCAGACCATGACACTCCCACCACCATGCTTGACTATAGGCAAGACACACTTGTCTTTGTACTCCTCACCTCACCACACACACCTGACACCATCTGAACCAAATAGGTTTATCTTGGTCTCATCAGACCACAGGACATGGTTCCAGTAATCCATGTCTTTAGTCTGCTTGCCTTCAGCAAACTTCTTGTGGGCTTTCTTGTGCATCATCTTTAGAAGAGGCTTCCTTCTGGGACGACAGCCATGCAGACCAATTTACAATTTACAGTGTGCAGCGTATGGTCTGAGCACTGACAGGCTGACCCCCCACCCCTTCACCCTCTGCAGCAATGCTGGCATCACTCATACGTCTATTTCCCAAAGACAACCTCTGGATATGACGCTGAGCACGTGCACTCAACTTCTTTGGTCGACCATGGCGAGGCCTGTTCTGAGTGGAGCCTGTCCTGTTAACCCGCTGTATGGTCTTGGCCACCATGCTGCAGCTCAGTTTCAGGGTCTTGGCAATCTTCTTATAGCCTAGGCCATCTTTATGTAGAGCAACAATTATTTTTTTCAGATCCTCAGAGAGATCTTTGCCATGAGGTGCCATGTTGAACTTCCAATGACCAGTATGAGAGAGTGAGAGCGATAACACCAAATTTATCACACCTGCTCCCCATTCACACCTGAGACCTTGTAACACTAACAAGTCACATGACACCAGGGAGGTAAAATGACTAATTGGGCCCAATTTGGACATTTTCACTTAGGGGTTTACTCACTTTTGTTGCCAGTGGTTTGGACATTAATGGCTGTGTGTTGAGTTATTTTGAGGGGACAGCAAATTTACACTGTTATACAAGCTGTACACTCACTACTTTACATTGTAGCAAAGTGTCATTTCTGCAGTATTGTCACATCAAAAGATATAATAAAATATTTACAAAAATGTGAGGGGTGTACTCACTTTTGTGAGATACTGTATATATTTTTTTTAGCAGAGACCCTAGGGAATAAAATGGTGGCCATTGCAATTTTTTATGGCACACTGTATTTGCGCATTTTATATTTCATAGGTCCCAGAAGACTTCGGGAGGGAGAGCTGGTACCTGTCAAACTTGGGTACCTGCCCCCCCCCCCCCTCCCTAAAAGCTCAGTTTCACAAACAGGAGCAGGGGAGGAGGCCTTAAAGTGGAAGTTCCATTTTTGGGTGGAACTACGCTTTAAAAATCTCCATAGGCTATGCTTTAAAAATTTACACAGGTTACCAGTTTAGAGTTACAGAGGAGGTCTTGCGCTGAAATTATTACTCTCTAATATTTGCGGCGATACCTCACATGTGTCCTTTGAACATTGTTTACATATGCAAATGCATGCGTATTGCTCCGTACACACGGTCGGACTTTGTTCGGACATTCCGACAACAAAATCCTAGGATTTTTTCTGACGGATGTTGGCTCAAACTTGTCTTGCATACACACGGTCACACAAAGTTGTCGGAAAATCCGATCGTTCTAAACGCGGTGACGTAAAACACGTACGTCGGGACTATAAACGGGGCAGTAGCCAATAGCTTTCATCTCTATTTATTCTGAGCATGCGTGGCACTTTGTCCGTCGGATTTGTGTACACACGATCGGAATTTCCGACAACGGATTTTGTTGTCGGAAAATGTTATATCCTGCTCTCAAACTTTGTGTGTCGGAAAATCCGATGGAAAATGTGTGATGGAGCCTACATACGGTCGGAATTTCCGACAACACACTCCGATCGGACATTTTCCATCGGAAAATCCGACCGTGTGTACGGGGCATATGAGTTCAAGGAGGAGATGGGGGTGCTCTGATTTTTTTTTTGTTCATTTTTTTTTTTTTTTATACTTTCCCTTTAAATTGATTTATTTTGCTCACTTTTTTACTATTACAACCCAAAATCTCTCCTCTAGGCTGGAAAGCCTGAGATTTAAAAAAAAAAAAAAACATCTTCAGCCTTTGCAGCCAAACACACAGCAGTGTTTACAACTGCCGGGACGTTATGTCATTACGTAACTGCTCAAATACCATGCAGAAGTGCCCACGGTACTTTTTACTAGACACAAACAATGTATATTTTTTAAAAGGTATAGTTTATTGTTCACAAAATCTAAAAACATTTCAATCACATTAAAAATTTTTAGGACATATTTTTCAGATAGATGCACATACGGTAACTATAATTACATGGTGATCCAGTGAACACATGTTTATAAATTTAATCTCAACGCATTTCACGAGATAGCACTCGCTTCCTCAGGAGAAATATATCGAAATATCTGAAAGCAGAGACCAGGTTGTTAGAAGACAGAAGGAAAAAAAACCTTCATGTTTGTTTGGATAAGCAAAGTACAAAAATACTTACAGTTGAGACAAAATATTAAATTTGAATCCAAACTTGGTCAAAAGATTTCTTCTATGTGTGGGGTATTCTATAGCATAAACTTCACAAACACAGCAGAAACAGGGGAATAGCCAAATGGTCCGTACTGTCCTCTCCAGGTGTGGAGGGGGGGGGGGGAGGGACCATTGTAACGACCTTTTCTTATGGTGGCCATATCCGATTTGATACATTATTTTCCTGATAGGAATAATCGATCCATAATCACCAACACAATCAATTGATATGCCACACATAGGAAAGTGGAATTCGATCAATGGCTGAAGGACATGATGGTAAGTTTCTTACCATGCATCCTCATAATCCTATTTACCAAAGTTATGATCGATATGATCTCAGTGGCACTGACTGATGCAAAATGATTGATAATTTTCCGTCCTGCAAGATCGGCTCAGTTTGAACAAATCTGATCCCAACCGTGTCTAAATCGAATGGAAGGAACGTTATGCCTAGTCAATCAATTTGCTGACTTGCAACTTCACAGCCGGGGTGCCCACTGTACATGCGCGAGCCGCACTACGCATTGTGAACGGTCCCGCAGTCTCCTGGAACCTGTGATGTGTCCCGGAAGACTGCAGGGAGGGAAGGGGCTAGAAAACCAGGTATTGCCCCCCCCTAAAAAAAAGTGGTATTTAGTAAATAGGAGGGGGAGAGTCCTTAGCCCCCTGTTCACATCGGCGTGATTTGACAGGTCAATCGCATGTCAAATTGGAGCCTATTGCCGGCAATAGGAGACGTCCCAATCGGTGCGACGCCAACTTTGCGGCGCTGTACCGATTTCTAAAAGTATTTCCTGCACTACTTTTGGCAACTTCGGGGGTGATTTTAATAGACATCTGTGCATTAACCCGCCCAGATGTCTCTCAAGTCGCCCCCCCCCCCGAAGTCGGATTGAAATGCGGCTTTGAAATAGTGCAAGTTCAGCTAAACTCGCATGGTTTCAAAGCCGTGTTCAGTGTGAACGTGGGATCAAAGCTGAACTTCCCCTTTTGGGTGAAGCTCTGCTTTAACCTGTCAGTTGTGGCTGATCGGTGTAAATTCCTTTTAGATAACTTATGTCCCTTCTTCAGGCTTTATACATAAAAAAAGTCCTTTTTTTTTATACATAAAAAAAGCCCTTCAGGTGCAGCAGCTAGTTGATAGTTAAGAAACCACTCCCATTAGATTCACTTCTGCACAGGGATATAGAGAAACACACAGGGATTTCTTCAGAACAACACAAGGTAGGAATCTGCAACAAAATTTGTCAAAATCCTTGTAATGTACATAGATCACCCAGAGGGGAATGTTTTTTTTTCAAGTGGAGTTACGCTTTAACCACTTGCCGACCGGCTCCTGTACATATACAGCGGGAGATTGGCTCTCCTGCGCGAATCGCCGTATATGTACGGCGGCTCCTTCAAGAGCCATAGCAGGCACGTGCGCGCCACTGCACGTCGTGGGAACTGATGCACGTGGCCGCCGGCCACCCACGATCACTGGCACGAGAGCCAGAACAGGGATTTGTGTATGTAAACACACAAATCCTTGTTCTGACAGGGGAGTGGAGATAGATCTGCTGTTTGCAGTAATTGCGAACAGCGATCTCTCTCTACTCCCTGTCAGTCCACCCCCCCACAGTTAGAAAGCACCTCCCTAGGGAACATTTAACCCTTTGATTGCCCCATGGTGTTAACCCCTTCCCTGCCAGTGACATGTACACAGCAATCAGTGCATTTTTCTAGCACTGATCGCTGTATAAATGTCAATGTCCCAAAAATGTGTCAAAAGTGTCCGAGCAATGTCCCTAGTGTCCCTATTAAAAATCGCAGATCACCGCCATTACTCGTAAAAAAAAATAATAATAATAAAAATACCATAAATCTATCCCCTATTTTGTAGACGCTATAAATTTTGCGCAAACCAATCGATTTTTTTTACCAAAAAATATGTAGAAGAATACATATTGGCCTAAACTGATGAAGAAATTTGTTTTTTAAAATTTTTTTGGGGATATTTATTATAGCAAAAACTAAAAAATATTTATTTATTTTCAAAATTTACGCTCTTTTTTTTGTTTATCGCGCAAAAAATGAAAAAACACATAGATTAGCAATTACCACCAAAAGAAAGCTTTATTTGTGGGGAAAAAAAGGACGTCAATTTTGTTTGGGTACAACGTCGCACGACCGCGCAATTGTCAGTTAAAACGACGCAGTGCCGAATCGCAAAAAATGGCCTGGTCATTAAGGGGGCAAATGCTTCCAGGGGTGAAGTGGTTAAACTCCAAACCTTCTGCTTTATTGGATGGATAATACAATACAACATTCTACAACTGCGATGAACTTCCTAGTAAACAGTCTGCCTACATGAATTCTGAATGTATTGATTGACTCTAGGTGGTCGTTCTCAGAATGTTCTTGTCCTTTGTCAATCAGACCCCCACAGACAGACAATATTGATTAGGATAATTACTATGCACAGTATGAGGATTGTACAGTCCAATACAAATGCCTCCAGGCAGAGGCCTATTTGATCTCAGCCATGACATTCACCGGATGGCGAAACAGACCAGGCAGCTCCCATCCACTTTTATGGAGCTGCTCGGCGGGGGCTCTGCATTCAGAAAATCAAACCCATCTAAATGCCCCAAACAGCTTCACTTATTTCGATTGGAAAGTATCTTTGTGCGATCATTTTTTTCCTTATTACACTAAACCTTGTTATTAATGTACAGAAGGCGATTGTTTAGTTCAAGAAATTAAAATGCATTAAGGGATCTCACATTTTGGCAGCAACTATATTGTAATAACTATATTATATATTTTATATAAATATTTATATATATACACATATATAATATATATATATCGATCTATCTATCTATCTATCTATCTATCTATCTATCTATCTATCTATCTATCTATCTATCTATCTATCTATCTTATCTATCTATCTATCTATCTATCTATCTATCTATCTATCTATCTATCTATCTATCTATCTATATAGATAGATAGATATATATATCTATATCTATAGATATATATATATATATATATATATATATAGATATATATCTATCTATCTATATATATATATATATATAGATAGATATCTATCGATCGATAGATAGATAGATATAGATATATATATATATATACAGTGGCTTGCGAAAGTATTCGGCCCCCTTGAACTTTTCAACCTTTTGCCACATTTCAGGCTTCAAACATAAAGATATAAAATTTTTATTTTTTGTGAAGAATCACCAACAAGTGGGACACAATTGTGAAGTGGAACGAAATCTTTTGGACTTTTGAAACTTTTTTAACTAATAACCGGCATATAACACGCACCCCAAGTTTAGGAGGGAAGTTTAAGGAAAAAAACTTACATTTAAATGCCCATCAATGCAGCCTCATCAGTGTCCATCTGTAGCCTTGCCTTGTGTCATTTGCAGACATCTGCCATTTAAAAATGGCGCCGCCGCTCTCGGCGGCTCTCGGCCTCTCTTGGCAGCTTTCGGCCGCTCTCGGCCATTCTCAGCGGCTCTCGGCTGTTCTCTGCGGCTTTCGGACGCACTCGGAAGATTTTCCCCTGATTTTAAGGGGAAAAAAGTGCATGTTATATGCCGATAAATACGGTATATATGTAATAACCTTTCCAGCAAATGCTACAGTTTCCTAAAGCTGGAATATGCACACCAATCTGAAGTGCAGCAATTGGGGACTTGGATGGCTGAGCAGTGCAGGACTTAGGGTTGCCACCTGTACGGGATTCACCCGGACAGTCCGGGTTCTGAATCATCTGCCCGGTTTTCAGACTGCCTGAAACCCGGACAGACCATTCTGGCAGAGGGGGAGCTTCATTAACATACTTGTCACTGTGGAGTCAGTCACAGCAGCAGTGTCATTGCTTCTCTGTAAAAACACACACTGTGCTGGTGTGTGTGTTGGGAATCTGAAGCTGCCTTCTGTCTCCCCCCTCCAGGCTCCTACAGTCTCTGTTATCTCGGATCCCCCCTCTCCAATCACTAGTGCCGTGTTCTGAGAGAAGAGGGGGGCGGAGCTGAGGAGATCACTGGAGCTGCTGTCGGGCTGGCCGCTGCTCACTAGGAGGTGAGCTGATTTATTTATTTTTCTAAGGAAAGTTTCCTAGGGTGCAAAGTTCCAGGAGGATTTCTTTTGCATAGCATTGAAGGGTTAGGATAAGGAGAATCAGAATAGACAGCAAGTGAGTGTGTGTGGGGGAAGAGTCTGCAGCCCGATCACAGCCGACTCACAGTATCTCCCAAGCAGCACACTTATCTATAGATACAAACATCCCCCATCCTCTGTCCAGATTATGTTATGTAATTTATGACCATTCACTTAACCCTGTGTGTATGTGGTGAGTCTACACCTCTGATTGCCCAGACTCAGAGCCTGGATAACACAGGGTTATATGAATGGTCATCAATTACCTTCACATATTCTGGACATACAGAGTTCTGGGGGCTGGCATCTTATAACAGATTGTTTTCATTGAGTATTATTGTTGTATATTTTAGTAGATGACCACAATAGCTTTTTTTTATTATAGGCATTACTATCTGACCACTTCTCAGCCCCCAACTCCCCCCAGCTTACATTAGACCACTTCATACAGATCACTCAGAGCTGCTTCCTACCCCACTGCTGAGGGACATCATTCCATGGTCACCCCACAGACACTACAAGAAATCCCTCCCCATTCTGCCCCCATCACACCCTCTGCACTCCTCTCCTTTACATACTGCCCCCATCACACCCTCCGCACTCCTCTCCTTTACATACTGCCCCCATCACACCCTCCGCACTCCTCTCCTTTACATACTGCCCCCATCACACCCTCCGCACTCCTCTCCTTTACATACTGCCCCCATCATACCCTTCACACTCCTCTCCTGTACATACTGCCCCCGTCACACCCTCCACACTCTTCTCCTGTACATACTGCCCCCATCACACCCCCTGCACTCCTCTCCTGTACATACTGCCCCCGTCACACCCTCCACACTCCTCTCCTGTACATACTGCCCCCGTCACACCCTCCACACTCCTCTCCTGTACATACTGCCCCCGTCACACCCTCCACACTCCTCTCCTGTACATACTGCCCCGTCACACCCTCCGCACTCCTCTCCTGTACATACTGCCCCCATCACACCCTCCACACTCCTCTCCTGTACATACTGCCCCGTCACACCCTCCGCACTCCTCTCCTGTACATACTGCCCCCATCACACCCTCCGCACTCCTCTCCTGTATATACTGCCCGTCACACCGTCCGCACTCCTCTCCTGTACATACTGCCCCGTCACACCCTCTACACTCCTCTCCTGTACATACTCCCCCCATCACACCCTCCGCACTCCTCTCCTGTACATACTGCCCCCATCACACCCTCCGCACTCCTCTCCTGTACATACTGCCCCCATCACACCCTCCGCACTCCTCTCCTGTACATACTGCCCCATCACACCCTCCGCACTCCTCTCCTGTACATACTGCCCCCATCACACCCTCCGCACTCCTCTCCTGTACATACTGCCCCCATCACACCCTCCGCACTCCTCTCCTGTACATACTGCCCCCATCACACCCTCCGCACTCCTCTCCTGTACATACTGCCCCGTCACACCTTCCGCACTCCTCTCCTGTACATACTGCCCTGTCACACCCTCCACACTCCTCTCCTGTACATACTGCCCCCTTCACAACCTCCACACTCCTCTCCTGTACATACTGCCCCCTTCACACCCTCCACACTCCTCTCCTGTACATACTGCCCCATCACACCCTCCGCACTCCTCTCCTGTACATACTGCCCCCATCACACCCTCCGCACTCCTCTCCTGTACATACTGCCCCCATCACACCCTCCGCACTCCTCTCCTGTACATACTGCCCCGTCACACCTTCCGCACTCCTCTCCTGTACATACTGCCCTGTCACACCCTCCACACTCCTCTCCTGTACATACTGCCCCCTTCACAACCTCCACACTCCTCTCCTGTACATACTGCCCCCTTCACAACCTCCACACTCCTCTCCTGTACATACTGCCCCCGTCATACCCTCCAGAAATGTTATTTAATCACAAAACTATATATATAGTGTATACTACATAAAAAAAATTGTCGTTCATTGCATTGTACAGAGGTAATGAATTTAATGTGCTACAAAAAAAAAAAATTGCCGTGCCCTGCTAAAGTGTTCGGGTTTGGCTTGATGAAAAGGTGGCAACCCTAGCAGGACTCCATAAGGGAATCATAATATCTTAAAGTGTTACCAAACCCAGGACCCTGCATTCACTATATCTGCTCTCCCACAGTACACACAACATGGAAAGGCAATTATTTTAGTAAATATAAACGGCTAAATACCTTTTCTCATCAGCAGTATATATCAGTCTTGTGACTTCTATCAGTGTCCAGCTAAGCACTGGATAAAGCTTGTAGGAGGAGTTTTCTGACTGACCTATGAGACACCCTCCCAAGAAAAAAAAAAATCTCTCTAGCTATACACACTAAACTGAGCATGTGCAGACTTTCTCCATAGACTCTGTGTTATCAGGAAATTATTAGAAGTCAGTGGAAGAAGGGGAGGATCAGAGAAGACAGGATCAAACAGCCTTTTTACACAATGTGGAGGATTAACTTCCACAGTGAATATAACAAGCATGCTTTACTGCATATACAGACTGATTTTACTGTGGGTTTAGTTATGCCCCGTACACACGACGGAAAATGTGTGATAGGACCTTGTTGTCGGAAATTCCGACCGTGTGTAGGCTCTATCACACATTTTCCATCGGATTTTCTGGCACACAAAGTTTGAGAGCAGGATATAAAATTTTCCGACAACAAAATCCGTTGTTGGAAGTTCCGCTCGTGTGTACACAAATCCGACGGACAAAGTGCCACGCATGCTCAGAATAAATAAAGAGATGAAAGCTATTGGCCACTGCCCCGTTTATAGTCCCGACGTACGTGTTTTACGTCACCGCGTTCAGAATGATCGGATTTTCCGACAACTTTATGTGACCGTGTGTATGCAAGACAAGTTTGAGCCAACATCCGTCGGAAAAAATCCTAGGATTTTGTTGTCGGAATGTCCGAACAAAGTCCGACCGTGTGTACGGGGCATTACACTTTAACTCAAGGACTAAATTAAAATAAAACCTCTTGATATGGTATTCATAAAAAAATTGATAAATGTATTTTTAAATACAGCCAGTGTAAAATCTGACTTTATATAATCCACTTCTTCCTGTACAGTAGTAATCAGACTAGGAGAGGGAGGGGTAGCACTAGGAGCCAATTAGCTGTGCTGCAGTGCACATATGGTTTCTGATTGTCCAATCAGCAGGCTGGGCATAGGCATGCACAGGGGGTGTGCCTGGGCACACCCAAATCATTTTTTGTGGTGCCAATTCCCCACTTCTGCCCAGGCTTCCCTCCCCGTGTTGCGCACCCCCCACTGCAGTGCTGTTGGCTTCCCTCCTCTCATCTCCCCCCGGCTGCTGCGGAGTATTTTCAGAATGGAGAGCGGAAGAGGGGGCTAATCAATTTGTCTTAACAGTCCCTTCCTTTTCTATATGAACACCATGAACACACTCACTGTGTTCAATCATAACTGAAGTATAGTAAATTGTGTTACAATTCCAAAATATCCATGTCTTCCCTCCTGTGAGAACGGCAGTCTGCCTTGCCTACATAGGTAGATTGCAATTCTGTCTCTGTGGCTGATGATTGGTTGCTGCCGGCGGACATCGAGTCTGCAGCATCTGCTGATCGTCTCCCGCTGTGTATAATCACAGCGGGAGCGAGCCAGCGGCGACGCGCATCTGCGCCCCCTGCCTGTAAGCGCAGGATCACGTATATATTAGGGATGATCCGAGTACGAGTCCCAGTACTTTTTTTTTTAGCACTTGCCGATACCAATTACCGATACCTACAGCAACTGTTTTCTTTACATTTCAGCTGTTAGTAATGGTACAAAGTATTGAAAAGTTATTTACAAATTAAATACATTTTTTTTTAAATGCGAAACATGCAAATTTATGTTAAAGGTGTGAAAATATTACCAAACAAAGCAAACAAAAAAAAGTTTTAATTCATTATTAGTTTATAAAATAGAAGTGAACAGAAAAAAAATCAGCAGGAAAATAATAATTAAATGGAGATGGAGAACAAGGAGTTAATTAAGGCTGATTAGAGTCAAGTAAGGGTAAATAAGGGGTTAAACAGAGAAACATTTAATAAAAAACAAAAAAATATTTTTTTATTTACTTGACAGGTTGCCTTAACCCCTTGGCGCCGTCCGCACGCAAATATATGCAACCTCTTGGTGCCAAATATTTGCGTGAATTGCTGTCCATACAGTTGTGCCGATAGCACGCATGGTGAGCGGTCCCGACACAATTACCAGCGCCTAAACGAAAGCTCCCGATCGCTGCTTGCAATCAGGAGTTTTCAGATCATGTGACCGCCGTGACAGCCAAAGCCCCCCCCTCCCGGCATATAAACCTCCTAAAGGGCCAGGAGACGCCAGCTCGAAGAGGTAAAACTGTTTTCATCTGCAGATTGAAGTTCATCCCTTTGATCTGTAGTTGAGTAAACAGAAAGATACAAAAAGAAACAATAGGGGTTATTTAAGAAAGGCAAATCCACTTTGCACTACAAGTGCACTGCAAGTACACTTGGAAGTGCAGTCAGTGTAAATCCGAGGGGGACATGCAAGGGAAATAAAAAACAGCATTTTAGCTTGCACATGATTGGATGATAAAATCAGCAAAGCTTCCCCTCGTTTCATATCTTCCCCTCATATTTACAGTGACTGCACTTCCAAGTGTACTTGCAGTGCACTTGTAGTGCAAAGTGGATTTGCCTTTCGTAAATAACCCCTATTGTTTCTTTTTATCTTTCTGTTTCTGTCTGAGCAATGTTGTTGATAAACATTGTCCGGCTTTTTTTTCCACATTTCATCTGTTAGTGGGGGAATTCTACTGATAGCTAAAGAGCCCAGCCCCCCCCCCACCCCAAAAAAAAAAATTGAGCACTAATATGCATGCTTACCCCCTAAGCATAAATTCCCCCAGTACAAATCTGCCCCCCTGCTGAAATCCCCCTCCCAGAACAAATCTTTGCCCCATCCCCCCAATCCCCCCAACACAAATGTCCCTCCCCCAATAAAGTCACCCCTCCAAACATAAATCCTCTACCCCCTCAAATTTCCCCTCCAAGCACACATCCTCTCCCCCCTCACTCCAAATCCCTCTTTCTAGCACAAATCCACTCCCTAAATTTACCCCCTAGCACAAATCCACCCCCTAAATTTACCCCCCTAGCACAAATCCACCCCCTAAATTTACCCCCCTAGCACAAATCCACCCCCGAAATTTACCCTCCTAGCACAAATCCACCCCCTAAATTTATCCTCCTAGCACAAATCCACCCCCTAAATTTATCCCCCTAGCACAAATCCACCCCCTAAATTTACCCCCCTAGCACAAATCCACCCCCTAAATGTACCCCCCTAGCACAAATCCACCCCCTAAATTTATCCTCCTAGCGCAAATCCACCCCCTAAATTTACCCCCCTAGCACAAATCCACCCCCTAAATTTACCCCCCTAGCACAAATCCACCCCCTAAATTTACCCTCCTAGCACAAATCCACCCCTTAAATTTACCCCCCTAGCACAAATCCACCCCCTAAATGTACCACCCTAGCACAAATCCACCCCCTAAATTTATCCTCCTAGCACAAATCCACCCCCTAAATTTATCCTCCTAGCACAAATCCACCCCCTAAATTTATCCTCCTAGCACAAATCCACCCCCTAAATGTACCACCCTAGCACAAATCCACCCCCTAAATTTATCCTCCTAGCACAAATCCACCCCCTAAATTTATCCTCCTAGCACAAATCCACCCCCTAAATTTATCCTCCTAGCACAAATCCCTGCTCCCAAACCAAAATTTCCAAGCACAATTCTCCTCCCCCTTTCACCATATCACCTCTTCTAGCACAGATCCCCCAAATTCCCCCTCCTAGCATAAATCCTCTTCCCCTCTCCCAACACAAATCCCCTGCATGAGTACCGATACTCGTGCAAATGCTTAGTATCAGCACCAATATCTATTCAGGTACTGGTGCAACCCTAGTATATATACACATGATCCTGCGCACAGCGGCAGAAATGCAAATCATTTGGGGGGGTAAAACATCACACATGTACTTAGCTGCAGTCCAGGTTTTGGGAACCCTGGTCTATATAGGAAGTGATCTAGGAACCTTAGTATATGAAGACACTGGACTGGGATATAAATCAAGTGTCCCTTTAAAAGTATACATATTCAAGACACATATGTAGTTGAATTCCTTGTTTTTTTTCCTTGAATCAAACCACTTCCAGTGGGGGAACTCTTGGAAATCGAAAAATGTTTTTTTTTTTTCTTTCTCAAAGTGTTTCGGCTATATAAAGCACTCAAGCCATTTTTCCATACTTGCATAGCAAGTAGATATGAATAAATCATAGCTTGTAGATTTGCATAACTAGATGATTATGCATATCGTAAAGAATACACACCGCCTGTTCAGCTTAAAATCTACAAAGGGAAGAGAGAAAAATAAAACGCAGACGTTGTTACAGTATTTCATGTTCAAAAAATGAAACCAAAAAGTATAGAAAAAAAAATAAAAAAATATATATATATATATATATATATATTCAGAATAACTTTTGCCAATAAGTAACACAAACAGCTTTTGCTGCAGTATTCACCTTCATTCCAGAGATTTCCCCCGCAGTAATTTCTTCTGCCCTTAGATGTCCTCAGATAGCCAGCATCATTCAACCCAGTTCCTCTGATCCTGGGACATCCTGGATCCGCCCCCCGGCCTGAGACTGGACACTAAAAGGAGAAGTAGCACAATGATGATCTCATCTCTCTTGTCAGCACACAAACTGATTGTGCATTCATATGTGCATTCATGATTACATAGTATGAACCTGTGTATTTTACATATGCTGGTGTTTGGCTTTAAGAGATTTGGTAAATGATTCACAGTTTGTGCCTCTTGTGTGGATGAGTGAAATGATGGTGATTTGTAAAGTGGATGGAAACCTTAACACTTCTGTTATTTCCTCCCTTTGGGGTCCATTAAATATACCACTGGAGATGTTGTGTTGTATCCGTTCAATAAGTGCAAATCCACTCTTCTTTAAATCCTTAAAGTGTAAGTTCACCTTTACAAAAAAAAGAAAAATCTGTAAGGTGAACTTACACAGGACGCCCTCCTCATCCCCGCTAGTCCCGCTGACCTCTTGCGCGGCGATCTCCCGTTCTGAGCCCAGGTATAGCCGCTTCAGGGGTCCGGGGCTTAGAAATGACAGGACGGGCTGCGCGGTTCTGATTGGTCACCGCTGCCCATGTGACGGCCCTAACCAATTAGAATGCTCCAAGATGTCCCTCCTGACGGGGTACGTTTTGAAGATTCAGCTACGGGGATTTCTGAGCCCCGGACCCCTGACGTGGTTATACCGGGGCTCAGAACGGGAGATCGCCGCAATCCAGGTCAGCGGGACTGGGGGGGGGGGGTGAGGAGGGGGTCCTGTGTAAGTTCACCTTGCAGATGTCTCTGTAAAGGTGACCTTCTTACCCTTTAAAGTTTCTTGGCTGTCGCTTCGCAACTCAAATTTTCAGCTCCCTGCAAACAATTTCTATAGGATTAAGGTCTGGAGACTGGCTAGGCCACTCCATGATCTTAATGTGCTTCTTCTTGAGCCACTCCTTTGTTGCCTTGGCGGTATGTTTTGGGTTATTGTCATACTGGAAGACCCATCTTCAGTGTTCTAAGTGAGGGAAGAAGGTTCTCATCCAAAATTTTACAAAACATGGCCCCGTCCACTGGCCCCTTAATGCAGCAAAGTGGGCCTGTACCTTTAGCAGAGAAACAGCCCCAAAGTATGATGTTTCCACCTCCATGCCTGACTGTAGGGATGGTGTTCTTAGGGTCATAGTCAGCATTTTCCTTCTCCAAACATGGTGAGTCGTGTTGATGCCAAAGAGCTCAATTTTGGTCTCATCTGACCACAGCACTTTCTCCAAATCCTTCTTTGAATCATTTAGATGTTCATTGGCAAACTTCAGAGGGGCCTGTACATGTGCCTTCTTGAGGAGGGGGACCTTTCGGGTGCTGTAGGATTTCAATCCATGGCCGTGTATTGTGTTACCAATGGTTTGTTTGGTGGTTCCACCTGCTTTGAGATCATTCACAAGCTCCTCACGTGTAGTTCTGGGCTGATCCCTCACTTTTCTTACCCCATGAGGCGAAACCTTGCATGGAGCTCCAGACCGAGGGCGATTGATGGTTATTTTGTATTTCTTCCATTTGCGAATAACCGCTTCAACAGTTGTCTCCTTCTCACCAAGGCTTCTTGCTGGTGGTCTTATAGCCCATTGCAGCCTTGTGCAGGTCTACAATCGAATTGTCCCTGACATCCTTTGACAGCTCTTTGGTCTTGCCCATGATGGTGAGGTTTGAATGGAAGAAAGAGATTCTGTAGACAGGTGTTTTTTTATACAGATAACGAGTTGTCGTTAGGAGCACCTTCTTACATTGACAGGACTAATCTGTGTACCACATTTGTGTTGGGTTTTTGTTCCCTGCTGAGAGTCCTGCCATCCTCTTCGCCGATCAGTGGGTGCTGGCGATCATTCATTGGCCAGGACCTGCTGATCGGCTTGTATTGTGAGTAATTGAGTGCCCCCTACCCCGAATTGCTGGATCATGTACTAGATACGTGATCCATTGCAGGAGAGCCGTACTCCAACGTGAGGTTGTAGGCAAGTGGATATATTACATTTTTTGGGGCATTAGATAAACTTAAGGATGCAACTGACTGTAAAGGGTCCTTGAGGGTTACAGAAGCTCATTTAAATGTTTTTGAGTTGTTCTTGTGCTACAAATGTCCCCAGTGGGAATGGATACATGGAATTAGAGAAGGGTAATATTTATCTTCGACTATCTATGGCCAGACCAAGGCCTCTTTCACATCAGCAGGCTAAGGGCCGGTTCACACTAGGACGACTTGTCAGGCGACCTAGCCGCCTGACAAGTAGCGTCCCGTTCTGTACAATGGAACCGTTCTAATCGGAGCGACGCAAGTCACTCCGACTTAGAAAAAGGTTCCTGTACTACTTTGGGGGCGACTTGAGGCGACTTGCATAGACTTCTATATAGAAGTCGTTTTGCAAGTCGCCGCCCCTGTCGTGTCCAGGTCGCCTGAGGCAGTCGCGCTGCAAATCGCGCTGCCTCAGTGTGAACCGGGGCTAAAGCTCACCGCCCATATTCAGAGGCAGCTCTAGACTTTGTGAGGCCTTAGGCAAAACTTAGACATGAGGCCCCACTCACTCCCATAATGGGAAAAATAATTCAAGGGATGAAAATGAACTGTATTAGGAGGGTACAGTATAGGGGAGTGAACAGCACAGGGGGTAGGTAAGTGGGCATAACAACAGGGAAGCTGCTCTCACAGATCCTACCTATTCTGGTAGGCTGTCACAAAGAGGGAAATAAAAGGGGGATGGGTGGGGAAGGAAGGAAGGAAGGAAGGAAGGAAGGAAGGAAGGAAGGAAGGAGAAAAAAAGAGAAAGAAAGAGAAAGAGAAACATGGAAGGAAAGAAAGAAAGAAAGAAAGAAAGAAAGAAAGAAAGAAAGAAAGAAAGAAAGAAAGATGGAAGGAACGAAAGAAAGAAAGAAAGATGCAAGGAACGAACGAGCGAAAGAAAGAAAGAAAGAAAGAAAGAAAGAAAGAAAGAAAGAATGATGGAAGGAAAGAAAGAAAGAAAGAAAGATGGAAGGAACGAAAGAAAGAAAGATGGAAGGAACGAAAGAAAGAAAGAGAAAGAAAGATGGAAGGAACGAAAGAAAGAAAGAGAAAGAAAGATGGAAGGAACGAAAGAAAGAAAGAGAAAGAAAGATGGATGGAAGGAAAGAGAAAGAAAGATGGATGGAAGGAAAGAGAAAGAAAGAAAGAAAGAAAGAAAGAAAGAAAGAAAGAAAGAAAGAAAGAAAGATGGAAGGAAAGAAAGAAAGATGGATGTAAGGAAAGAAAGAGAAAGAAAGAAAGAAAGAAAGATAGATAGATAGATAGATAGATAGATAGATAGATAGATAGATAGATAGAAGGAAAGAAAGAAAGAGAAGGGGGTGGAGACGGAAGGGAAGGAAGAGCATCCCCTACATCAGTGTACTCACTGGGAGGCAGGAGGGAATGGATGGATGGATGGTTTAGACTCCCCTTGTCCTTTTCTCTTTGCTGGGCTCCAGCTTGAATCTTCCCGCCCACACATCCCCTTCTCTGAGGCAGAACAGAGAACACTGCCGAGGAGAGTGGGCGGGGCAGACACAGGAGGAGAGGGCGGGAGGAGGAGGAGCAGAAGCTCTCTCTCCTCTTCTCTCTGGCTGTGCGGGCAGCAGGGGGAGGGGGGAGATCTGTCAGAGCTCTACTGAGCGGCTCTCCCTCCCTGTCTGTGATCCGGAGCTCCGATCACACGTCTCACTCACAGCCCGTATCTCTCCGTGTAGCAAAGTGAGGGGTACAGGACTGTGTGATGGCGGAGATCTCTGCCGCTGGAAGGGGCGGCTCTCTAATTAGGTAAACTAGCCAGCTGTGCGAGGCCCCTATGACTGCGAGGCCTGAGGCCACCGCCTATTTTGCCTAATTAGAGAGCCGCCTCTGCCCATATTACAATCTGATTGTAGAATCACCTTCAGATCTACCAACAACCATGGGCTGCCTGATTGGATAGTTTGGGAAGGTCCTCATATTACATGGTTTTGGTAGATCAAAGGCTGATTGGACAGTAGGATTGTAACATGGTGACCTTAAAGTGGAGCTCCACCCAAAAGGGGAAGCTCTGCTTGTTAGCTCCCTCCCCCCCTCCAATGCCACATTTGGCACCTTTCCGGGGAGCGGATACCCCACTTCCGTGTAAGATTGCCACATCTTTGTGTGTCGATCTACGAAACTTCCGGCCCCTCCTCCTCCTCCAACCCCCCCCCCCCCCCCCGCCTACTGGGAGACACACAGGTCCCAGAAGACAACAGAAAGCGCAGCGTGACTCGCGCATGCGCAGTAGGAAACAGGCTGTGAAGCCACAAGGCTTCACTTCCTGCTCCCCTATGCCGGCGCCTCCACCCAGAGCCGATGGATGGATTGGCCTCAGGTGATGACATTGCGGAATCCCTGGACAGGTAAGTATCCATATATTAAAAGTCAGCTACAGTATTTGTAGCTGCTGACTTTCCTTTTTTTTTCCCCCAGGCTGAACCCCCTCTTTAAGAAAAGAAAGTCCTGCACTGTGAGCAATTAATTCTTTGCTGTATTGTACAACACACAGGGTCAGGACAAGGGATGGGCAGGAGGGACGGCTGCCCTGGGCACTATGGTATCATGTGAGGTGAGGGGGGGCACCTCAAGGAGATTGGGGGGGGGGGTTGTGTTGAGAAGGGGAATTCAGGGAGCGGAGCGGCGGGAGGTAAGAATTGTTCTAGGAGGGGAGATTTGGGGGTATTTGTGCTATAAAAGTAATATGGTAGAGGGGGAAATATTTTTTTGGGGGGGGCTTTGTGCTATTAGGGATGATTGGGGGTATTTGTGGTAGGATGGGAAATTTGTGGTAGGATATGTGCTAGAATGGGGGATTGGAGGAGGGAAATTTGTGCTAGAAAAGGGTGGGGGGGGGGGTTGGAGTAAGGGGGTAGAGGATTTGTGGTATGAGGGGACTTTTGTTTTTTTTGGGGAGGAGGGGGGGATTTGTTCTGGAGGCAAATGGGGAGAGAGAGGGTTTGAGCTGGGGGAGGGGGGAATGGGGGGCAAAGATTGGTGCTGGGAGGAGGGATTTCAGCAGGGTGCAGATTTGTGCTGGGAGGAGGGGGGAATTTAAAGCGGAGTTCCAGCCTGTAAAAAAAACAAAATTAAAAGTCAGTAGCTACAAATACTGTCTCCTGTCCATTGAGCCAGCTATGTCGGCACCCCAAGCCGATCCGCCCATCGGCTCCGGGTGAAGGCGCCGGCTCCACTGCCTGTTTTCTACTGCGCATGCATAAGTCGCACTGCGCTTTCTGAACGGTCTCGCTGTCATCTGGGACCTGAGTGTCTACCAGAAGGCAGTGGGGGGAGGATTTCGTAGATCGCTGCACAACGATTGCAGCGATCTTACCCGGAAGTGGGAGCGGGTACCTGGTTTTGTCAGGCATCCGCTCCCCCCCAAAAGGTGCCAAAAGTGTCAGGGAAGCAAACAAGCGCAGCTTCCCCTTTTGGGTTGAGCTCCGCTTCAAGTTTAGAGGGTGAGCATTCAGATTAGTTTTCGATTTTTTTTGGGTGGGAGGGGATTTGCCTTGGCCTCTAGATCACCTTGTGCCTGCACTGACAGCACATACAGTCTAACACAGTGATGGCGAACCTTGACACCCCAGATGTTTTGAAACTACGTTTCCCATGATGCTCATTCACTGTGCAGTATAGTTGAGCATCATGGTAAATGTAGTTCCAAAACATCTGGGGTGCCAAGGTTCACCATCACTGGTCTAACATGTTTCATGCGCTGGGAGCCGGCTGCAAGGAGCAGCTTGCAGAGGGGCACAGGGAGAATGCCCGCTGTATGATGATGCCCTCTATAGTCCAGGTGACACAGGAAGCTGCAGTGCAACTGTAACACCTTCTACCAATAGGTAGGTGTTAGTATGGGATTTTTACTAGGAAGACTGTCAGTACAGGTAAATTTAGGCAGGCCTATGCTTGGAGCTAGGCCTGTCTGTTTTGATCTGGGGGGCTGGGAGTGGTTAGAATAGCAGTGGGTGTGACCACCTGTGCTCTAGTTCTGAGGCACCTCCCCTGCTTCCAGGGAGAATGTTCTGGAAGAGGGGCTGGATCTAGAACTAGAGTGGCAGGCAGCTCATGTGGGAGCCCTGACCAATCCCCAACTAGAATTGACAGGGGGCGGGCCTCCTATATAAGCTGAGATAACATGCCACTGGGGGGAGTTGTCGGCCAGGTGAAGTGGAGAATGGAGTACTAGACTGCAGCAGGAGGGCATCCCCATCTGGGGGGGGGGGGTGCGCCGATCACAGGAGGAGGCCCAGGGAGAGCTGTGAGGGAACTTTGCCTTTACACGGTCATTGGCGATGTCCTCATCATTGCACAGTCATTGATGAGTAGGGATGAGCTTCGTGTTCGAGTCGAACCCATGTTCGACTCGAACATCGTCTGTGCATCCGAATTGCGAACGATATGGGCCGTTCGCGCCAAATTCGTGTGGCACGTCACGGCCCATAATTCACTGCGGCATCGCAGTGCATTGTTGGCTGATGATTGGCCAAGCATGCACTATGACCCGCATGCTTGGCCAATCACAGCGCCGTCAGTAGAGAGAGCTGTCCACCCTGAGATGGCTCAGGGGGTTTATAACACACCCCACACTATATAAGGCCGCCTGCACGGCGGCCCTGTGTAGTGTGTGTTCCGGCGTTGAGATACATAGATAGACAGAGAGACAGTGTCATTTCATTTGAGTTAGCTAGATTAGGCAGGACAATCAGTGAGTTAGCTGCACTTACAGTGTATTGTGTATATATATGCATCCCAGGTGTTGCATATATATATATACACTGTATTCAGTTTAGCTGGATCCGTTCCTGTTATCTTCTAGACTATTTACATTTAGTGCAGTGCGTCCTGCTCACAGTGTTCAGCTAGATCCGTTCCTGTTATCTTCTTACTGACAGGCAGGCTTGTCTTGTTACAGTATTTACAGCTACCTGAAGAAAATTGCTGGTGTTCTTTTGATCCTATTAGTACCACAGTCAGGCAGCTAGACTATTTACAGTTAGTGCAGTGCGTCCTGCTCACAGTGTTCAGCTAAAACTACAAGTTAGTGCGGTGCGTCCTGCTCACAGTGTTCAGCTAAAACTACAAGTTAGTGGGGTGCGTCCTGCTCACAGTGTTCAGCTAAAACTACAAGTTAGTGCGGTGCATCCTGCTCACAGTGTTCAGCTAAAACTACAAGTTAGTGCGGTGCGTCCTGCTCACAGTGTTCAGCTAAAACTACAAGTTAGTGCGGTGCGTCCTGCTCACAGTGTTCAGCTAAAACTACAAGTTAGTGTAGTGAGACCTCTGCACTGTGTTCATCTAAAGCTACAAGTTAGTGCGGTGCGTCCTGCTCACAGTGTTCAGCTAAAACTACAAGTTAGTGCGGTGCGTCCTGCTCACAGTGTTCAGCTAAAACTAAAAGTTAGTGTAGTGAGACCTCTGCACAGTGTTCATCTAAAGCTACAAGTTAGTGCAGTGCGTCCTGCTCACAGTGTTCAGCTAAAACTACAAGTTAGTGTAGTGAGACCTCAGCACAGTGTTCATCTAAAGCTACAAGTTAGTGTAGTGAGACCTCTGCACTGTGTTCATCTAAAGCTACAAGTTAGTGCAGTGCGTCCTGCTCACAGTGTTCAGCTAAAACTACAAGTTAGTGTAGTGAGACCTCAGCACAGTGTTCAGCTAAAACTACAAGTTAGTGTAGTGAGACCTCTGCACAATGTTCATCTAAAGCTACAAGTTAGTGCAGTGCGTCCTGCTCACAGTGTTCAGCTAAAACTACAAGTTAGTGTAGTGCGTCCTGCTCACAGTGTTCAGCTAAAACTACAAGTTAGTGCGGTGCGTCCTGCTCACAGTGTTCAGCTAAAACTACAAGTTAGTGGGGTGCGTCCTGCTCACAGTGTTCAGCTAAAACTACAAGTTAGTGCGGTGCGTCCTGCTCACAGTGTTCAGCTAAAACTACAAGTTAGTGAGGTGCATCCTGCTCACAGAGTTCAGCTAAAACTACAAGTTAGTGTAGTGAGACCTCTGCACAGTGTTCATCTAAAGCTACAAGTTAGTGCAGTGCGTCCTGCTCACAGTGTTTAGCTAAAACTACAAGTTAGTGGGGTGCGTCCTGCTCACAGTGTTCAGCTAAAACTACAAGTTAGTGCGGTGCGTCCTGCTCACAGTGTTCAGCTAAAACTACAAGTTAGTGTGGTGCGTCCTGCTCACAGTGTTCAGCTAAAACTACAAGTTAGTGCGGTGCGTCCTGCTCACAGTGTTCAGCTAAAACTACAAGTTAGTGTGGTGCGTCCTGCTCACAGTGTTCAGCTAAAACTACAAGTTAGTGCGGTGCATCCTGCTCACAGAGTTCAGCTAAAACTACAAGTTAGTGTAGTGAGACCTCTGCACAGTGTTCATCTAAAGCTACAAGTTAGTGCAGTGCGTCCTGCTCACAGTGTTCAGCTAAAACTACAAGCTAGTGGGGTGCGTCCTGCTCACAGTGTTCAGCTAAAACTACAAGTTAGTGCGGTGCGTCCTGCTCACAGTGTTCAGCTAAAACTACAGGTTAGTGCGGTGCGTCCTGCTCACAGTGTTCAGCTAAAACTACAAGTTAGTGCGGTGCGTCCTGCTCACAGTGTTCAGCTAAAACTACAAGTTTGTGTGGTGCGTCCTCCTCACAGTGTTCAGCTAAACCTACAAGTTATTTTTTTGCGAGCTCTGCACAGTGTTCAGCTAAAGCTACCTGTAGAAGGTTGGTGGTGTTTTCCTGATCCTATCACTACCGCAGGCAGCTAAAAAAGCTACAAGTTAGTTTTTTGCGAGCTCTGCACAGTGTTCAGCTAAAGCTACCTGTAGAAGGTTGGTGGTGTTCTCATACTACAGGCAGGCAGTTGATTTTGCTAGCTGCAGTATCAGTACACACACATATATATATATATATATATATATATATATATATATATATATATATATCCCAGCTTAGTGCAGCTACAGGCCATTAGTATGTCTGGAAGGCCAAGAAGGAGAGGCAGACAGTCACAAGCCAATAAGAGAGGGCAAGCAGGCTCTGTATCTAGTGCTGGTCGTGGAGACGGTACATCCTCATCAGCACGTGGCCGTGGGACACGCTTGGCCTTTTTTTCGGCAGCTGGCCGTGTTGAGCCGCAACATGCGGAAGACTTGGTCGAGTGGATGACCAAGCCGTCCTCATCCTCCTCATCCTCTCTCACCCATGCCTAGGGTACTTTGTCTGGCAAAGCAGCGGCCTCTTCCCTCGGCTCAATGTCATCAGTGACTCCTTCCCTAGCCCCACCATGTCCTCCTGAGGAGTCCCTCGAACTGTTTGACCACAGTCTTGGGTACATGCTCCAGGAGCATGCCCAGCGTTTGGAAGGCTCTGATGGTGATACTGAGCTCGATGAAGGCAGTAACATGAGCACAGACAGAGGGGGTGCCCAAGAAGGACAGCAATCTGGCAGTCATGCTCCCCCTGCTGCAGCATACTGCCAGGTTTGCTCCAGTGATGAGGAGGGAGGGGATGATGAGGTCACTGACTCAACGTGGGTGCCTGATAGGAGAGAGGAGGAGGAGGCGGCACATCACCAACAAGGCAGGATGCCCTCCAGGGGCCAGCCTAAGGGCAGCACATTGACTGCATCACACCCCAAGCTCCACGTGTACAGGGCGCTGCTGTCTCTGCGCGTTATTCAAAAAGTTCTTTGGTGTGGGCCTTTTTTGAGACAAGTGCATCAGATCGCACCGCTGCTATTTGCAACATATGTCTCAAGCGTATCTCGCGTGGCCAAAACATCTCCCGCTTGGGTACCACATGCTTGACCAGACATATGTTGACCTGCCATGCAGTTCGTTGGCAAGCGTATCTAAAAGACCCACACCAAAGAACAAAGAGGACCTCTCCTTGCTCCTCATCAGCTGAGATCTCCAACCCCACTATACCTTAAGTCCTCTCTGAGACCTGCACTGAGAGGAATGAAGGTGTAGAATTAGGTGTGTCACAGCCAAGTACTTGTGGGCAATCTGCTTTTGGTACACTGATGTCAGATTGTACCAGGCAAATTTCCCTGCCCCAGCTGCTGCACCGCCGAAAGAAGTTTGCTCCCAGCCATCCACATGCCCAGCGGTTGAATGCTAGCTTGGCAAAATTGCTAGCACTTCAACTGCTGCCTTTTCAGTTGGTAGACTCTGCCCCCTTCCGTGAGTTTGTGGAATGTGCGGTTCCTCAGTGGCAGGTACCGAAACGCCACTTTTTCTCACGGAAGACGATTCCGGCTCTCTACCGGCATGTGGCAGGCAATGTCCATGCCTCGCTGGACAGGGCAGTCAGCGGTAAGGTGCATATTACCGCTGACTCATGGTCCAGCAGGCATGGACAGGGACGTTACCTAAGTTTCACGGCGCATTGGGTGACTCTGCTGGCAGCTGGGAAGGATGCAGGACAAGGTGCAGTAGTGTTGGAGGTTGTTCCGCCACCACGCCTCCAAAATGCTAATGATTGTGACACACCTCTCTCCTCCACCCCCTCCTCTTCTTCTTCCTCCATGGCCTCTTCCTGTGCTTTGTCCTCGGAACCAGCGGTGCTCCGTAGCCGTTCAAGGGGCTACGCAAGTACGCAGGCCAAAAGATGCCATGCGGTGCTTGAGCTGGTGTGCTTGGGGGACAGGAGCCACACTGGGGCAGAGGTTCTGTCAGCTCTGCAGGGGCAGGTTCAGAGGTGGTTGACGCCACGCCAACTTAAGGCAGGAATGGTGGTTTGCGACAATGGCACCAACCTCCTCTCTGCCCTCCGACAGGGACAAATGACCCATGTGCCCTGTTTGGCTCACGTCCTTAACTTGGTGGTGCAGCGGTTCTTGGGCAGGTACCCGGGCTTACAGGATGTCCTGAGGCAGGCCAGGAAAGTCTGTGTGCATTTCCTCCGGTCATATAATGCCAGTGCTCGGCTGGCGGACCTCCAAAAGAAGTTTAACCTGCCCAAGAACCGCCTAATCTGTGACATGCCCACCAGGTGGAACTCAACGTTGGCCATGCTGCAGTGGCTGCACACACAGCAGAGGGCCATCAATGAGTACCTGTGCGACTATGGCACCAGGACAGGGTCAGGGGAGCTTGGTTTTTTTCCCCACGCCAGTGGGCCATGATCAGGGATGCATGCACTGTCCTGTCACCATTTGAGGAGGCCACGAGGATGGAGAGCAGTGACAGTGCATGCATCAGTGACACTGTCCCCCTTGTCCACCTGTTGGAGCACACGCTGCGTGGAATAATGGACAGGGCACTTGAGGCAGAACAGAGGCAGGAAGAGGAGGACTTCCTTAGTTCTCAAGGCCCCCTTTATCCAGACAGTGTTCCTGCATGCCCGCCGATCACACAGGAAGAGGACGAGGACGAGAAGGAGGAAGATTGTGTCAGTATGGAGGTGGAGCCTGGCACTCAGCATCAGCAGCAGTCTTTAAGGGATCAGTCCCAAGAAACACATGGACTTGTACGTGGCTGGGAGGAGGTGGCTGCGGACCATGTCGTCCTTAGTGACCCAGAGGACTCCGGACCGAATGCCTCAGCAAACCTACGCTGCATGGCCTCCCTGATCCTGCAAAGCCTGCGTAAGGATCCTCGTATTCGTGGTATCAAGGAGAAGGACCAATACTGGCTGGCAACCCTCCTTGATCCACGTTACAAGGGTAAGGTTGCGGACCTTATCTTGCCATCGCAGAGGGAGCAGAGGATGAAACATCTTCGGGAGGCCTTGCAGAAAGGTCTGTGCAACGCATTCCCAGAGACTGGGAGGTTACAAATTCCTGTTTCTGGACAACGTGTTGCTGAGGCTTTGGTCAGTCAAGGAAGGAGCGGTGGAGAAGGTGGCCGTCTGACCGATGCGTTCAGACAATTTTTTGGTCCGCAGCCCCAAGGTATGATCGGTTCCAGCAACCATCGCCAGCGTCTGTTTTACATGGTGCAGGAATACCTAGGGGCAAGATCTGACTTGGACACCTTTCCCACCGAAAATCCTCTGGGTTACTGGGTCTTGAGGATGGATCACTGGCCAGAGCTTGCACAGTATGCAATTGAGCTACTGGCCTGTCCTGCATCCAGCGTTCTTTCGGAACGCACATTCAGTGCTGCTGGAGGCTTTGGAACCGATCACAGGGTGCGTCTGTCCACCGACTCGGTCGATCGACTGACCTTCATAAAAATGAATCAGTCTTAGATCACCACCAGCTACCAAGCACCTGATGCTGATGTAACCGAATAATTTTTTTTGAAATCTCAGATCCCTTCAAAGACTGCCTATGTTGATGCTGAGTGACTATCCCTGAGTAATTATCCTCTTCCTCCTCAATGATCACGCTGATAGCTTGTAAGAACATTTTTGGTTCTGGGCGCCACCACCATACCATACACCATACAATTTTTGATGCAATACTTTGCAGCAGGGCTCGTTTCTGCGTTACAACTAGAGTATCTGTGAGGGGTTGCAGTGTTGTGGCACCAGCACCAGTGCCTAAGGCCCAATTTTTCAGCCCTTGTTTAACAGGGGCGTGTAATTACAATTTTTGATGCAATACTTTGCAGCAGGGCTCATTTCTGCGTTCCAACTAGAGTATCTGTGAGGGGTTGCAGTGTTGTGGCACCAGCAGCAGTGCCTAAGGCCCAATTTTTCAGCCCTTGTTTAACAGGGGCGTGTAATTACAATTTTTGATGCAATACTTTGCAGCAGGGCTCATTTCTGCGTTCCAACTAGAGTATCTGTGAGGGGTTGCAGTGTTGTGGCACCAGCAGCACTGCTGTTCAGAGTATATAGGGCCTGGTGGCCCCACACCTTTCCTTATTTTAATTTGGGTGCGGGGTTCCCCTTAATATCCATACAAGACCCAAAGGGCCTGGTAATGGACTGGGGGGTACCCATGCCGTTTGTCTCACTGATTTTCATCCATATTGCCAGGACCCGACATTACATTAAACCCGCAAGCAGTTTTAAATTAGATTTTTTTCCTTTAAAAATGACATTTTGTGCAGGGACTGTTCTAAACACGGGAAACACGCGCCACTTTAAGTATCATTAAAATCCCGAAAAAACGGACGTTTTTAAAAGTTTTTTTTGCATTGATACATGTCCCCTGGGGTAGGACCCGGGTCCCCAAACCCTTTTTAGGACAATACCATGCAAATTAGCCTTTAAAATGAGCACTTTTGATTTAGAATGTCCGAGTCCCATAGACGTCAATGGGGTTCTAACGTTCGTGCGAACTTTCGATCCGTTCGCAGGTTCTGGTGCGAACCGAACCGGGGGGTGTTCGGCTTATCCCTATTGATGAGGAACTCCTGGAGCAGAGAGGCAGCTGAAGCTGTCGGAACATATAGTCCGGTTAAGTTCTCCATCAAGGACTCGGGGCAGAGAAAGGTCGGTGAGTGCACCACAGTGGAGGGCTGGATGTGCCAGGAAGTCTGTGAGGGAACTTCACTTTTACACGGTCATTGGTGAAGTCCTCATCATTACACGGTCATTGATGAGGAGTCCTGGATCAGAGGAGAGTGATGGTGAACCTTGGCACCCCAGGATGTTTTGGAACTACATTTCCCATGATGCTCATTCACTCTGCAGTGTAGTCGAGCATCATGAGAAATGTAGTTCCAAAACATCTGGGGTGCCAAGGTTCACCATCACTGGTCTAACATGTTTCATGCGCTGGGAGACAGCTGGAAGGAGCAGCTTGCAGAGGGGCACAGGGAGAATGTCCCCTGTTTGATGATGCCCTCTATAGTCCAGGTGACACAGAAAGCTGCAGTGCAACTGTAGCACCTTCTACCAATAGGTAGGTGCTAGTATGGGATTTTTACTAGGGAGACTGTCAGCACAGGTACATTTAGGCAGGCCTATGCTTTGAGCTAGGCTTGTCTGTTTTGACCTGGGGGCTGGGAGTGGTTAGAATAGCAGTGGGTGTGACCACCTGTGCTCTAGTTCTGAGGCGCCTCCCCTGCTTCCAGGGAGAATGTTCTGGAAGAGGGGCAGGGCCTAGAACTGAAGTGGCAGGCAGCTCATGTGGGAGCCATGACCAATCCCCAACTGGTATTGACAGGGAAGGGCCTCCTATATGAGCTGAGATAACATGCCACTGGGGGGAGTTGTCGACCGGGTGAAGTGGAGAATGGAATACTAGACTGCAGCAGGAGGGCATCCCCATCTTGGGGTGGCGGGGGTGGGTGCGCCGATAACAGAAGGAAGCCCAGGGAGAGCTGTGAGGGAACATTGCCTTTACACGGTCATTGGTGATGTCCTCATCATTACACGATCATTGATGAGGAACTCCTGGAGCAGAGGGGCAGCTGAAGCTGTCGGTACGTATGGTCCGGTTAAGTTCTCCATAAAGGACTCGGGGCAGAGAAAGGTCAGTGAGTGCACCACAGTGGAGGGCTGGATGAGCCAGGAAGTCTGTGAGGGAACCTCACCTTTACACGGTCATTGGCGATGTCCTCATCATTACACGGTCATTGATGAGGAACTCCTGGAGCAGAAGGGTAGCTGAAGCTGTCGGAATGTACGGTCCAGTTAAGTTCTTCATCAAGGACTCGGGGCAGAGAAAGGTCGGTGAGTGCACCACAGTGGAGGGCTGGATGTGCCAGGAAGTCTGTGAGGGAACGTCACCTTTACATGGTCATTGGTGAAGTCCTCATCATTACACGGTCATTGATGAGGAGTCCTGGATCAGAGGAGAGACTGTGGGGAGGTGTGTCAAATCTATGTGGCCTGAGGGCCCAGGATTTGCAAGCTGGGCTGGCTGGGAACTGTAGTCCACCATTCAGAAAATGCTTTTAAACTACTAGGCCTCCGGGGAGAGGTACTGCAGGCCTCTGGCCTAGTAGCAGCGAGCAACCAGAGTCAGCATGGGAAACTCTTCAGAGTGGGTTCCCCTGCTTACAGAAGAAGATGTGACAATTAATTATTAAGCTACAGTATAAGTTTGTGCAGGAGGAGAGGATTTCTAGGAACATCACCCTTACACGGTCAAGAGTGATGTCCTCATCTTTACACGGTCATTGATGAGGAAGTTCTGGAAGCGATTGTCTGCAGGAGTTACGCAGAGGAGGAGCAAAAGTCTGCAGGGTGATGCAAGAAAAAGAGTGTAGCTGTTTCAGTATGCGCATCATTCCTTCGGACTCAAACCGTATGCAAAAAATCTATAAAATCTCTAAATATGATGGAAGTGATCTGTTCTTTGGGCAACCCATATACCCCTTTCCCCAACCAAGTTGTACCCCCCCCCCAATAAACAAAGCAAATGACTATTCATTGTGTCTGCAAGATATGTATGGGAGTCTGGCAGCGGGGTGATATGGTGGATGTTTGTTACTAGTGGCAACTACACCGCTACACAACATTAATGACTACTTGTCCCATCCCTAAGGGAGACGATCTGAAGACAGTAGGGATGGGCCGGAGATCTCTTCTCTGGCTGACTTCATCATGCTCCCTAATGATTCCAGTGAAGACTCCATCCGTTGTATACAGACCTCTATAAGGGTCTTTGTATCCGAGCACTTCATATGTCTGAAAGCACGTTAATTAGTTATCAAGAAAACATTGCACAATTTACCTCGCTTTGCGTTGCCCGGGCAACCACCCCCGCCGCCACATCCACATTTGATCTGAGTAATCTGCGGCATCCACCGTGGTTGACATGGCAACTAGTCAGTGTCTTGTGGCACGATGACGTACCTTCTAAGGGGGCAGCAATTAAGCCATCTTCATATGCCAAGCCATGGAGTCCACACAGTGGGACGCAGGGAAGGCTTAAAGTATAACTAAAGGCAAAGCTTTTTTAGTTTTGGACAGAATTGAGAGGGATTGGAACCCCCGTCAGTTTTTATTGCTATCTGTCGCCATTAGGAAGATTCTTCCTCTCTTTTTGTCCTGTTTACCATTATCATTGAAAGTGAAAGTAAAAGAAAATCACAAAATTTTGGGTTGTCCCCAGAAAAGTAATAGAGGGGAAATCTTCCAATGGGGACTTTAGTTCTGATGACCTGGCGGTCCTCAAGGGATTCCCTTAATTTGCAGGGGTTTCCTCTCACTTCCTGTTTGGCTATGGGACAGGAAGTGAAGGAAAATCTTTGCAATGGGACACAGATGGTGAAAAAAAATCTGATCTCCCTGAAGCCCCGTACACACGATCAGACTTTTTGACAACAAACATGCAAATTAGCTGTTTTAAGGCAACATCCGACCGTGTGTATGCTCCATCGGACAAGCTTTTTTCCGTTTTCATCGGACAAATGTTGGCTGTGCGAACAGACAAACTTGGCGGCAACAAAAGTCCGATGGCGGCAAGTCCGATCGCGTGTACACAAAACCATCGGACTTTAGTACAAAGTACAAACACGCATGCTCAGAACCAATGCAAAAGATCAGACAACAATACAGAAGTTGACCAAATGGTGGTGCCGGAGAATTAACGTCCTCTTTTGAAGTGTCGTCAGTATGTTGAAACGTCACTACCTTCGTGTTTGTTGCCTAAAAAGCCCTGCCGTGTGTATGCTTAACAAGTTCACGGCCAACGCCCTTTGTACAGAAATCCACGGAAAAGTTTGTATAAAGTCCGATCGTGTGTATGAGGCTTTACTCCATCCAAAATGAAAAACAAAAAGTTTTGCCTATAGTTCCAATTTAATGTCCGCCTGGGTGCCACACATTGGAGAGGTCTGGCCAGTACCGCTTAGGGATATCAGGCCAGCGCCACTTATTCACTGGGGGTGTCCGGGCTCAGTGGGCTGGCTCCTGGCAGTGCCAGGGAGCAGGAGGTAGAACAGGAGAGAGAAACAGCAGCGCTGAATAGACAGCGGGAGCTGCCGGAGTTAACTTTCCAAGTTAACCAGCAGGTGATTGGTTGCTAGGACTTCTATCTAAAACAAAATAAAATGGCTTTAGCTATACTTTAGGTTTATGCTTAAAGTGGTTGTATAGTCATTTTTTTTACTTTTACCTACAGGTAAGCCTATAATAAGGCTTACCTGTAGGTAAAAAAAATATCTCCTAAACCTTTACGGTTTAGGAGATATTCCCCTTGCTATGAGCCGCTGACTGCAGCGGCGCATGCGCACAGGGGATTCTCGGCTGAAGCCCGGCAACTGCCGGACCTTGCCGGGTAAGAAATCTCCCACGCGCATGCGCGGGAGTGATGACATCGCGGCTCCAGCCACTAACAGCGCTGGAACCGCGATACCCGGAAGACACGCCGAGGCAACATGACAGCTCCCTCGGCGTGGACCAGGTAAGATACCGACGCCTCGTTCTAAGGTAAGTATTTCATAATGAGCTAGTATGCGGTGCATACTAGCTCATTTTGCCTTTTGCTTTACAGGGTTAAAAAAAAAAAAAATTGCGGGTATACAACCGCTTTAAGGTGGACCTATAATATAAATTTGAAAAAAAAAAATCTACCTTTTTGTCATTTAACCGCTTGCTGACCAGCCGCCACAGTTGTACTGCGGCAACATGGCTCAGGTGCGCGATGCTCAGGTGCGTTACTTCGGTAACATATTCGGCCACTAGGAGCCGATGCAAGTGTCCGGCGGTCGCGATCACCGCCAGGCTCCCGCGATCGCTCGGGGCACACCGAGAACTGGGATCTGTGTGTGTAGATACAGTTTCCGGTTCTCTGAGGGGAGAACAGACAGATCGTCTGTTCATACAGAGTATGAACAGCGATCTGTCATCTCCCCTACGCAGTCCCCTCCCCCCTTCAGTTAGAACACATAATAGGGAACACATTAACCCCTTGATCGCCCCCTAGTGATTAACCCCTTCCCTGCCAGTGACATTTTTACAGTAATCAATGCATTTTTATAGCACTGATCGCTGAAAAAATGGCAATGGTCCCAAAAATGTGTCAAAATTGTCCGACGTGTCCGCCATAATGTCGCAGTCCCGATAAAAATCGCAGATCGCTGTCATTATAGGTAAAAAAAAAATGTATAATAAAAATGCCATAAGACTATCCCCTATTTTGTAGACGCTATAACTTTTTCGCAAACCAATCAATATACGCTTCTTGCGTTTTTTTTTACCAAAAATATGTAGAAGAATACATATCGTCCTAAACTGAGGAAAAATTTTTTTTTATATATTTTTGGGGGATATTTATTATAGCAAAGAGTAAAAAATATTATGTTTTTCTCAAAATTGTCGCTGTTTTTTTTTATAGCGCAAAGAATAAAAAACCGCAGAGGTGATCAAATACCACCAAAATTTGTGGGAAAAAAAGATGTCAATTTTGTTTGGGTGCAACGTCGCACGACCGCGCAATTGTCAGTTAAAGCGACGCAGTGTCAAATTGCAAAAAGTGCTCTGGTCAGGAAAGGGGTAAAATCTTCCGGGGCTGAAGCTGTTAAAGTGTTACTAAACCCAGGACCCTGCATTCACTATATCTGGTCTCCCATAGTACACAGAACATGGAAATGAAATTATTTTAGTAAATATAAACTGCTAAATACCTTTTCTCATCAGCAGTATATAGCAGTCTTATGACTTCTATCAGTGTCTGGTTAAACCTTGTAGGAGGAATTTTCATTCTCCTCTGACTGTCCTTTAAGGCTTCAGGACCCCTGACCCTCTGTCTGGACAGTGCTGATTGGCCCTGCGCTGATCACATGCACCCTCCCAAGAAAAAAAAAACAGGGCCCCCAAGGCTCTGTTCTATCAGGAGATGGATTGCGGATAGTAGAAGAAGGGGAGGATTAGAGAAGACAGGATCAAACAGCCTTTTTCCACAATGCAGAGGATTAACCCCTTAGGTTCCAACGTGAGTATACCAAGCATGCTGCTTTACTGCATATACAGACTGATTTTACTGTTGTGGGTTTAGTAACACTTTAAAATCCAGCCTCAAAGTTTAACTTCAAGCACAAATATGACAATTGAAGTATATTTCTCAGTAACACAAAAGGCGATAGCTCAATTTTTTTTGTACCAAATGCCTTTGCAAACCCAAATACAGTAGATACCTCCCAACGTTCTGAGATGGGAACGAGGGACACCTAGTAGCAAAAGTATGAAGGCATAGGACACGCCCCCTGCCACACCCCTCCTTAAGGGAATTATACAAAAAAAAGATTAGTTAAAGTGGGGTTCCACCCAAAAAACAAAACTACCTGGAAAAATTCTAAAAAAAAAAAACAAAAAAGCATTTGGATATTTTTTTTTTTCACTTACCTCTAAATGCCTGTTGCTAAGTGGTCCCTCGTAGTCTGCCTGTTCCTTAGCCTGGGCTGGTGACATCACTTCCTCCTCGGCACAGGAAGGGCTTCGCTCTGCTCCCTCCCTCCTGTCAATCATCTGGGACCCATTACAGGTCCCAGGTGATTGAGCGACCAATCACGGCGCGCGGCGTCGCTCGCGCATGCGCAGTGGGTGCCAGGCTGTGAAGCCACAGCCCGGCACCCACAGTTGAAATGCCGGCGCCGACGAGCGGAGGGGGGGGGACGAGCGGGGCTTCGATCCCCCGCATTGCTGGACCCAGGGACAGGTGAGTGTCCAATTAAAAGTCAGCAGCTGCAGTATTTGTAGCTGCTGACTTTTAATTTTTTTTTTTTTGACGGCCCCCTGGGTGGAACTCCTCTTTAAATCAACAAGTGTTTTTTTTTAGCACTACTATTCCTTTATGTTGGCTTTTGACAAATGCAGCAATTTAGAAATGGGATGAAAGGTTTAGCACTGTAAAACACTTTTTGATAGATAAGTAGTGCATTTTATATACAACTATATAGATCAGACCAAAATGAGGGACAAATGAGGAGCAAAGAGGGACAGAGGGACATTGCTCCAAATCAGGGACAGTTGGGAGCTATGGCAAATAAAATGAAAAGTAGCAGTGATGTCATCAATGTACTTAACAGACAGCGGAGATGTGGGAGGGGCCCAGCAGCCCCCACCCACTACACGCTGTCTGCAGAAAACGACAGGAGGGGGCGGAGACAAGACCAGTCACCCTGCACATGGAGAGAGAGCAGCAGTGAGCGGTCTTTATTGCACACAGGATCACTGCACAGATCTGGAAGAAATACACTATCAGGCTCCAACTTACCAGACCGGCGAGTCCCGTCGGGCAGAGGGTAGGCTCCCTTACCCTCCGACTATCGGCCCCCTGGTAGAGTAAACAGAGGGCGCGACAGCACGGAGTGGTATGAAGGCCTGTGTACTGTCCAGGTATTGCAGTCCGGATGTTGCAGGGTTAATGGCTGGAGAGACTGGAGTAGGCCGGAGCACCGTCACTGAGCTGAGCAGGCTGGTGTGGACAACAGGCTGGAAGTCTGCAGACAGGCAGATGGGATCCAAGGGAGCAGGCAGATGGATGGTCAGGAGGCAGGCTGGGTTTGGCAACAGGCAGTCGGTAGCGGTACAGAGGAACAGGCAAACGGATGGTCAGACAAGCAGAGGTCGGTGCAGGCAGAGTTCAGAGAGTGGTCGGGGGACAAGGCCGGGTCAACAGGTATACAGGAACAGACAAGGTACACGGTCAGGTTCAGGAACGACTAGCTGTTGATTAGGCAGCACTGGTCACTAGAACTCACTGGCTTAAATGGGGCTTTTGGCGCCAAACGACGTGCACGCGCGCGCCCCGGCACACACAGGCACGCGCGCCCGCCAACGCCCGCGCGCGCGCCCCCGCACACCGGCGTGCACAGTGGAACGATCCTGGACACACACACCGGCGCCGCGAGGAGCACGCACGGCGAGGTCCGCAGGAACACGCGCGCCAACGCGCGCCGACGCACCCTGACGCACACCACCGCGAGCGCCCCGCCTGCCGAGGTAAGGACCCTGACAGAGCCCCCCCCTCAAGGGCAGCCTCCGGATGCCCAGCTGGGCCAACCTGGGTGCATGGGAGTTCTTGAAAGCTCGTAGTAATTCGTTGGCATGGAGGTTACCTTCGGGTTCCCAGGAATTATCCTCGGGTCCATAGCCCTTCCACTTAATGAGGTACTGGAGCTGATTCTGCCTCTTCCTACAATCCAGGATTGCCTCGACTTCGAACTCCTCCTCATTGTTGACCAAAACAGCCTCCGGTGGCTTGGCCTTACGGTCAGGAAAGGGATCGTTGACAACTGGTTTTAGTAACGACACGTGGAAGACCGGGTGGATCCTAAGGGACTCTGGCAGACTGAGCTCAAAGGCAACATCATTCACCTTTCTTTTCACCCGAAACGGGCCCAGGAACTTAGGTCCCAACTTCCTGGAGGGACACGCCAACTTTAGATTAGTTGTAGAAAGCCATACTTGGTTGCCAGGCTCAAGGACGAGTTCTCCTCGCCTTTTTTTGTCGAACATCCTCTTGAAGGAAGCCTGGGATTGGGCCATGGTTTCCTGCAAGATTTTACAGTTACTAGAGAAGAACTCCATTGTCTCTGTTACTGCAGGTAGGGTACATTCTGGGATAGAACTGGGAAGGAAAGCAGGGTTGAATCCATAATTCGCAAAGAAGGGAGTTTGGTTGATGGCAGAATGTAGGGAGTTATTATACGAGAATTCAGCGACTGGTAACAAGGACACCCAGTCATCTTGCGTAAATATAGAAAAACAACGGAGGTATTGCTCCAGCGTCTGGTTAGTTCTTTCCGTCTGGCCGTTCGTCTGAGGGTGGTAGGCTGAAGAAAATGCCAATTCAATTTCCAGGGCGGCACACAGTGCTCTCCAAAACCGGGAGGTAAATTGGACACCCCGATCGGATACTATATTCGCGGGTACCCCATGTAATCTTACTACTTCCTTGACGAATATCTTCGCCGTTTCCACGGCTGTGGGAGTACCCTTCATAGGGATGAAGTGTGCCATCTTGGATAGCCTATCGATCACCACAAAGATGGTTGAGAAACCTTCAGAGGGGGGTAGCTCCACAATGAAGTCCATTGACAACATTCTCCAAGGTCTGTCAGGAATCGGTAAGGGTCTCAATAAACCCCAGGCCTTTGAGCGGTTGCATTTGTTTCGGGCACAAGTGTGGCAGGAACCCACATACCTCTTACAGTCCTCCAGGAGACATGGCCACCAAAAGGTGCGTAGCACCAATTCCGAGGTTTTTCGAGCTCCGAAGTGACCCGCCAGCTTGTGGTCATGACATAGTTCCAGTACCAGCACCCTAAGTTTTTCAGGTACAAAAATCTTGCCTTCATGCCAAAGCAACCCATCACTTAAGCTGGTTCCCGTAGGTAGGGGAATTTCAGAGGAAGCCTGTTTTATCCTGGAAATTAAATCTCCTTGGAGAAGTAAGAAATTTCCTGCTGGCAAAATAGTATCTGGAGGAGTACTTTCCTTGGAATCGTGAAACATTCGAGATAAGGCATCCGGTTTTCCATTCTTGGATCCGGGTCTGTACGTAATATGAAAGGAGAACCGGGAAAAAAAAAGTGCCCATCTAGCCTGTCGTGGTCTGAGTCGCTTGGCTGCTCTTAGATATTCCAAGTTCTTATGATCGGTAAAGATGAGAACCGGATGTACAGCACCCTCTAGTAGGTAGCGCCATTCTTCCAGAGCCGCTTTGATGGCCAACAGTTCCCGGTCTCCCACATCATAATTTTTCTCGGAAGACGAGAGTTTTCGGGAAAAGAATGCTACAGGAAACAAGAGGGCTTTGGGGCCCTGGCGTTGAGAAAGTACTGCCCCCACTGCGATCTCTGAAGCATCCACTTCCAGCACAAACGGTAATGCAGGGTCCGGGTGCTTGAGGATAGAAGCCGAAGTAAACAGTCCCTTTAATTTCTCAAACGCTGCCTGTGCTCGGGACGACCAGCAGAATCGTGCCCCCTGTCTGGTAAGTTCCGTTATTGGTGAAATAATTTTAGAAAAGTCTTTAATAAATTTCCTGTAGAAGTTGGAAAATCCTACAAAACGTTGGACCCCTTTCTTGTCTGTAGGAGCAGGCCAGTCCAGGATGGCCGATACTTTTTGTGGATCCATTTTGATCCCTTCCACAGAAATAATGAGTCCCAAGAACTGGATACTCTGACGTTCGAACTCACACTTGTCCAGTTTAGCGTATAAGCCATGCTGCCTGAGTCGGATGAGAACATTCCTGACGTGCCTGCGATGATCAGCCAAAGAAGAGGAAAAGATGAGTATGTCGTCCAGATAAACGATGACGTAGAGGTCCAGGATTTCTCTAAAGATGTCGTTCACAAAGTGCTGGAACGTAGCTGGGGCGTTGCAAAGACCAAAGGGCATGACCTGGTACTCGAAATGCCCGAAACGAGTGCGAAACGCAGTCTTCCACTCGTCACCCTCACGGATGCGGATCAAGTTATAAGCACCCCAGAGATCCAATTTAGTAAAGATTCTGGCAGTGCCCAGCCTTTGGAATAACTCAGGTACCAGAGGGAGCGGGTATCGATTCTTAATCGTAATTTTATTCAAATCGCGGTAATCGATACATGGTCTTAGAGAATGGTCTTTCTTTTCCACAAAGAATAAGCCCGCACCAGCCGGGGAAGTGGACGGGCGGATAAATTTCTTCTTTAGATTTTCATCTAGATACTGTTTCAGGGTATCCAGCTCCTGCTCAGTAAGGGGGAAGATCCTGCCAAAAGGTACCTCGGTTCCAGGAAGCAATTCAATTGGGCAGTCATAGGGCCTGTGTGGAGGTAGCAATTCTGCCCCCTTTTTGCTAAACACATCCGCAAAGTCTCGGTAAGGCTCAGGGATAGCTTGAAGCAGATCAACTTCTGGGTGTAGACAGAGGAGTTGGGTAACCTCATGGCCTGTCCCTAGCATACAATGTTGAAGGCAATATCCAGAAAGAAACTCGACATTACCATCAGCCCAGTTGATTTGGGGGTTGTGCACCTGTAGCCACGGTATTCCAAGGATGACGGGAAAAAGGGGGGACGAGATGGCGTCCAGACAGAGGTATTCACGGTGTCGCTGGCCCATGATGGCTTCTAAGGGGACGGTCTCCTGAGTGACCGGGCCGGAGCGGAGAGCAGAACCATCTGCCAGATGAACAGCAAGGCTTTGAGTTTTATTTTGGAGAGGAATGGCATGTTGGGAGGCAAAGGTCCGGTCGATAAAACAGCTGCAGGCTCCTGAATCAATGATAGCTGGGACTTGGATGGCCTTTCCGGGAAGCTGTAAAGTGACAGAAATGGTTAGGTGTGTGCCAATAGTAGGTACAATAGAAGCACAGGTATGAACATCAGGGCGACACTTACGCATCTTGTTGGGACAACCATTGGCGTAGTGCCCAGATTCCCCACAATAGAGGCAGAGGTTGTGTGCCCGTCTACGTGTCTTCTCCTCTGGAGTCAAAGAAGGGCGGAACAGACCGAGCTGCATTGGTTCAGGTGCATCATAGGTCGAGGCAGGTGGAGGAGCAGGAGATCTGTTGGGAGGACAGGGTACTTGTGGAAACATCCAGGTGGGACGAAAGGTACTGGTGGTTCTTTCAGTACGTCGCTCCCGCAGTCTACGGTCTATTTGAATGGACAAATTGATGAGCTCTTCCAGGGTCTGTGGTACCCCTACTCGTGCCAACTCATCTTTAAGGGGTTCTGACAACCCCATCCTGAACTGATGGCGCAATGCGGCGTCATTCCATGCCGTGTCAGAACTCCAGCGTCTGAACTCGACGGCATAGTCTTCTGCGGCTCGGCGGCCTTGACGAAGGGCCTGTAAGGTGGCTTCCGCGGTGGCAGTGAGCTGGGGGTCTTCGTATAATTGGGACATGGCACCAAAGAAGGCCTCCAGGCTGTCCAAGGCGACCGCCTTTTGCTCCAACAGTCGGTGGGCCCATGTTTGCGGTTCACCTGAGAGTAAGGAAATGACAAAGCCCACCTTAGTGGCTTCAAGGGAGAACGCGCGTGGCTGTAGAGCAAAGTAAAGGTTGCAGGCATTCCGGAAGGCTCGATACCTACTTCGGTCTCCAAGAAATCTTTCAGGTACTGGTACTTTTGGCTCAGGAGGTAACATGACCACAGAGGGTGCTGAGGTGGCTGCTGCGGACCCTGGTGGACCTGAAGGTGCGGACAAAGCCTGCACCCGCTCTTCCAAGCTGGAGTATCCCTCTTGTAGGCTCTTTACAGCCTGGGTTAGACCCGCCAGGTGTCGGCAAAGTTCGTCCATGGGGGAGGCCCCCTGCCCGGACTCGGTCATGGCTGCCTAATACTATCAGGCTCCAACTTACCAGACCGGCGAGTCCCGTCGAGAGGGTAGGCTCCCTTACCCTCCGACTATCAGCCCCCTGGTAGAGTAAACAGAGGGCGCGACAGTACGGAGTGGTATGAAGGCCTGTGTACTGTCCAGGTATTGCAGTCCGGATGTTGCAGGGTTAATGGCTGGAGAGACTGGAGTAGGCCGGAGCACCGTCACTGAGCTGAGCAGGCTGGTGTGGACAACAGGCTGGAAGTCTGCAGACAGGCAGATGGGATCCAAGGGAGCAGGCAGATGGATGGTCAGGAGGCAGGCTGGGTTTGGCAACAGGCAGTCGGTAGCGGTACAGAGGAACAGGCAAACGGATGGTCAGACAAGCAGAGGTCGGTGCAGGCAGAGTTCAGAGAGTGGTCGGGGGACAAGGCCGGGTCAACAGGTATACAGGAACAGACAAGGTACACGGTCAGGTTCAGGAACGACTAGCTGTTGATTAGGCAGCACTGGTCACTAGAACTCACTGGCTTAAATGGGGCTTTTGGCGCCAAACAACGTGCACGCGCGCGCCCCGGCACACACAGGCACGCGCGCCCGCCAACGCCCGCGCGCGCGCCCCCGCACACCGGCGTGCACAGTGGAACGATCCTGGACACACACACCGGCGCCGCGAGGAGCACGCACGGCGAGGTCCGCAGGAACACGCGCGCCGATGCACCCTGACGCACACCACCGCGAGCGCCCCGCCTGCCGAGGTAAGGACCCTGACATACACAAAGCACACCAAGATTCAAGAATACACATGACTCTTCTATATAGATAATGTTTGTTTATCGCGGATTTCAGATTTATTCTCCAGTCCAGTACCTTTGCCTAGGCTCAGATGATGTCATCAGTCTGCTGCCAGCAGGAGGAAGCATTTCCTTAGTCCCCCCTCCCCCCAGTGATCAGACTGTACACTGTACCTTTGTAGGTGAGCTGGGCTGACCCGTGTCAGACATCTTTGAATGCAACCAATGCATTCACAGGCATCAGGGTCTACAGGAAAGAAGGAGAGATTCCTGGTCCCACACATCCACAAGGTTGTGTGATAATGAGAGAGAAAACCTCAGCCTGGGCTCCTGCACGGCCACGCCCCCCCCCCCAATGCGTTTCGCTCTGCCTCCTGGAGCTTAGTCATGGGGATCAAGGTTTACAGGCTTGTATCATTTAGAGCAGTCATCTCAATCCTGGTGTTAGAAACCATGAACCAGACCAAGACAGAAGTACAGTAAAATCACACTTGTTTATTAATAAAAATATAAAGGTAAATAGAGTAAGCGTAGTCAAAGCATAGCCAGAGTCCAGTAACTAGGGATGAGCCGAACACCCCCCGGTTCGGTTCGCACCAGAACCCGCGAACGGACCGCAAGTTCGCACGAACGTTAGAACCCCATTGACGTCTATGGGACTCGAACGTTCGAAATCAAAAGTGCTCATTTTAAAGGCTAATTTGCATGGTATTGTCCTAAAAAGGGTGTGGGGACCCGGGTCCTACCCCAGGGGACATGTATCAATGCAAAAAAAACTTTTAAAAACGGCCGTTTTTTCGGGAGCAGTGATTTTAATGATGCTTAAAGTAAAAAAAAAAAAGTGAAATATTCCTTTAAATATCGTACCTGGGGGGTGTCTATAGTATGCCTGTAAAGTGACGCGTGTTTCCCATGTTTAGAACAGTCCCTGCACCAAATGTCATTTTTAAAGGAAAAAATCTCATTTAAAACTGCTTGCGGGTTTAATGTCATGTCGGGTCCTGGCAATATGGATGAAAATCAGTGAGACAAACGGCATGGGTACCCCCCAATCCATTACCAGGCCCTTTGGGTCTTGTATGGATATTAAGGGGAACCCCGCACCCAAATTAAAATAAGGAAAGGTCCCTATATACTCTGAACAGCAGTATACAGGCGGTGCAAACAAGACAGGGACTGTAGGTTTGTTGTTAAGTAGAATCTGTTTGTAATTTTGAACATTTTTAACGTGTTTAGCTCCAGCCAAAAAATCTTTTCTAAGCTTTTTGGAAAACATAGGGAAGGGTTATCACCCCTGTGACATTTGTTTTGCGTCTTTCCTCCTCTTCAGAAGATTTCACCTCACTTTTTTGTCCCAATGAAAAATGTTTTTTGAAAATTTGGGTTTTTTTGTGGAACAAGGATTGGAAAGCATCAGTGGAAAGGAGAAATTGTTTTCCCATATTAACTCTTACATGAGAGAATTTCCCTTCCTAGGGGTAGATTTCATCTCACTTCCTGTTGTCTCCTTCCGTTTGCAAGTAGGAGTCGTTTGTAAGTTAGATGTTTGAAAGTAGGGTCCTGCCCTATATACTCAGCAGAAATTTGGGCCTTAGGTGTTGCTGTGGCCAAAACACTGTAAGCCCTCACAGGGCCCTGCTGTGAAATATTAGATCAAGAATTGTAATTACATGCCCCTGTTGAACAGGAGCTGAAAAATTAGGCCTTAGGCACTGGTGCTGGTGCCACAACACTGCAACCCCTCACAGACACTCTAGTTGGAACGCAGGAACGAGCCCTGCTGCAAAGTATTGCATCAAAAATTGTAATTACACGCCCCTGTTAGACAGGGGCAGAAAAATTGGGCCTTAGGCACTGGTGCTGGTGCCACAACACTGCAACCCCTCACAGACACTCTAGTTGGAACGCAGGAACGAGCCCTGCTGCAAAGTATTGCATCAAAAATTGTAATTACACGCCCCTGTTAGACAGGGGCAGAAAAATTGGGCCTTAGGCACTGGTGCTGGTGCCACAACACTGCAACCCCTCACAGACACTCTAGTTGGAATGCAGGAACGAGCCCTGCTGCAAAGTATTACATCAAAAATTGTAATTACACGCCCCTGTTATACAGGGGCTGAAAAATTGTGCCTTAGGCACTGGTGGTGGCGCCCAGAACCAAAAATGTTCTTACAAGCTATCAGCGTGATGATTGAGGAGGAAGAGGATAATTACTCAGGGATAGTCACTCAGCATCAGCATAGGCAGTCTTTGAAGGGATCTGAAAAAAATTATTCAGTTACATCAGCATCAGGTGCTTGGTAGCTGGTGGTGATCCAAGACTGATTCATTTTTATGAAGGTCAGCCGATCGACCGAGTCAGTGGACAGACGCACCCTGTGATCGGTTACCACGCCTCCAGCAGCACTGAATGTGCGTTCCGAAAGAACGCTGGATGCAGGACAGGCCAGTAGCTCAATTGCATACTGTGCAAGCTCTGGCCAGTGATCCATCCTCAAGACCCAGTAACCCAGAGGATTTTCGGTGGGAAAGGTGTCCAAGTCTGATCTTGCCCCTAGGTATTCCTGCACCATGTAAAACAGACGCTGGCGATGGTTGCTGGAACCGATCATACCTTGGGGCTGCGGACCAAAAAATTGTCTGAACGCATCGGTCAGACGGCCACCTTCTCCACCGCTCCTTCTTTGACTGACCGAAGCCTCAGCAACACGTTGTCCAGAAACAGGAGTTTGTAACCTCCCAGTCTCTGGGAACGCGTTGTACAGACCTTTCTGCAAGGCCTCCCGAAGATGTTTCATCCTCTGCGATGGCAAGATAAGGTCCGCAACCTTACCCTTGTAACGTGGATCAAGGAGGGTTGCCAGCCAGTATTGGTCCTTCTCCTTGATACCACGAATACGAGGATCCTTACGCAGGCTTTGCAGGATCAGGGAGGCCATGCAGCGTAGGTTTGCTGAGGCATTCGGTCCGGAGTCCTCTGGGTCACTAAGGACAACAACGTCCGCAGCCACCTCCTCCCAGCCACGTACAAGTCCATGTGTTCCTTGGGACTGATCCCTTAAAGACTGCTGCTGATGCTGAGTGCCAGGCTCCACCTCCATACTGACACAATCTTCCTCCTCCTCCTCCTCCTCCTCGTCCTCTTCCTGTGTGATCGGCGGGCACGCAGGAACACTGTCTGGATAAAGGGGGCCTTGAGAGCTAAGGAAGTCCTCCTCTTCCTGCCTCTGTTCTGCCTCAAGTGCCCTGTCCATTATTCCACGCAGCGTGTGCTCCAACAGGTGGACAAGGGGGACAGTGTCACTGATGCATGCACTGTCAGTGCTCACCATCCTCGTGGCCTCCTCGAATGGTGACAGGACAGTGCATGCATCCCTGATCATGGCCCACTGGCGTGGGGAAAAAAAACCAAGGTCCCCTGACCCTGTCCTGGTGCCATAGTCGCACAGGTACTCATTTATGGCCCTCTGCTGCGTGTGCAGCCGCTGCAGCATGGCCAATGTCGAGTTCCACCTGGTGGGCATGTCACAGATTAGGCGGTTCTTGGGCAGGTTAAACTCCTTTTGGAGGTCCGTCAGCCGAGCACTGGCATTATATGACCGGCGGAAATGCACACAGACTTTCCTGGCCTGCCTCAGGACATCCTGTAAGCCCGGGTACCTGCCCAAGAACCGCTGCACCACCAAGTTAAGGACGTGAGCCAAACAGGGCACATGGGTCAGTTGTCCCTGTCGGAGGGCAGAGAGGAGGTTGGTGCCATTGTCGCAAACCACCATTCCTGCCTTAAGTTGGCGTGGCGTCAACCACCTCTGAACCTGCCCCTGCAGAGCTGACAGAACCTCTGCCCCAGTGTGGCTCCTGTCCCCCAAGCACACCAGCTCAAGCACCGCATGGCATCTTTTGGCCTGCGTACTTGCGTAGCCCCTTGAACGCCTACGGAGCACCGCTGGTTCCGAGGAAGAGGCCATGGAGGAAGAAGAAGAGGAGGGGGTGGAGGAGAGAGGTGTGTCACAATCAGCATTTTGGAGGCGTGGTGGCGGAACAACCTCCAACACTACTGCACCTTGTCCTGCATCCTTCCCAGCTGCCAGCAGAGTCACCCAATGCGCCGTGAAACTTAAGTAACGTCCCTGTCCATGCCTGCTGGACCATGAGTCAGCGGTAATATGCACCTTACCGCTGACCGCCCTGTCCAGCGAGGCATGGACATTGCCTTCCACATGCCGGTAGAGAGCTGGAATCGCCTTCCGTGAGAAAAAGTGGCGTTTGGGTACCTGCCACTGAGGAACCGCACATTCCACAAACTCACGGAAGGGGGCAGAGTCTACCAACTGAAAAGGCAGCAGTTGAAGTGCTAGCAATTTTGCCAAGCTAGCATTCAACCGCTGGGCATGTGGATGGCTGGGAGCAAACTTCTTTCGGCGGTGCAGCAGCTGGGGCAGGGAAATTTGCCTGGTACAATCTGGCGTCGGTGTACCAAAAGCAGATTGCCCACAAGTACTTGGCTGTGACACACCTAATTCTACACCTTCATTCCTCTCACTGCAGGTCTCAGAGAGGACTGAAGGTCTAGTGGGGTTGGAAATCTCAGCTGATGAGGAGCAAGGAGAGATCCTCTTTGTTCTTTGGTGTGGGTCTTTTAGATATGCTTGCCAACGAACTGCATGGCAGGTCAACATATGTCTGGTCAAGCATGTGGTACCCAAGCGGGAGATGTTTTGGCCACGCGAGATACGCTTGAGACATATGTTGCAAATAGCAGCGGTGCGATCTGATGCACTCGTCTCAAAAAAGGCCCACACCAAAGAACTTTTTGAATAACGCGCAGAGACTGCAGCGCCCTGCACATGTGGAGCTTTGGGGTGTGATGCAGTCAATGTGCTGCCCTTAGGCTGGCCCCTGGAGGGCATCCTGCCTCGTTGGTGATGTGCCGCCTCCTCCTCCTCCTCCTCCTCTCTCCTATCAGGCACCCACGTTGAGTCAGTGACCTCATCATCCCCTCCCTCCTCATCACTGGAGCAAACCTGGCAGTATGCTGCAGCAGGGGGAGCATGACTGCCAGATTGCTGTCCTTCTTGGGCACCCCCTCTGTCCGTGCTCATGTTACTGCCTTCATCGAGCTCAGTATCATCATCAGAGCCTTCCAAACGCTGGGCATCCTCCTGGAGCATGTACCCAACACTGTGGTCAAACAGTTCGAGGGAATCCTCATGAGGACATGGTGGAGCTAGGGAAGGAGTCACTGATGACATTGAGCTGAGGGAAGAGGCCGCTGCTTTGCCAGACAAAGCACCCTGGGCATGGGTGAGAGAGGATGAGGAGGATGAGGACGGCTTGGTCATCCACTCGACCAAGTTTTCTGCATGTTGCGGCTCAACACGGCCAGCTGCCGAAAAAAAGGCCAAGCGTGTCCCATGGCCACGGGCTGATGAGGATGCACCGTCTCCACGACCAGCACTAGACACAGAGCCTGCTTGCCCTCTCTTATTGGCTTGTGACTGTCTGCCTCTCCTTCTTGGCCTTCCAGACATACTAATGGCCTGTAGCTGCACTAAGCTGGGATAGAACACCTGTAATTTTCTTCAGGTAGCTTTATATACTGTAACCAGACAAGCCTGCCTGTCAGTAGGAAGATAACAGGAACGGATCTAGCTGAACACTGTGAGCAGGACGCACTGCACTAAATGTAAATAGCAGGAACGGATCTAGCTGAACACTGTGAGCAGGACGCACTGACTGCACTAAATGTAAATAGCAGGAACGGATCTAGCTGAACACTGTGAGCAGGACGCACTGCACTAAATGTAAATAGCAGGAACAGATCTAGCTGAACACTGTGAGCAGGACGCACTGCACTAAATGTAAATAGCAGGAACGGATCTAGCTGAACACTGTGAGCAGGACGCACTGACTGCACTAAATGTAAATAGCAGGAACAGATCTAGCTGAACACTGTGAGCAGGACGCACTGCACTAAATGTAAATAGCAGGAACAGATCTAGCTGAACACTGTGAGCAGGACGCACTGCACTAAATGTAAATAGCAGGAACGGATCTAGCTGAACACTGTGAGCAGGACGCACTGACTGCACTAAATGTAAATAGCAGGAACGGATCTAGCTGAACACTGTGAGCAGGACGCACTGCACTAAATGTAAATAGCAGGAACGGATCTAGCTGAACACTGTGAGCAGGACGCACTGCACTAAATGTAAATAGCAGGAACGGATCTAGCTGAACACTGTGAGCAGGACGCACTGCACTAAATGTAAATAGCAGGAACGGATCTAGCTGAACACTGTGAGCAGGACGCACTGCACTAAATGTAAATAGCAGGAACGGATCTAGCTGAACACTGTGAGCAGGACGCACTGACTGCACTAAATGTAAATAGCAGGAACGGATCTAGCTGAACACTGTGAGCAGGACGCACTGACTGCACTAAATGTAAATAGCAGGAACGGATCTAGCTGAACACTGTGAGCAGGACGCACTGCACTAAATGTAAATAGCAGGAACAGATCTAGCTGAACACTGTGAGCAGGACGCACTGCACTAAATGTAAATAGCAGGAACGGATCTAGCTGAACACTGTGAGCAGGACGCACTGACTGCACTAAATGTAAATAGCAGGAACAGATCTAGCTGAACACTGTGAGCAGGACGCACTGCACTAAATGTAAATAGCAGGAACGGATCTAGCTGAACACTGTGAGCAGGACGCACTGCACTAAATGTAAATAGCAGGAACGGATCTAGCTGAACACTGTGAGCAGGACGCACTGCACTAAATGTAAATAGCAGGAACGGATCTAGCTGAACACTGTGAGCAGGACGCACTGACTGCACTAAATGTAAATAGCAGGAACGGATCTAGCTGAACACTGTGAGCAGGACGCACTGACTGCACTAAATGTAAATAGCAGGAACAGATCTAGCTGAACACTGTGAGCAGGACGCACTGCACTAAATGTAAATAGCAGGAACAGATCTAGCTGAACACTGTGAGCAGGACGCACTGCACTAAATGTAAATAGCAGGAACAGATCTAGCTGAACACTGTGAGCAGGACGCACTGACTGCACTAAATGTAAATAGCAGGAACGGATCTAGCTGAACACTGTGAGCAGGACGCACTGCACTAAATGTAAATAGCAGGAACGGATCTAGCTGAACACTGTGAGCAGGACGCACTGCACTAAATGTAAAGAGCAGGAACAGATCTAGCCTAATCTAGCTCTCAAATCAAATGACACTGTCTGTCTCTCTCTCTATCAGCACACCGGAACACACTACACAGGGCCGCCGTGCAGGCGGCCTTATATAGTGTGGGGCGTGTACTAAATCCCCTGAGCCATAATTGGCCAAAGCCACCCTGGCTTTGGCCAATTACAGCTCTCTCTACTGACGGCGCTGTGATTGGCCAAGCATGCGGGTCATAGTGCATGCTTGGCCAATCATCAGCCAGCAATGCACTGCGATGCCGCAGTGAATTATGGGCCGTGACGCGCCACACGAATTTGGCGCGAACGGCCCATAACGTTCGCAATTCGACGGACGGTCGAACAGCCGATGTTCAGCCAAAGCTCATCCCTACCAGTAACCAAATCGGGTAGTCAGCTAAGCCAGAGTTCAGTAACCAGATTGGGTAATCAGCAAGGCCAGAGTTCAGTAACCAGATCGGGTAATCAGCAAGGCCAGAGTTCAGTAACCAGATCGGGTAAACAGCCAGGCCAGAAGTCAGGGATCCAAGTAGAGGAACAGCAAGCAGGATAAGGAGCCAGAAGGAATGTCAGCAAAGCCAGTCATTAAACAGGAATGCAGGAGATGTTTTTTTGTGATGTGACCAAGGCGAAGGCAGGAATGAAGTGAGCTGGAGATCTTAAAGTAGGCAGGACTGATGAGCAGATCCACAACAGCTGGTTAACTGTGGAGAGAGCTGGGAGCTGGCAATTAGCCGACAGCTGAGCAGCCAGCTCAGAGAAGGAAGGGCTGAGCCCAGCCCTGACACCTGAAAGTAGATTGTGACCCCTGGATGATGCCAGAACAAAGATGGTGCCATCTACCTGCAGAGAAAATCAGATGAAGGCTTGATTGGGGAAGTACCGGGATCTCATGTTGTAAAGCCCTGCACAAACTGTTGGTGCTATAGCAATCCTATATATTATTAATCTGTATGAGAGGTAATACATATCTTACTCATTCTTTAGCGTGTGTCCACTTATAAAGTTGTTCATGTGCAAACGATGCGAATGCTTTACCCTCCACGGAGAAGTGACTGCCGGCTAATTCGGGGGATGGGCTGTGACATTTATTTGTCTGGCCGGGATAAGCAAAACAGTATTTACAGAGATAATGAACGGCTCCGGGGGGGGGGGGGGGGTGGGGGAGGGGACAACTGTGCATTAGGAAAACAAGAAAATCTGTATTTAATCACTTCACGGTGTGGATGTGCTCTGAGCAATATTCCGCACAAATAAATTCTACTTAATAACTGACAGGAGACTCAGAAGATGCCATAAATAGGCCTCCAGCCATGGAGTATTGATTAGAAAGAGAGCAGAATTACTCCGGTACCTTCTACTCCAAATGAGCCGACTCTCAAGCAGGAGGAACGGGAAGGGAATGGGTCACCCTCTCCACCATTCTGTTCTACTTACCATCTTGCTATACAGTAGAGCTGCACAGTTAATCGTTAAAAAATCGTGATCTCGATTCAACCCCCTGACAATCTCTATTGCAGAGTTTGCCGATTCTTTCATATAACAAGTGGAGAGACTTATCTGCTCACTCAGCTGTCAAATGAAAACATCTGGGCAGTCTGCCAAGTTTTTAAAATGAAACATTGTAACTAACTCTTCCTTCTTAGATCAAAGGGATAAACTTCTGTGAAGAGAGAAAGAAAAAATCCATGCAGTCTGCCAAGTTTTTGACAAGTGTAAATGCAGGAAGTTTAACCACTTAAAGTCTAAATCTTTTTCTGACACTTGTTTCTTAAGTTAAGATCAATATTTTTTGCTAGAAAATTACTTGGAACCCCCAAACATTATATATATTTTAGCAGAGACCCTAGGGAATAAAATGGCAATTGCTGCAGTATTTTATGTCACACTGTATTTGCCCAACGGTCTTTCAAACGCAATTCTTTGGGAAAAAATACACTTCAATGAATAAAAAAAACAAACAAAAAAAACGAAACAGTAAAGTTAGCCCAATTTTTTTGTTTTAATGTGAAAGATGATGTTACGCCGCGAGAATCGTGATCTATCTTCTAAGCAAAAAAAACGTGATTCTCATTTTAGCCAGAATCGTGCAGCTCTACTATACAGGTGATCAAATTAAAGATGCTGCTAGCTGTGAGGTCAGACAGCATTGCCCCTTCCTCCCTTCATTGCTGCCCAACAACACAGCTATCAAGAAGACAGATTTGTCCCATTCACAAACTGGGCATTTCAAACATGGCATCATAGGTGTGCACCCCAAAGCTCAAATACCAAAGCCGCAGCGAATGGTGGGTGTGGCCAAATTGTGTTTAGAGTGGGGAGGGTCATAAAGAACTGGGGTTAAAAAACAAAAAGCCTTCCTGTACCCCAAAAAATATGCTTTTGGTCTTCCTTACCCCTGTGCTTCATCATAGACTTATGCCCTGTGCACACTGTCGGAAAAAGTGCGATCGGATTGTGTTGTCGGAAATTCCGATTGTGTGTGGGCTCCATCGGACTTTTTCCATCGGAATTCCCGACACACAAAGTTTGAGAGCGGGATATAAAATTTTCCGACAACAAAATCCGATCGTTTAAATTCCGATCGTGTGTACGCATATCCGACGCACAAAGTGCCACGCATGCTCAGAATAAATTAAGAGACGAAAGCTATTGGCTACTGCCCCGTTTATAGTCCCGACGTACGTGTTTTACGTCACCGCGTTCAGAACGATCGGATTTTCCGTCAACTTTGTGCGACCGTGTGTATGCAAGACAAGTTTGAGCCAACATCCGTCGTAAAAAATCCTAGGATTTTGTTGTCGGAATGTCCAATCAATGTCCGATCGTGTGTACAGGGCATAAGTGTTGGCAAAAGCGGCTCAACCTCCACTGTTTGCCGCCCGAAAATGAAAAAAAAAGTTTTCAAGCATGCTGGTACAGCACTTTGGTCCAGGCCCAAGGAAAATGTGGTTAACTTATTTACGCCATGTGGGCAGTGTGTGTCAGAGCTAAGTGGGCCCCCCTTTCCTTGGGGGCCATGTGCCACGCAGACACTGCACACATGGATGATACGCCACTGGCGCATGGGGTGATTGGGGTGTGCACAGCACACATGGTAATTAGGGTGTGCCCCATGTGCACACCTATGCATGGCATCCATTCAAGGTACGGGTAGGGTGGGAGGTAGGGAGGGGATGGTCTCCAGGATCTCTAAGACCCTCTGAGGCCGGAAGCCACATCATGACGTCACTTGCTTAGCCGCCACATGTAAACACTGCCGTTTTTTTGCTGGAAAGCCTGAGATTTTTTATTTTTTTTTTAATCTCAGGCTTTCCAGCATAGAGAAGAGATTTGGGGACTTATAGACCCCAGATCTCTCTGTAAAGAGGACTTGTCATGCCCTATTCCTATTACAAGGGATGTTTACATTCCTTGTAAAAGGAAAAAAAGTGATCAAAAAAAAAATGGAAAGTGTAAAAAATAAAAATAAAATAAACAATAAATAACAAAGAAATATTTTAAAGCGCCCCCATGCCCTCGTGCTTACACGCAGAAGCAAACACATACATAGGTCGCGGGGCCGCATATATAAACGACGTTAAGGCCGGGTTTACACTGGTGCAACAAACGCTCCGACATTGGGAGCCCATGCCGCATGACGTATGAAAATCAATGTTTCCCTATAGGAGCCGTCTTAACTGGTCCGACACAAGTCGGTCCAACTTTGAAAATGCTCCCTGCACTACTTTGGTCCGACTTTGATCCTACTTCAGCCCATTGAATATCATTGAAGTCGGATCGCCGCCTCGCATGATCCGACTTTGGCATGCGACTTGTGCTCTGATGATCTTGAGGGGGAACTCCACTCCAAATTTTAAATAAAAAACCGGCATGGGTTCCCCCTCCAAGAGCATAACAGGCCCTTGGGTCTGGTATGGATTTTAAGGGGAACCCCCTAAGCCGAAAAAATGGCATGGGGGTCCCCCCAAAATCCATACCACTCCCAAGGGCCTGGTAAGCTCTTGGAGGGGGAACCTATGCCGGTTTTTTATTTATAATTTGGCGTGGAGTTCCCCCTCAAGATTCATACCAAACACAGTGTCTGGTATTAGCGGGGATCCAAGTCGGATCCCCGTTCATTGAAAGTCGGACGTACGTCGGCTTCAAGTTGCAGGGCAAAGTCGGATTCAAAGTAGGACAAGTGTCGTGTCGCACCAGTGTGAACCCGGCCTCAAACCACACATGTGAGGTATCACTGCGAACGATAGAGCGAGAGCAACCATACTACCACTAGACCTCCTCTGTAGCTCTAAACTAGTAACCTTTCAAAAAAAATAAATTAACACGTAGCCTATGGTGATTTTTAAGTATCGGAGTTTGTCACCATTCCACGAGTGTGCGCAATTTTAAAGCGTGATGTGTTAGGTATCTTTTTACTCGACGTAACATCATCTTTCAAACCATACAAAAAAATTGGTGTAAATATTGTTTTTTTTTTTTTTTTTAAGTCGTGAAAGTGTTTTTTTTCCAAAAAAATCTAATTTGAAAAATTGCTGTGCAAATACCGTGTGACATAAGGAATTGCAAAAACTGCCATTTTATTCCCTATGGTCTCTGCTAAAAAAATATATGTAATGTTTGGGGGTTCTGAGTAGTTTTCTAGCAAAAAAATGATGATTTTTACATGTAGAAGAGGAACGTCAGAATTGGAAGTGGTTGAGCTTGTTACCTACATCTCCTCTAAATCCCCATTTTTTTTTCTTTTGGATGAAAAGAAAATCCACCAGGTGTGTGCAGATCTCTATAGCAGGATCCAATCATCTGATCCCGGCCCTGTTGGAAATTCGCAGTCTTTGGTCATTTTTAGGATATGAAGGCTGTGCAGTGGCTTAATTACGTTCTGAAAAGCTGTATAATTGTTTCGGTTCCAGACACATTTAACTCTCAGCCACTGGGAGACTTATATCTCAACTCTTTTAATAGAATATGGAAAAATGAAAGCTGAACTCCCAACACAAAAAGTTAAATCTAAATATATTCCCCAATAGCAACAAAAGATATAAATCCACTTGTATGCCTTTGCAAACTCAGATATTACCCTGTAAAGCCTCGTACACACGAACGGACTTCAAACAAACTTTTCCGTGGATTTCTGTCCAAAGGGCGTTGGCCGTGAACTTAGCATACATACACACGGCAGGACTTTTTCAGCCAACTTTCACCAAATCATGTGGTTTTTCAGCTCTTTACCGCCACCCTTTGGTCAACTTCTGTATTGTTGTCTGATCTTTTGCATGGGTTCTGAGCATGCGTGTTTGTACTTTGGACTAAAGTCCAATGAATTTGTGTACACGCGATCGGACTTGCTGACGTAGGACTTTTGTTGCAGGAAAGTTTGTCTGTTCGCACAGCCAACATTTGTCCGATGAAAACCGAAAAAGTTTGTCCGATGGAGCGTACACACGGTCCGATGTTGCCTTAAAATAGGTAATTTGCATGTTTGTTGTCAAAAAGTCCGATCGTGTGTATGGGCCTTAAGAGTAGCAGCATTATCATCACTGTGCCGTCCATAGTTTGTGCATGATTCCTCTCCTTGTGGCTTCCTGTACATGAACCCATATCTAAGTACACTATGTTTCCAAAAGTATTGGGACACCTGCCTTTACACGCACATGAACTTTACTGGCACTGGTCCAAATTATATGGACCAGTGCACAAAGCAAGGTGAATAAAGACATAGATGAGTTTGGGGTGGAGGAATTTGACTGGCCCGCACAGAGTCCTGACCTCAACCCAATAGAACACCTTTGGGATAAATTAGAGTGGAGAGACTGCGAGCCAGACTTTCTCATCCAACATCAGTGCCTGACCTCAGAAAATGTGCTTCTGGAAGAATGGTCAAACCTTCCTAAAGACACACTCCTAAACCTTGTGGACAGCCTTCCCAGAAGAGCTGAAACTGTTATAGCTGCAAAGGGCGGGCCAACTCAATATTGAACCCTACGGACTAAAGCCTCGTACACACGATCAGATTGATGGCAGGGGATTGTCTGTTCACAGACTGTTGGCCTAAAATCTTACCGTTAGTACGCTCCTTTTGACAATTGTTGTCCAACTTTCTGCCAACAAATGTTGGATGATAGGCTAGTAAATTTTCGGCGGACAACGGTCTGTTGTCAGATTTTCTGATGGTCAGTACACAAATCCGTCACACAAAAGTCGAAAGTACAAACACACATGCTCGGAATCAATGCTCACCAAACACGAAATTAGCAGAAGGGGCCCAAAGGGTGGCGCTGAAGAGGTGAAATTCCTCATAGTACGTCACTACATTCGTGTTTGTTGGATGACAATTGTTTACCATTAGTATGCAAGAAAAGATCCTGGCACACACCTTTTGACAAAAATCAGACGCTCGGTTGGCCAACAATCTGATTGTGTGTACGGGGCTTAAGACTGGGATGACATTAAAGTTCCTGTGTGTGTAAAGGCAGGCGTCCCAATACTTTTGGTAATATGGTGTACGTGGATATGGGTTTTACCAACAAGCCCATTGGAGATGAGTCAATCATTAGAGCAGGAATGGCCCATAGATGGATCAAAATTTGTCTGGTCTCTGCTGAACCGGCCAAATTTTGATCCATCTATGGTCAACTTTAGACTTATGCCCCATACACACGATCGGATTTTCCGACAAATGTTGGATGTGAGCTTGTTGGCGGAAAGTCCGACCGCATGCACGCTCCATCGAACATTTTTTTGGCGGACAAATGTTGGCTAGCAGGATCTCAAATTTTCCGCCAACAAATTTTTGTTGTCGGACTTTCCGATCGTGTGCACACAAGTCCGTTGCACAAAAGTCCAAAGTACAAACACGCATGCTCGGAATCAATGCTCACCAAACACAACATTAGCAGAAGGAGCCCAAAGGGTGGTGCATGACTATTTAACTTCCTTTTTATCGGCTCGCTGTACATCTTGTACCTCACTACATTCCCACGCTCGTAATTGTTGCCCAACATTTGTGTGACCGTGTGTATGCAAGACAAGTTGGAGCCAACACCCTTCAAACAAAATTCCACAGTTTTGTTGTCGGAAAATCCGATCGTGTGTACGGGGCATTACAGTGGTACTAAACCCAGGAGCCTGCATTCGCTATATCTGGTCTCCCAACAGTATACATAACATGGAAATGCAATTATTATTGCTAATTACCTTTTTTCATCAGCAGTATATAGCAGTCTTGTGACTTCTCTCAGTGTCTGGTTAAAGCTTGTAAGAGCTCTTTCACACATGCGGATCCGTATTCAGCCATCCGCTTGCTTAGCAGGGATCGATCCGTTGACCCCCGCTGAGCCAGTGTCTTGCCGAGAAAGTTCCCCCGGCGGTTAAGGACCCCCCTGTACTGCGCAGGCGCAGCGCCTGCGCATTACGAACTACTATGAGCCGCCGAAGCTGAAAATCTTCAATCAGCTGTACACGGCGCCTGCACCCTAGGTCCAGGTTCAAGCCCCACCATCCAAGTGGACCTAGAGGGAGAATAAAAAAGAGCTGAGCGAAGCGAGGCTGTGCCCGAAGCGTGGCGAGCGAAGCGAGCCCACAAGGGGCCCTCTTACAGTCGCCGTGTACAGCTGATTTCCAACTATTCGGCTTCGGCTATTTTCGCCGGCTCCTACTGCGCAGGCGCAGCGCCTGCGCAGTAGAGGGGGGTCCTTATCTGCCGAGGGGAACTTTCTCGGCAGAACACCGGCGGATGACAAGTCCGTCTCTGCACACTATGCAGGGACGGACCTGTCAGATCTCTGCTCTCCTCTATGGGGGGATCGGATGATTACAGTCCGCCTGTCCATTTTCATCCAATCCGATCCTCTAGGCGGATGGAAAATTTCCATCCGTCTGGATTTTGCGGAGCAGATCGGGGAGGATCGGATGACAGCGGACATGTCACTGCTGACATCTGTCGCTCCATAGAGCTGTATGGAGCGACCATTCAGATCAAGCTTAAAAAACTGACAGGCGGATCTGAACGGTTCGCACGTGTGAGAGAGCCCTAATGCCGCGTACACCCGATAAATAATAATAAGCATAAACTCCGAAGGTTTCTCCAACGGAACAACGACGGAATTCCATTCAAGCGGTCTTGCGTACACATGGTCAACCCAAAGTCCGACCGTCCAGAACGCGGTGACGTACAGCACGTACGACGGGACTAGAAAAAGGAAGTGCAATAGCCAGTAACCAATAGCTTCCGTCTCGTACTTGCTTCAGAGCATGCGTCGTTTTTGGTCCGTCGCAATAGCATACAGACGAGCGATTTTCCCGATAGGAATTGGTTCCGTCAGAAATATTTAGAACATGTTCTATTTCTAGGTCCATCAGAATTTTCGAAAAGAAAAGTCCGATGAGGCCTACACACGATCGGAATAGACGATGAAAAGCTTCCGTCGGACTTTTTCTATTGGACATTCTGCTCGTGTGTATGCGGCTTTAGAGGACTTTTCAAACAGCCTTTTTACACAATGCGGAAGATTAGCAGTGAGTATAACAAGCATGCTTTACTGCATATACAGACTGATTTTACTGTTGTGGGTTTAGTAACACTTTAAGCCAGGCATAGATGGATCGAATTTCGGCTGGTTCAGAAGGGACTAGCCCAGATTCAATCTATGTATGCGCAGGTTGGTTGTACTGAAGTCGATTCATTGATTGACTTGGGTACAACCAGCCTGTGGGGTTTTCTAGCTGCCGGCTTCTGCGGGAGGTCACATGATCTCCCCGACTGACATCAGAGGGAGGTCTCGGCCCCTCCCGCAGAAGCCCTGTATCGGAGCTGTAAAGCGGCCGCAAGTCACGCGACCGGCCTGAAGACAGCTCTAAATAGGAATTTAGAGCGCTCATTTTTAGAAATGACATACATAGTGTGGTATGCCAGGCTCTAATAGAGGGGCTGTCATGGACTTGAAAGTTAGACTTAACAAACACTTTAAAGAGGGAGTGAGCGTGAACCAGGGAACACAGCCTATATTTTCAAAGGGTCATCTTTGGGGCCATCCTGAGGATCCTGGCATGGAGAGTAGAATTTTAGCATGGAAATGAGAACCGCTGACCATACAGCCTCTGTGGTGATGGGAATATTGCGTGCTTGGAGTGAACTAATAAATAACACATCAATGTCACCTCTTCTTTGTTTTCCTGGTCCCATTATCATGTTATCTCACCGATGTCTATGCTATCATGCTAATAACTCCGTCCTGCCAATACATTATATTTACCCCAGAGCGCTGACATTGCATTGTGATCACCCACACTGTGTACTGTGTACATTGCTGTCTATAAGAGGTTCTCTTTGTGTCTATGAAGACATGTCAGTGGACTGAAGGTTCCATTTATTCACAAAACAATCTTATCACCAGACTACATTCACTGTGTTATCTGTGACTTCTACCCAGGCCTCTCCTTATAGGCAGGTGATGAATTGTATAGTGTACATACAGGCAGATGGCTTAATGACCGCTATCTACATAACCAACATTAGGTGTCACATGTGTTAACCGGCTGTCGCTTTCTACATACTTTCTTTTATCATTTTTATGGTTAGAATTAAAAATATATAATTTAATAAAGTAGCTTTTCTTTTTTTCTGGTTGGGTAAATTTGAAATATTACATATGAAAATTTTGTATTTTAAAATGTACACACATGTGAATAGATTGGAGCTGTAACTCCTCCCCCTTTCTTTGTATGGCCCCATCCAAGGTTTCATTCAGAGACAGCATGTCTGAAAGCAGAGGACTACTGATGTACACTCTCCCATTCATTCACAACGCTTTGGGAATCGTGTGTCATGTGTTAAGTGATAGATAGATAGATAGATAGATAGATAGATAGATAGATAGATAGATAGATAGATAGATAGATAGATAGATAGATAGATAGATACAGATAGATAGATAGATAGATAGATAGATAGATAGATAGATAGATAGATAGATAGATAGATAGATAGATAGATAGATAGATAGATCCCAACCACGACGCTACCTGCCTGGAGTTTGCATGTTCTCCCTGTGCCTGCATGGGTTTCCTCCGGGTACTCCGGTTTCCTCCCACACTCCAAAGACATGCTGGTAAGTTAATTGGATCCTGTCTAAATTGTCCCTAGTATATGAATGTGAGTTAAGTACCTTAAATAAATAAATAAATAAATAATAAATAAAATAGATAGATGATCTTTAGTTTTTTTTAAATTAGAATTAGATTGACACATAAATAAATAATGATATACTGTAGGTAATTATCTCTAATCCTATCCCTAGATAGGTAGATAGACAGACAAATAGTAGATCATTAGGTAGAAAGATAGTAGATCTTTAGATCTTTTTATGATAGATAGATAGATAGATAGATAGATAGATAGATAGATAGATAGATAGATAGATAGATAGATAGATAGATAGATAGATAGATAGATAGATAGATAGATAGATAGATAGATAGATATTTAGATAGATAGATATTTAGATAGATATATAGTAGATAGATCATTAGATAGACAATAGATTATTTAGTAGACATAAGATGATTAAATAGATATATAAAGATGAATGATTAGAAATTGATAGATAGAGTAGATCTTTAGATAGATACATAATAGATAGATAAATATAAATATAGCAATACAGTAGATCTTTAAATAGATACTAGATAGATAGATAGATAGATAGATAGATAGATAGATAGATAGATAGATAGATAGATAGATAGATAGATAGATAGATAGATAGATAGATAGATAGACAATAGATTATTCAATAGACATAAGATGATTAAATAGATAGATAAAGATGAATGATTAGAAATATAGAGATATAGTAGATCTTTAAATAGATACATAGATCTTTAGATAGATATATATAGTGGATAGATAGATCATTAGATAGACATACAATGATTAAATCGATTATAGATAAAGATGAATGATTAGAGATAGATAGATAGATAGATAGATAGATAGATAGATAGATAGATAGATAGATAGATAGATAGATAGATAGATAGAGTGAATCTTTAAATAGATACATTTTTTTTACTACAACCTTGCTCTCTATGGGTGTTCAGCATGAGGATTTTTCCAATACCCTGTGCACTCTTGTCGTTTTGTTCACCACCTAACTTGAGCCACCTTCACACTTTCTGGTTCCTTTTCACATTTCCACCATTTTACATTCATCTACCTTCCCACTGTGCAAGGTGCTTACCCCAACTTTCATTGGCACTACTTTACATGTGAGAACCTCACTATTTATACATTTTTTACAGATTTTGGGGTTATGCACCATCACCCAATACACCTGGAGGTTTCTATTCCGTGGGGGGCGTCTGCACTGCCTGTGTGTCCCATACCTGGGGTCCCAGGATGGGCTACCCCACAGGTCCCTGGTTTGAAGATACCGCATGTCTTGCTTTTTAGCTCCATGTAAATTTTTAGATTGGATACTTTCTCTCCTTTTTATGTTACATATTTATATCATCCCTGAAGTATACCCTTGGATTCATTGGTACCTAAGTCTTCTTTTAGACATGCTGACGCATTCGCCCCTGAAGATACCATGAAACGCATCGGGCCTATGTAGGATGCAGTCATGACTTTTATTTACCATGTTCCCTTTTTCTATTTCCACAGTATATCTGTTACTATATACCAATTGATCACATGGAGCCTTGTATACCAGTAACGGGCATGTGATTGTTTTACCTTTTATGTATGTACATACAGTTGTGCTTATAAGTTTACATACCCTGGCAGAATTTATGATTTCTTGGCCATTTTTCAGAGAATATGAATGATAACAAAAAAAACTTTTCTTTCACTTATGGTTAGTGTTTGGTTGAAGCCATTTATTATCAATCAACTGTGTTTACTTTTTTAAAATCATAATCACAACAGAAACTACCCAAATGACCCTGATCAAAAGTTTACATACCCTGGTGATTTTGGCCTGATAACATGCACACAAGTTGACACATAGGGGTTTGAATGGCTATTAAAGGTAACCATCCTCACCTGTGATCTGTTTGCTTGTAATTATTGTGTGTGTATAAAAGGTCCAAAAGTTTTTGGACTCCTGACAGACCCTTGCATCTTTCATCCAGTGCTGCACTGACATTTCTGGATTCTGAGTCATGGGGAAAGCAAAAGAATTGTCAAAGGATCTGCAGGCAAAGGTAGTTGAACTGTATAAAACAGGAAAGGGATATAAAAAGATATCCAAGGAATTGAGAATGCCAATCAGCAGTGTTCAAACTCTAATCAAGAAGTGGAAAATGAGGGGTTCTGTTGAAACCAAACCACGGTCAAGTAGACCAACTAAAATTTCAGCCACAACTGCCAGGAAAATTGTTCAGGATGCAAAGAAAAACCCACAAAACTTCAGGTGAAATACAGGACTCTCTGAAAACATGTGGTGTGGCTGTTTCAAGATGCACAATAAGGAGGCACTTGAAGAAAAATGCGCTGCATGGTTGAGTCACCAGAAGAAAGCCATTACTACGCAAATGCAACAAAGTAACCCACTTACAATACATCAAACAGCACAGAGACAAGCCTCAAACCTTCTGGCACAAAGTCATTTAGAGTGCTAAGACCAAAATTGAGCTTTGTGGCCACAACTATAAACATTTGGAGAGGAGTCAAGAAGGCCTATGGTGAAAGGTACACCATTCCTACTGTGAAACACTGAGGTGGATCGCTGATGTTTTGGGGATGCGTGAGCTACAAAGACACCGGAAATTTGGTCAAAATTGATGGCAGTATGTTATCGAAAAATACTGGAGGAACATTTGCATTCATCAGCCAGGAAGCTGCGCATGGGACGTACTTGGACATTCCAACATGACAATGATCCAAAACACAAGGCCAAGTCGACCTGTCATTGGCTACAGCACAATAAAGTGAAGGTTCTGGAGTGGCCATCTCAGTCTCCTGACCTCAATATCATTGAGTCACTCTGGGGAGATCTCAAACATGCAGTTCATGCAAGACAACCCAAGAACGTTTGATAAGGGTCATTTGGGTAGTTCCTGTTGCCATTATGATTTAAAAAGAGTAAACACAGTTGATTGATAATAAATGGCTTCAGCCAAACACTAACCATGAGTGAAAGAAAAGTTTTTGTGTTATCATTCATATTCTCTGAAAAATGGGCAAGAAATCATAAATTCTGCCAGGATATGTAAACTTGTGAGCACAACTGTATATTATATGTTTTCGTGATTTGTACATATGTAAATTTCACATGTAAACCTTATGTGCTAGACATACTTTTTGACAATAAATACGTTTGTACATTTCCCCCAATGTTCTGTCATATGCTTCATTTAAAGTCCTGAACTTTTCCCCTTTGTAAATGGATAGAGTATATTATATAGATATAGTAGATAGATAGATAGATAGATAGATAGATAGATAGATAGATAGATAGATAGATAGATAGATAGATAGATAGATCTTTAGACAGATATAAAGTAGATAGATAATGTAATGATAGATAAATAGATGATCATTAGCATAGGCGTGCGCACAGGGTGTGCCAGGTGTGCCCGGGCACACCCTAATCACCCCATGTGCATTAGCATTATCCAGGGACAACACCAAGTGGGTAGTTGGGGGCGCCAGAGGCCAGTGTAAATGCCCCCATTATATTAAAGGCTAGGTTCAACAGTAGGAAAACGTTACACCCGTATTTAGGGCGTAACGTAATATGCTCCCAATCAACTGTCTCCCACCACCAGAGCCTCCTTTCTGCGATAGCAGGTGGTGTTCGTGTGTATTTGAGATTTGGGGTGCACACCCTAATACAATAGGCTGCGCACACCTATGATCATTAGATAGACAATAGATTATTCCATAGACATAAGATAATTAAATAGATAGATCACAATGAATCGATAACTAAATAATGATATACTGTAGGTAATCACCTCTAATCCTAACCTTAGATAGATAGATAATAGATGATAAACATTTATCCAGGTAAGTAAATGTGTAGTGTACTTTGGAAAGCAGGACAAACCCACATATAAAAGCCCACCTTCCCTGTGTCAGGGTGACAGGTACACTTTATTGTGACATATTTCTCAGGTCGCACTTTTCTTTATGTAAAGAGGATTTGAAAGCAAACGGAAAGGTTGGGGTCTGAGAGAATACGTCTCGCTTTAAAAGTCAGGTCTTAAATAAAACACAGTCAAGCTGTGACCGTTCTCGGCTCAAGATCTTCTCGGCAGCCTTAGACAATGGCTTCATCTTATATTTATAACAGACAAACAGAGAGAAGGGGAAGTGAAGAGACGAATGCCATTCTGGAAAGGACAGGGGATGCAGCAGATGTTCCACTTAATCATGACGTATGTGGAGCAGGCATGAGGATGTTCTTGATCTTGGACTTGAGGGTCTCTGGGGGAAGGGATGATGAGTTCAGAGCCAGGAGGTAGATAACCAGGTGTGCAGCTTAGTGCTGCGTACACACGGTCGACCACGCCCCCTAAAACGTCACAGTCCCAGCATGCCCAGGGACTGTGACATCAAAAGGGGGCGGGGTCTCCGCCTATATAAGTCACAACGCAGCCCTCGGAGACCAGTCCAGCCGGAGAGAGCGTCGTGTCAACATCTGGAGAAGAGAAGAGAAGAGAAGAAGCCCAGCAGCTCAGAAGTCCGGACCTCTGCTGGCAAGAGAGCTACCTGAACACAGCAGAGGAGCCGGCCGAAGAACTGGAACACCGGGAGAAGGGAGCGGAGAAGAACCAACCGGACGCCGGGAGAAGATGAAGCGGAGGGACCCCCGAAGCCGGAAGAAGATCCCCCCCCCGGAGCTGTTTAATAAAATATTTTAAAAACCTGTGTAGTGTGTTTTATTACTTACACGTTTTTCCTAGGTAAATGGGTAGGGGTACCATGTACCCCATACTCATTTACATAGGGTGGGGGGCCGGGATCTGGGGGCCCCCTTATTAAAGGGGGCTCCCAGATTCCGATAAGCCCCCGCCCGCAGACCCCGACAACCAACGGCCAGGGTTGTCGGGAAGAGGGCCTTGTCCTCATCAACATGGGGACAAGGTGCTTTGAGGTGGGGGGGGCCCGCAGGGCACCCCCCTCCCCCAAAGCACCCACCCCCCATGTTGAGGGCATGCGGCCTGGTACGGTTCAGGAGGGGGGGGGGGCGCTCGCTCGTCCCCACCCCCTTTCCTGACCGGCCAGGCTGCGTGCTCGGATCGGGGTCTGGTATGGATTTTAGGGGGGACCCCACGCCGTTTTTCGGCGTAGGGGCTTCCCTTTATAATCCATTCCAGACCTAAGGGCCTGGTATGCTCCGCGCTCGCCGCAATAGGAAAATTTGTTTTTCCTATTGCAGCGAGCGCGAGATGCAATACCCTGCCCTCGTGTCGTATCTGGTCCGTCGGACCAGCATACACACGAGCGGGCTTCCCGTCGGACCAGCACACACACGAGCGGACTTTCCGCCCGAAACTGAGTCCGACGGAAAGATTTAAAGCTTGTTTCAAATCTAGGTCCGGCGGGCTTTTGGGAAAAAGTCCGCCGGAAAAGTCCGCCGCCGCCTACACACGGGCGGATTGTCCGGCACACTCTGGTCCGCCGGACCAAGTATGCCGGAAAGTCCGACCGTGTGTACGCGGCATAAGAGTTGTCTAGACTTGATCTTTCCTCATTTTTAAAGGATAACTTTGGTTTTGTTAAAATCGATACATAAGATGCTGTGCAGCTTTTTTTCCCCCATTAAATCCACACAAAAGTAATATTTTACTTATAGCTGGTGTTGGGTGAGCTGAGTCAGCCCCCGATAAAAATGTGAAAGTCATAGGCCATGCAAGGTAAAGCAATAGGTTAACTCTAAAGTCCAACTCCAGGTCAATTCTTTTAAAGCCCAGTTATACCCTCATTATTTTTTACCTCCCATTCAAGTCTAATGCAGCCAGTAATAAATATGGGGCTCTGTTTCTTTTACTGATAAATGTAGCAGCAAAGGTAAAAAATATCCTGTTCTGCCAGCACATAGGAGAGTCGGACCATGCATCTGTCACACAAAGCAGTGACCCGGCCTCTCAGCGGTCTGACATGTCCCCTGAACACTGCTTTAATCAATAAGTCCCTCTATTGGAGCAGTGTTCAGGGAGCACATCAGACCAGTAAAGAGCTGGGCCTCTGCTCTGTGCAAGAGAGCCACAATCCAACTCCCTTATGTGCTGCTAGCATGGGGTGGGTAATGGTATAGCCCTTCCTTTCACTTTAACCCAGAGGACGGAGGACAAGTTGTAAATGAAGGGCATTATGGGCCCACCCCTGAGGTGCGCTGATCTTAGAGTGTACTGATGCTAAAAGCCATTCTTTCCATGACTGAGGACTGCCCACCATTGGAGACGGTCAGGAGAGGAGCTAAGCACTGGCCAGCAGACATCTGTAAAAAGTAAGTATTTTAGGAAAAAGCAATACAAACTGTACATGGGGGGGGCACAGAGGGGGAGTACAGAGTCCAGAGTTGGGTTTTAACAGTAGTCCCATCTGCACATATTATCCCTTTCACACTCTCGCTGCTCCATTTAGCCCCTGGAAATAAGGACACATTTTTAGTACTTCTGGGTATGAGGGAATATGTGATTTCCCTAACTTCATCACATTCTGGAATATGTGATTTCCCTAACTTCATCACATTTTGCAAAACTGGAGCTTGGTGATTGGCTGCTCAGACACTCACCACTGTCACGTGGAGATGTGGGGAGAATGCCAGCTCTGTTTAAGCTCCAAGTCACAACTTGGACCTACATGGGGGTTCCTCTCTTCACTACGCAGGTGGTGGGGAAATTATTAAAGTGAACCTGTAGCCTTACCCTACATGGTCTGTGACTTTTTCTTTTTTGCTTACTTTGTGCTCTATAATTTGATCGGCATCCTACATTAATGACTGCTAAAATAGTCATCTCTTTGGAGGGTCTGTTCCTTTTAGTCAAGTCAGACCTAACTGGTAGACTGTGAGAGAGAAGCAGTCAAGTACAGTCCCTGTGCAGCACTACTAAGGAAGAAGCAGAGCCTGCCTATGTAATGGTTTAATTTATGTATAAATAAATAGCTACAAACTAAACAAAGAAGCATAAATTAACATTCACTGATGAAATTATTCACATTATTCTTATCAAATAAATATGGCATAAAAGTCTGTAGTGTGCTCTTAAGGAAGTGTTATAAAGGAGACCGGTGATTCTACAATCCTGAAGTCTGCACTGGCCTCATTAGAGAGCTGATCCTCTGAGTTCTGTGGACCATCTTGAAGCTTTTTCTGGATCTGATCTAACAAGTATTGAACTCTTTCTTCCTCCCTCCTTCTGTAAAACGTGGCAGAGATCTTTCGGCACAAGCGTTGGGCGTAGGCTTCCAAAAAGACCATAGCAAATAAAACGCAGTAGATGAGGCCAATTGCTGCCATGGTGGAGCTCTCTGGTGGGCTTGCCGGGCGATTACAGTGTGGGGAAAAAAACGTCACGTTCAACTCATGTACTCGGGAATAGGTGACATGCTTTATATTGAAAACTCGTAAGAAGGTCACCTACAAACACAAAAGGTATAAATGACAATTTATAGCAAACACACATACTCTTCAAGAAAGCGCTGTTTGATTGTAACTAAATAGTGGCCGTCTGCACACCAACTTCCTGTTGCATTAATGTAAAAGAAAAGGGTAAAAGATGGCTTCAGCACCTGTTCTCCGCCAGAAAATGCCCTAGCGTCCAGTGGGATTAAACAATGACCTATCTTGGTGCCCTTTGGAGGATTAGTGCCCCATCGCTGTCAGTGGAAGGAATAGTGCCCCATTGTTGGTGTCATTTGGAGGAATAGTGTACCATCATCTGTGTCAATGGCAGGAATTCTGCCCCATCATTGGTGTCAGTGGAAGGATTTTTCCCCACTCTTTGGTGTCAGTGGGAGGAATTGTGCCCCATTGTTTGTGTCAATGGCAGGAATTCTGCCCAGTCATTGGTGTCAGTGGGAGGAATTGTGCCCTTTTGATGGTGGGGGAAATTTTGCTCCATCATTGGTGTCAGTGGGAAAAATTTTGCCCCATCATTGCTGTCAGTGGGAGAAATTCTGCCCCATCATTGATGTCAGTGAGAGAAATTATGCCCTTTCATTGGTGTCAATGGAGGGAGTAGTGTCCCATTGTTGGTGTCAGTGGGAGGAATTGTGGCCCAAGGGCTGGATAAAAGCAATCAAAGGGCCCCACTTGGCCCCAGGGCTGCAGTTTGGAGACCCCTGGCATAGAGTATGACGACCATTGCTCTCATCTCTGTCTGAAAATGCTTGGCTGTCATCCTGGTGCTTTTGTTTCAATACTTTGATTCAAAACACAAGAGCAAGCAGTAAATAAGGACACTTCAGACACTTCTCCAACCTTCCTGATTTGCATACTTGTCCTGGGCCGGTAAATCAAAAGATTAAAGGCAGCAGGTCAGAATAACAGCTATGTAAGGTTTCTCTTATGATATCCTGTAATAATAATTACATGTTAATATAAAGTTTTTGTTCACAGTCAATAAATAACCTTCTCCAGTGCTGATCACATGATTAAATGTCTAGGGCTTTGGTCACATGATCTTAGCCTAGGGCTTTGGTCACATGATCTTTGCCAAAAATGGAGGCTCAGCCATTCTAAACATGAATGCTCCCCTTCAATAGAGATCAGATGGTCCAGTGCCTAGACATTTTTATTAGATATTTCTGTCAAAATGGTATTATTTTAATGATACTTACATCTGCTTGATATTTCAAATCAAACGACACTTGTAGAGACGGTAGACTATCCACCCATTGGCTAACGGCTACAGTAAACTGGAAGACTATGTGGTCCGTGGTTATAATCAGCACCGTTAGTAGGACAAACAGCAAAATCACCAGACAGCGGAACAAGCTGGCCCCAAGCTCCTTCTTGGACATCTTAAAACCTGTTGATTTGATCAGTTTAATCGAGGAGACACTGGCCAGATTTGATACTTTCTTCTTCTTGGCCAGCTGCTCCAGCTGACTTGTAATGTACTTGTTGTCAAACTTGATGTTGGTTAAGTAGCTTCGTAAGTACCAAGTCGCACCTACCAGCGTGTAGATGATGAAAAGCCCAGCCATAACTCTATTGGCCGTAAGCATGATACCCTTAAAAAGTGATTCTACAGTTTCAAAGTTGACCTTCAGCCTGTTCCCCGCTTGAGCTATCACATTAGATACTGCAGAGGCATTGACTTGGGGTACAATGTTGACCTCTGGCGCAAACTTTCCACTCAGTTTCGCCATGATGTAGGTGGTATCCGTCACCAGGTTGTTCACATCATGAGCAAGATCTGTGAAGCTTTCGGTGGAGTTTAATATTTGCTCTGTAGAGTGCTGAGAAATGCAGCGGAATATCTGAAAGATGGTTTTGAGGTTTTGTAAGATATTAGGAATGATGTTCAGAGCTATGACCATGAAACAGGTCGACAGCAATAATCGAGAGCCTTGTTTGGTGCCAAGAGTTGGGATCATGATGGTCAACATGCAACGAATGGGGTGAACAAGGACGAGGAGTCCCCAGAGTAGAAGGGCCGAGATGGTAGACAACACGAAGGCAGGAAAATGATCATAGCGTAGGGAATGAAATAACCAGGTGAAAAGAAAAATTCCAGATAAAGATGACATAATGGAACACGTTAGGACCAGCAGTAAGGTTTGCCTCCAGTCTCTTGGCACAGGAAGGGAATATGCCTCAGAAACTTCCAATGCAAAGGCATGGACTCTTGGATAGATGGCAGTCTGAAAATATGCCCAGCCTGATCTGTAAGGTATAAAGAAACACGTATTACAAATCCATGGCAAGTTAAAATTGTTTCCTATAAAGTATATGTATTTCTACTAAGGATATCGCACACTGGTAACTACGCCATCTTTACACCCATCCTTAACTGCTGGAACAGCTAAGTGCCGGCTCGAGGGCACTTTTAAATGTGAGTTTGTATTTACTTCTTTTATTTGGCTAAAATAAACAGCTTTTTAAACTTATTGCGCAATGATCGCTGTTTATATATTTTCTATGAGGAAAACTAAGGCTCATATGTAGCGCATTGGGGACAGCACATATACGAACCAGGTGGAGTGGTTATCCCTATTAATGAACCGAAGGCGCATTGTTCATTAAACATCTGGTGAGTGGCCAATCCATATGGTGGTGGTTTGTCACGGAAGTGGTGATTATGTCATGATGAATCACGGATAACAAATGTAAACTTGAAGGAAGGCTGCACAGTAACCTTTGAAATCATTGCACATTGCACTTTGCGCATGGACTTTGGATACTATATAATTTTTTGGGATATTTTTCAATATTTTTATTATATTTATTTTATTTTTCTTTTGTTTGTTTTTGCGAAATTCACATGTTAAAATTCATATACACGTGAATGTGGGGATTTTTCCGTATGCTGGAACATTTTGAATTTTGTGTTATGTTTTGTTGTATATATTGATGCTTATGGAAACATTATTAAATTAAGGTATATGTTTGCACACATAATGTGCACATAATGCTAAACGGAGTGGTGTATTGCAAATAGAGTAGCGCACTCAACACACATATTAATAATTTCTACTAAGGATTCGTCTGTTTGCCTGGAGTATATTTTTATAATCCTATTCAGATATAGTGTAATTTAAACATACCCAAAAATTTTCCAAAATCTTTCCAATTGTAATAAATGGACCTTTTTAAAGCATTAGTCCACATTAAACTGAAAACACCATTTAAGGAAGTAAGACCTAGATAACATTAAAGGAAATGGGGAAGCTACTGAGACTTTTTAGACACCCAAAGTAAATACCAAATGTTTTAATAAAAAGTTACAAAGCCCTTATAAACCTCATAAGATTAAAAAGTCGCCCCCAAAGGGCTACATAAACACAAGAAAAAAGTACATATGCAAAGATAAAAATCACAAAAAATGGTATTGAACCATCACTTAAACCATATCCATGGTACTCCAAAGGGAGTGCCAGATGTACAAAATACCTCAACGCATTTCAACTTTTCAATAGCATGTGTCTTCCTCAGGGGGGGTTGGTATCACTAACTGCTTATCAAACAATTGTACATCAAAGAACAGGAGATAGGTAGAGTGTCTTTAATCAAATAACCTCCAGAGATATACCCAAGACTGCACAAAGGATAACAATAGGCTGTGCAATGACATTCGATCCAACGTCTGGGCTCCCACAGAAAAAATGGAGTATAAACATTCCAAGAAAGGTTAATATATGGAAATCCACCAGATGGAAGTAGATCCCAGAAAGCCAAAGGTAAAAGACCCCTCTACCTCTACTATTCTTGGCGATAGTACTTGTGCCTAGTTTGTCTCTTACCTTTGGCTCTCTGGGATATGGTTTAAGTTAGTGTTTCTCAACTCCAGTCCTCAAGGCGCCCCAACAGGTCCTGTTTTCAGGCTTGCCATTATTTTGCACAGGTGATTTGATCAGTTTCACTGCCTTAGTAATTACCACAGCCGTTTCATCTAAGGGAAATCCTGAAAACATGACCTGTTGGGGCGCCTTGAGGGCTGGAGTTGAGAAACACTGGTTTAAGTGATGGTTCACTACCATTGTTCGTGATTTTATCTTTGTATATCTTGTGTTTATGTAGCCCTTTGGGGTGACTTTTTAATCTTATGAGGTTAATAAAGGTTTTGAAACTTTTTATTAAAAAAATTAGTATTTACTTTGAGTGCCTAAAAAGTCCAGGTATCTTCGTGGTTTCCTTTAATGTTATCATTGGTTGGGGATGTCGGAACAAATATTTTGGGGTCTGATGTAGGAACTTGTATTTATGAAGTAAGACCTAGACTGAATGACATATCTCCTTATTTTAGAGATTTCAGTAGCAACATGTTTACTTCAGTCCCCAGCTCAATCCATTTGCTGCAACCATTCCATGAGAGTCCTACTCCTAATATTCTATTTTTATCTTTTATATTATTGAAAATGAAGCAGGGCAAGTACCATCGTGAGGTATGGTTCATCTCACCAGTGTCCAACAAGTTAAATATAAAAAATGTTTTAAGTGGGCAACCCATTCATTTTTTTGATAGTTTTTTAACCCGTAGTTTAGGTTTCCTTCCACCTACTTTCTTGGGGAGATATTTTTTTTTTACTGTTAAGCTTTGATGAGTTAAGAGCAGTTTTTTTTTTCTCTAATAGCTTAATGTGTTTGTGCATTCTTTGTTTGTGTATGGGCAAAGAGCTGGCCGGAAATACATTAGTGTTTTGAAAATGCTCCAGGTAGAGGTTTTTTCAGTCTGTGTTTTGTACTGTAGCTTGATAAGTAGGGTATTCAGCATTAGGGAGGATTTTTTTCTATAGCTTAAAGGCTTCAGGAAGGTGACATCTAATGAGTCCAAATAAATAGGTCATTAAAAGGTGATTATATGAAGCTATCAAAGACTCTGTTTGTTTCATGTATGCATTGGCTCAGAATGGGATACATCACTTAAGGAGTAAATGTGTTTTAAGGGCCCATTCAAACCTACACATGCCAGTTTTGACTCATTATGCAGTGCAATGAATTGAATCTGATGATTTTTTTCCAGGGTTCAACGCACCAACAAGAGTACACCATATGGCCAAGGGTTTAAGCACACCTGACCGGCACACCTGTATGAGCTTATTGGACATCCTGTTCCAAGATCATGCCCCTATTGCTCCCTTTGCATTATTAACAGCCTCAACTCTTCTGAGAATTCTTTCCTCAAGATTTTGGAGTGGTGTTTGTGTAACTTTGCAGCCATTTTTCAGGTCAGGTACTGATGCTGTATGAGAAGGCCTGGTTCACCATCTGCATTTGTGAAGTCAGGTACTGATATTGGATGAAAAGACATGGATTGCCATCTGAATCCCGAAAGTGTTCAGTAGGGTTGAGGTCAGGGCTCTGAGCAGGACTTACAAATTCCTCCACCCCAAACTCATCAAACCATGTCTTTATGGAACTGGCTTTGTATACAGGGGCACAGTCATCCCGGAACAGAAAATGGTCTTCACCAAACTTTTACCACAAGGTTTGAAAACTACAGTTGCCTAAAATGTCTTATGCCCCGTACACACGGTCGGACATTGATCGGACATTCCAACAACAAAATCCATGGATTTTTTCCGACGAATGTTGGCTCAAACATGTCTTGCATACACACAGTCGCACAAAGTTGTCAGGAAAATCCGATCGTTCTGAACGCGGTGACATAAAACACGTACGTCGGGACTATAAACGGGGCAGTGGCCAATAGCTTTTGTCTCTTAATTTATTCTGAGCATGCGTGGCACTTTGTGCGTCGGATTTGTGTACACACGATCGGAATTTTCGACAGCGGATTTTGTTGCCGGAAAATTTTATAGCAAGCTCTCAAACTTTGTGTGTCGGAAATTCCTATGAAAAATGTGTGATGGAGCCTACACACGGTCGGAATTTCCGACAACAAGGTCCTATCACACATTTTCCATCGGAAAATCCGACCGTGTGTACGGGGCATTTGTATGAACCCTTCACTGAAACACAAAGACTGAATCCTTTGGAGGGGGGTCCACATTCTTCTGACCATATAGTACATGTGTAATGGCTGGTTGTCCACAAATTTTTAGCTCTTGCGTATGTTACATATTTTTAGCCAATGCACTTCACCACAATTAATATCTATGCATTATAGTTCATTAAAGGTTCTGATACACTGTTTAGAATTCTAAATGGGATGCTCCTCCCATCTCCGGAAACACATTTCTAACTCATGGCAACATGCATAGGTATGAATCCATCCAAAAAAGTTCAGCTATCCGAAATATATACAGGTATATTTCAGTTCTGAGTCAAGGCAGGCAGTTGGAATCACCAGCTGACTTCTTATCCATCTTTTGGCCCTGACCTTCTGCAGTTGTCTTAAGGATGCTCAGCGCCTGAGGGGATATAAGAAACCAGTGGGGTGTCTCAGGCTGTCAGCTTCCACCTATAACTGATTTGACCATTATGGGTGACCCATTAAAGGTCAGTCAATGCAAAAATGATTCTTATAAGTGATGCTTAGTGGGCTGAGTCAGCTCCCCCTTCCTATATATCCGGAACGTTCCAACAGTGAGACCTTCCTGCCAAAATTGCTGATTCTACTCCTGTCAATCTGGGAGTTTTGGGTGTCCCTGCCCACCTCTGTGTGTCCCAGATCCTCCTGATATGTTTTCCATAATATAAAATAAAATTCCGATGGGCATAGTGGGATCCCCTATAATGGGAATAAGTGTGCGGACCCAGGAATTCACCAATTTTCTGCCATAACTTATCTAGGTTTACTATAGAGGAAAGTGGGTTAATCTTTATAATTACAGTGTAGGGCATACAATTCCACTATTTATTTTTTCACTAAAAAAACATAACAGCTGTGTCATCACTTCTGAGGAATGGCATAACTACACACTAAAGACTATAAAACAACAAAATCCTATTAGCGCAACTAATATATACGGTGAAAAATATACAAAAGTATAAAAATATAAATAACGGTGAGTGATATCGCAAAAATACCCCCAAACCTGGCTGATGCTGGCACAGATACCTTGTTCACTTCACATAAATAATAAAAAATAACAAAACAGTGCTGCGCTGCCTAAATTACAAACTGAAATCGCTAAATATTAATACTCACAAGAATAAGTGATTAACTTGCAAAATTTAGCAAGATACAAAGTGCACCATCAATTATTCATATAGAGAGGGTCCTCCCCCCAACAGTGTTCCCTGGGTTGGGAGATTATACAATAAAAAACATTCAAATAATAACACAAATAAAGTGAAAAAAGTCCATAACAGTCCTCAAAAATCTTCCAAACAAAAATACCACCAAAAAGTGCAAATAATTCTAAAGTGCTGGTGCTCTCCTCCACCTTAGTGTCCTAGTCGCTCACCTCAAATTCTGACCCCTGTTTTACCAGTAGGTCAGAAATAGCAGATTCCCTCTCAGGGAAAAAAAAGGGGGTCAGCCAGGCGTGGAGCTCCTATTCCATCCGTGCAGCCAAAGACTGATTGCCTGGCTGCCAACCAAATACGATAATCTCTCAATTGGATCCGGTGAACATAGGAATAAAAAGGCAAATCTAGTGCTCTCTGTATACCAAAGGATTTATTCCATAAATGAAATATTAAAAGTCAAGTGCCTCGTTTGTGAGTAACGTTTTAATATTTCATTTATGGAATAAATCCTTTGGTATATGATGAGCTCAACTCTAAGGGGTGTATTTCTAAAAAAATAAATAAATTGCAGAGCTATTTATCCTGGGAATTGAATGTTTCTAAGCTATTTTCTCTCCAGGTCAGATGTTCTTCATTAATAAGAATAGGATGAACCAGGTGAATGAATACCACTTTACGCCCACTAGACGGAGCTGATGATCATAGAAAATATTTGTTTAAAGCGTTTGTTACCCTAGCATTTCAAATTCCCAATATGTGCCTGCTGTAACATGTACTTGTAAGAAAAAGTATCCTGTTCTCTTTGTATTGCTTCCTTTATGTGAAATCCCTGGTGTTCCTGCCAGTCCCTCTGCTTTCCTATGAAAAACTGACCACACTAGGCATGAGAGCACATCGTGGTCAGTTCTATAGCTGTGCTGGGAGCTCAGCCTGCTCTCCTCCAATGATGAGACTTGTCCTGACACACACACCCCTGCACAGCCATTCACTGGGAAACTCAGTGTGCTACTGTTTCTCCTTCACCAGGTCTGATGCAGCTGAGAACCAAGGGAATGTGATCACTTTTAAAAAAGGGAAAAAAGGTATTTATAATCTTTTTTTATATCTATGCACAAATCTTTTGCCTTTCATTTGAATTTCAAACTGAATGGGTTGTTTTACAAGGTGATCATTTACAATCACTTTAATTATTAAGGTCGTCCGCGCCATCTGGTGGCAATAATGTAATATTTTCCAGATTCACTCTATTCCTACCCTGTTTCCCCGAAAATAAGACCTAGCGTGATTGCCGGTGATGGCTGCAATATAAGCCCTACCCCCCAAATAAGCCCTACCCCGTTTCCCCGAAAATAAGCCCTACCCTGAAAATAAGACCTACAAGGACTTTAACTAGGGCTTATTTGGAGGGTAGGGCTTATATTGCAGCCATCACTGACAATCACGCTAGGTCCTATTTTCGGGGAAACAGGGTATGTGCAAAGAACATCCAACCTGGAGAGAAAATAGCTTAGGAACTTTTGATTTTGTCAGCATTTGCACAGAACAAATGTACATGCAGTTTCACAGAATGAATAGCCCTGTGCATTTTTTTTTTAGAACCCACCACTTCTATCCCTTGGCCCCCCTGGGGCAAGCTGTCAACCTCTACATATTCTAGTTCCATCCAATCATCCCAATGGACATAAAGTCAAATGATGACATCACAGTTTCTTGATGGATCAGAAAATACATATAGATGTTAAATAAATGGGCAATTCAAGCATGGGAAAGTGACACCATTCTTGCTGTCCCATTAGGGATAAAAGAGATCCAGAACACCCATACCTTTTTTTTTTGGGTGGAGTTGGCCTTTAAGTCTTATACAGTTGATCTGACGAGACTTACCTGTATTTGGAGAGGATCCTGGTTGTAGTTGGAGTGTACGGTGGCATCGTGGAGAATATGTGTCAGTGTCAGCTGTTGTCTGAGCTGTCCCACAACATTATAAACTCACACACTTATTAGGAAGTTACAGGACACCCCTTCCCTGCTGACTTGGGAAATTTACTGAACCTACTACAGGAAAAACCCTCAAAGTTCTATCAAACTTATTTAGAAATGAATGAGAAATTTTGCATTCATTTAAAAAAAAAAAATAAGCGCAGACAGCATTATTTTCAATTACTGTTTTCTTTTACTCTCTCTGATCCTTACTCCTCTCCTTTTATCCTTTCCATTCTCAATCTCTTACCTTCCCTGGGCACTTCCATCCCATCCCCCCTGTCCAACACATTTACACACACCCCACTTCCCCCCAAAATTCCCTAGCCCCCTACCACACACTCCATATACAGTGGGGAAAATAATTATTTGATCCCCTGCCGATTTTGTAAGTTTGCCCACTTACAAAAAAAAATGAAGGGTCTATAATTGTTATCATAGATGTATTTTAAATGACAGAAACAGAATATCAACCAAAAAGCCAGAAAACACACACGATACAAATGTTATAAGTTGAGTTGCAGTTCAGTAAGTAAAATAAGTATTTGATCCCCTAGCACAGTGGTTCTCAACCTGGGGGTCTGGACCCCCTTTGGGGTCGAATGACAATTTGCCAGGGGTCACCAAATCCTGGGCTGTTCCTGAAGCCTGCGCCGCTCTCCCAGCCTTTTCGCAGCCACCCATTCAGTTCACGGCATGGCTGGGGGGCAGAGACTAGAGGTCAGCTGACTGGTGAGGAATGTAAAGTGGGAGGGGCTGGAGGAGACCCCATCTCCTGATTTCAGCATAGGTGTCACTGCTGCGAGACACCACAAAGTAGGAGACACAGTGAGTAACACTACCTGTGATTAGAGTTGAAATTAAAAGTCCCCACTACAGTTCTTAGATCAGCAGATGACCTTGATCAAGAGAACCTAAGTTGGCTGATCAGAACTTCCCCCAGCACTGCCACTTATCCCACCCACCACCAGCACTGCCACTTATCCCACCCAACCCCACCCCCCCACCAAGGAGTAAGAGAAGGAATAAAAATAGAGAATACATGAAAGGGAGAGGAAAAGAGGGGGAGGAACAAATAAAAAAGGGAGAGAAAGAATAAGAAACATGGCTAGAGAGAGGGATGGGGGGAAAAAACAGGAAATTACGATAGAGAGAGATAAAGGGCAAAGAAAGGAGAACAAAGAATGGTACATCTTAAAATGTACCATAAGGGGGTTTAATACTGTACGAGTGGAAGGGACTCAGGGAGCGCTAAATGTCCCTGGGTTAGAGGAGAAAATTACTCGTCTTGCCTTGGGTGCTGACAACCCACGCTACAAAAATAATTTTTCTGTTAGGGGTCCCCACAACTTGGGAAATGTTATCAAGGGGTCACAGCACTGGAAGGGTTGAGAACCACTGCCCTAGCAAAACAACACACTTGTTGGAGAAACCCTTGTTGGCAAGCACAGAGGTAAGACGTTTCTTGTAGTTGGTGACCAGGTTTGTACACATCTCAGGAGGGATTTTGGTCCACTCTTCTTTACAGATCTTCTCTAAATCCTTAAGGTTTCTTGGCTGTCGCTTGGCAACTCGAAGTTCCAGCTCCCTCCATAAATTTTCTATAGGATTAAGGTCTGAAGACTGGCTAGGCCACTCCATGAACTTAATGTACTTCTTCTTGAGCCACTCCTTTTTTGGCTTGGTGGTATGCATTGGGTCATTGTCATGCTGGAAGACCCATCCATGACCATCTTCAGTGTTCTGGCTGAGGGAAGAAGGTTCTCAACCAAGATTTTACAATATATGGCTCCATCCATTGGCCCCTCAATGCGGCAAAGTCGCCCTGTACCTTTAGCAGAGAAACAGCCCCAAAGCATGATGTCTCTACCTGTGTGCTTGACTGAAAGAATAGTGTACTTGGGGTCAAAGTCAGAATTTTTCTTCCTCCATACACGACGAGTTAATGCCAAAGAGCTCAATTTTGGTCACATGTGACGCACTTTTTCCTAATCCTTCTCTGAATCTTTTAGATGTTCATTGTCAAACTTCAGACGTGTGCCTTCTTGAGGGGGACCTTGTGGGAGCTGCAGGATTTCAATCCATGGCGGCGTATTGTGTTACCAATGGTTTGTTTGGTGACTGCGGTCCCAACTGCCTTGAGATCATTCACAAGCTCCTCCCGTGTAGTTCTGGACTGATCCCTCACTTTTCTCATGACTGTTCTTACCCCATGAGGTGAAATCTTGCATGGAGCTCAAGACTGAGGGCGATTGATGGTTATTTTGTATTTCTTCCATTTGCGAATAATCACTCCAACAGTTGTCTTCTTCTCACCAAGCTTATTCCTAATGGTCTTGTAGCCCATTCCAGCCTTGTTCAGGTCTACAATCTTGTCCCTGACGTCCTTTGACAGCTCTTTGGTCTTGCCCATGATGGTGAGGTTTGAATGGAAGAAAGAGATTCTGTGGACAGGTGTCTTCTATACACATAACGAGTTGTCATTAGGACCACCTTCTTAAATTGACAGGACTAATCTGTGTACCACATGAGCACATACTGTAGCCAGTCTGTGGGAGCCGGAATTATTGTTGGTTGGTAGCGGATCAAATACTTATTTTACCGAACTGCAACTCAATTTATAACATTAATATCAAGTGTTTTTTTTTTGGTTGATATTCTGTCTCTATCATTTAAAATACACCTATGATAACAATTATAGACCCTTCATTTCTTTGTAAGTGGGCAAACCTACAAAATCTGCAGGGGTCAAATAATTATTTTCCCAACTGTAGTCCTCCTCTAGGGGGGCCCCTACCTCCTACTCGATAGCCAGTGCAAAAAAAAAAAATGCATAGCTTTTCAACAAGCAAATGTGCTTGTACGTTCACCCTGTGAAAATGGGGCAAAATCGAATGTTCTTTCATTCTCTCTACAGGACGAATGTTATTGTTATTCATTCGTAAAAAAAAAATTGAGTCGTTCAGGAAAATACCACATTATGGCCACTAGGTGGCGTTAGGAACATAAGGTGATTAATGGTTAGTTCTTAGGGAATGCACCAGTTTTTGCTGTTGTTGTTACTTTTTCTTTGTATTTATATTGCATCACTATGTTCTTTTTCAGACTAAGTGATATGGGGGTTCTGAAAGGGAATAGTGCTCTGGAAATCTGTGGTCCGTGGGTAGAGGTGGATCTCCTGCATGCCAGTTCCAGTCTTGTTTTAGGACCATCACTTGGTAGAGCCAGCAGCGTGGGACCAGTGAAGTGAAACCAGTGAAGCCTGTCCTCTCATCCTTCAGGTAAGAAGCCAAAGAAACCTGTTTTTTAACTCTCTGTGTTGACAGCCTTTTGTTTGCTTCACGCGGGATTTCCAGTCCTGTACAAGCCTATGGACTTGAAAAAGGTCAACTGCAAGTTAAACGCACCTGTCAATGAATTCTGAAGGATCTCAGAAGCTTCTGAAACTGAGACCATGGACGCAGGACCTAAAGCAAGTTCAATGCAGATCAGAAGGAGATCGACTGCAGTGTCAGATCCACCTGTCAATGAATTTTGAATGATCTCAGAAGCACCAAACTGACGCCATTGACATAAGCCCAGAGCCCATCCACACAGGCCCCTACAGATAATATAGGAATGATCATACCTAGGAAATTTAATTGGGGCGTTGCAATCAATTTGAAGCAATGGTTTAATGGCACACTATGTGGCCAATTGTGGGGATAAAAGTGCTGTGGTTTAACCGGTTCCCTGACCGACTCACGCACATTTACTGCGGCACAGTGGTACCGCTGCGCGAAATCCCGTACATATACAGGGTTCCCTTTATGAGCCACGAGAGGGCGCGCTGTACGGCGGGGGACTCAATGCGCGTGGCCGGCGGTCGTGATTGCCGCTGGCCATGCATGATCGTGTGCATGAGAGCCAGGCACAGGGATTTGTGAGTGTAAACACACAAATCCCTGTGCTATCAGGGGAGAGGAGACATATCGTTTGTTCCCACTAAGTAGGAACAACGATATGTCTCCTCCCCTAATCAATCCTATCCCTATACAGTTAGAACACACTGAGGGAACACACATTTAACCCCTTGATCGCCCCCTAGTGTTAATCCCTTCCCTGCCAGTGACATTTACACAGTAATCAGTGCATTTTTATAGCACTGATTGCTGTATAAATGTCAATGGTCTCAAAAATGTGTAAGAAGCGTCCGATCTGTCCGTTGCAATGTCGCAGTACCGCTAAAAATCGCAGATCACCTCCATTACTAGTAAAAAAAGAAAAATTACTAAAAATGCCATAAATCTTTCCATAGTTTGCAGACGCTATAACTTTTGTGCAAACCAATCAATATACGCTTATTGTGATTTTTTTTTACCAAAAAAATGTAGAATATATATTGGCCTAAACTGATGAAGAAATTTGTTGTTTAAAAACATTTTTTGGGGATATTTATTATAGCAAAAATGTAAAAAATATTGTGTTTTTTTTTTTCAAAATTGTCGCTCTTTTTTTTGTTTATAGCGCAAAAAATTAAAACGGCAGAGGTGATCAAATACCACCAAAAGAAAGCTCTATTTGTGGGGACAAAATTTTGTTTGGGTACAGCATTGCACGACCGCGCAATTGTCAGTTAAAGCAGCGCAGTGCCAAATTGTAAAAAGTGTTCTGGTCAAGAAGGGGGTAAAATCTTCCGGGGCTGAAGTGGTTAAAAGTGACAGGCCTGTAGAGCATTTAGTTATATCGTCTTCTACACAAATAGTACTGACTTGACAATACGAGGGCAAAAAAGGACCCTATATAACAATCTGTGGTGTACAAAAGAGCAATGGTTAGAATACATGGGCAACAAATGAGCAATCATGACAGTGTAGTGTAGTGGACAGTGTAGTGTAGTGGTCATCAACCTCGTCCTCAGGGCCCACTAACAGGCCAGGTTTTATGTATTACCTTGGGGAGATGCAGACTAGAATACTGCAATCACTGAGCAGCAAATGAGATCACCTGTGATGAATTTCAGTTATCTTGTAAACCTGGCCTGTTAGTGGGCCCTGAGGACAGGGTTGATGACCACTGGTGAAGTGGACAGTGTAGTGGGAAGAGTAGTATAGTGGTCAGTGTAGTGGACAGTGTAGTGGACAGTGTAGTGTAGTGGACAGTGTAGTGTCGTGGTCAGTATAGTGTAGTGAACAGGTAGGTCAGTGTAGTGGACAGGTAGGTCAGTGTAGTGGTCAGTATAGGAATCAGATAGGTTAGTGTAGTGGTCAGGTAGGTCAGTGTAGGAATCAAGTAGGTTAGTGTTGTGGTCAGTGTAGGAATCGGGTAGGTCAGTGAAGTGGACAGGTAGGTCAGTGTAGAGGTTAGTGTCATGGTCAGTGTAGGAATCAGGTAGGTTAGTGTAGTGGTCATTGTAGTAGACAGGTTGGTCAGTGTAGTGGTCAGTGTAGGTCAGTGTAGGAATCGGGTAGGTCAGTGTAGTGGTCAGTGTAGGTCAGTGTAGGAATCGGGTAGGTCAGTGTAGTGGACATGTTGGTCAGTGTAGTGGTCAGTGTAGGAATCAGGTAGGTCAGTGTAAGCGTCAGTGTAGTGGACAGTGTAGGAATCAGTTAGTGTAGTGGTCAGTATAGGAATCAGGTAGGTCAGTGTAAGGGTCAGTTTAGGTCAGTGTAGGAATCGGGTAATGTAGTGGTCAGTATAAGAATCAGGTAGGTTATTGTAGTGGTCAGTGTAGTGGACAGGTAGGTCAGTGTAGTGGACATGTTGGTCAGTGTAGTGGTCAGTGTAGGAATCAGGTAGGTCAGTGTAAGGGTCAGTGTAGGAATCAGGTAGTATAGTGGTCAGTATAGGAATCAGGTAGGTCAGTGTAAGGGTCAGTTTAGGTCAGTGTAGGAATCGGGTAGTGTAGTGGTCAGTATAAGAATCAGGTAGGTTATTGTAGTGGTCAGTGTAGTGGACAGGTAGGTCAGTGTAGTGGACATGTTGGTCAGTGTAGTGGTCAGTGTAGGAATCAGGTAGGTCAGTGTAAGGGTCAGTGTAGTGGACAGTGTAGGAATCAGGTAGTGTAGTGGTCAGTATAGGAATCAGGTAGGTTATTGTAGTGGTCAGTGTAGTGGACAGGTAGGTCAGTGTAGGAATCAGGTAGGTCAGTGTAGTGGTCAGTGTAGGAATCAGGCTGGTCTGCACTTTTGTACGATGGGAAGGGAATGCTAAAAGTCTGCAGGTTAGGGGGTGCAAATTACTTGGCTTGCACCGGGCGCTGACAACCCACGCTACGTCACTGTGTGTGTGTAAAGGCAGGCGTCCCAATACTTTTGATAATATAGTATGTGTATATGAGGGGCATACATCTAGGGTGCTATGTTTTTATGTTTGCATGGCTTTCCTCCAGCAGAACACAAACATCTGAGCACATAATCTGCTCTCCGCACAAAACTGGCCCTAGAAGTGTTTCAGTGTTGGCTGCACATAAGATGGTAAGCTGGACTAATGTGAAACAATCGCTGATTTCTGTATTTCCTGACAAACTGAGTGTTTTTACAAATATAACCTCTGACCACAAGTCAAGGTTTCAGCCCAGAACCTCAGAGCACACAGCAAAGCTCATAAAGAGAACCATTCATTCTTCATGTCCCTGCTATAGCTGCAGATAGATTGGTGCGCTGCTGCCATCTAGTGGACACTATACATTACATCACCTATATGTATTTCTTATAAAGTCACTCTTCTGTTATACATGCCATAGGAGAAGTTTAGTTCTCTTGGTTCACCTAATGGGATCCAAAGAATTTCTGTTATAAAGGACACATGGATTTGTCACTTGGATAGGAAATAATGGAAAACCTTTAATGGGACGCAAACAGCAAGACAAAGCTGTCAGGGGCTCTATCCGTCCTCTGTGCTTTTGTTGATATGCCCCCTCACTTCCTGACTTCAGGGACCATGTCACATACATAGCCTGCCAAAGGAGTTGTATGTCTGTCCATCCAGTCCTGAGATTTACACAGCCCAGCTAAGTGGATGACGCTGCAAACAGGTCAAGAATACAATGGCTCTTGCAATGCTCTACACTCCCAACCTGATGACTGGACAAACAGAGAGCAGAAGCATATTAATAAGGTCACCTTTCTGCTCCCTTTGCCTTCTCCTCCTATCAGCATGCTTCTTGTCGAACATATCCATGCAGCACACCTGATTGGCTCTAAGTGCTTCCTTCTGGGTGCTGTTGTACAGGGATAGCCAGAGACTGATTGAAAGACAAATTTTTATACTTACAATAGGTGCAATTATATTTAGTGTTGTAATAATAAATACAGAGCTGAAATCATTTGTATCCTTTGTTCAACCTTAAGCCCTCGTTCACATTGGAGCAATTTGTCATGCGATTTGACAGGTGCATGAAGCCGCACAGTTGTCTTCCAAGTCGCACCCGAAAGTCGCACTGACATGCGGCTTTGAAATTGTGAGATTTCAGATGAAGCCGCGCGATTTCAAAGCCGCAGTCAATGTGAACGGGGGGGCTTCTAAGGGAAGCCAAGTGACTGCGAATTCTCTCCCTCTAGTGGTGAATCTACAAATCACTATGATGCCATATTCAAGGAGCGTGCTTGTGCTCGCTATATAATCTACTTTGCATTTATACTTTGCTTTTGTAGTGGGTTGTTATTTTATTAATGGGATTTAAAAAGGAAACCACTTTTGTTATAATCAATAAAGTTTATTTCAAGTTTTACCCATCATTACAAACGCTATCACTTTCCCCAAGGTACTATCATTTAACACAACACATTATACACACACATAGCATTTTGCACGCTTGCATTAATAAATACAAAGGATCAGTGTGGAAATAAATGTCACCTGTAGATTTCATTGCTCTTCCCTGGGTATTAAATATAATATGGAGACAATTAAAAAAATGATTGCACCTTTATGATAAAAAAAAAAGTGGCTGATGAAGTGCCCACAGCCATAGGTTAATGATGGGGGGGGGGGGGGGGGTGAAGTAAATATGTCCTACACAACACAGTGAGCGATTGGCACTAAGTTTACTATGCTTCATTCATTCACTGTCCAGTGCAGCTGAGGCTGCAGGGAAAGGAACTGGGGAACCTCTATCCTCAGTCCTTTTCTCTGTCTCAAATGTGAGACATCAAGGCTGTTAAAAAAATGCACAAAAAAAAAGGGAGGAGGGCCCCTGTCATGTAGGCCCTGTGACTTCTAACAGCAGCTCTGGTTGTTAGTGTAACTTCTGCACTGGTGTGCGCAGCCTATTGCATTAGGGCAGTTGTCTCCAAACTGCGGCCTGGGGGCCAGATGCGGCCCTTTGCTTGCCTTTATACTGACATCAACAATGGGGGCATAATTCTTCACACTAACACCACCCACTGACACCAATGATGGGGTACTTGACCAGTGTAGATAAGAAGTCCAAACCTTCATATGACAGCCAGACCATTGTCATACTCCAGCCCTAACCCACTTAATGTTACCTACGATTAAAGAGACCACGCTTGAAATGGAGTATAAATGGCCATAGCAGCTTATATTACCAAATATTAAATATATAACATTATTTAACACATAACAAATCCCCAAATATCAGTCGCTCCACCTTGTGGTCTTTGACGGCACTTCCCAACTTAGCTATCTTCCACTTGTAAGCTGCGTCACCTTTTTACGTACTAGGCCTCCAGCCGTGACACACCAGCTCGGAGACAACCCATTACCCGCAGTGCAACCATTACCATCTTCCAGCTAAATCATGTTAACTGGAATACACCAGAGGGGCACATACCAGGATGAGTCCCCCACACTTCCATCTCGTAGGTTTTCTTGCCACCATCAAAGACCACCACTGCCACAGCTAACAAGGGTGTCCCCTTACCCTTGAGAGCCCCTCCACACCCTCAAGGCCCACTAAATCCCATCCTGCAACCCCAGGGACCATAAATGAATACCCACCGCAGACAGGTAAACACCATTGCTCCTGAGATAAAGCCTGGTATTCCTCTCCAATTCCATATGGCGGACAACAAGACCCCCATTACAAATCACAAAGCGGCCCACCATTTTATTTACTTTTATATGGGCCTTGTTGATCCTGTCCACTGAGCTTGCCAAGCGTCAGGTTGTCCGGGCTACAATGTCAGACCACAAGACCAACATATCTGGGAAGGCCACCCTCAGCCTCAGGAAGTCAAACTTGACGTCCCTGAAGAGCTCCCGAATGGACCGAACCCCCAGATCATTCCCACCGGCATGGAGTACCAGAATGTCCGGTGGTCTGTCCAGGCGAGCAAAACGATGCACCTCCAGCACGACCATGCTCCACATCATACCGGCCCAACCAACGAATACAAGCCTCCCTCCTTGAAATCCCTAGCTGCCTGCCATTAGGCTAACATCTGCTCGCCTGGCCCCCCAAAACACATATGAGTGGCCCATTATCCAGACGAGTCGCAGCTGTTCTCCACTGGAAAGAAAAGAACAAAACACCACGAGATAAACACAAGACAAACAACATATACTCACCCCACTTGATAAACCGCTACATATGCATGCCTGCTAAACCATCCCCCCTTTTCCCTTGTCGTCGTTTTACTCAGCCACCAAATGCAGGCAAATGTAGGTACGGAATCTCCTAGAGTCCCATCTACTAATCCACTTAACAGCCGCCTCGTCCAAAGCACATTGCGCGGTCTCTGTGGCCGCCCCGATACGGAAGGAGTGCGAAGCATACTGTGTGTAATCCAAACCCGCTGCTTTTAGGCAAAAAACTGACACAAACTGGACGTGGACAGTGGAGACCCATCCCTGTGCAATAAAAATGGCCCATCCGAAACTGGGCGAACTTCCAAGAACTCCCTTACAATCCTCACTGGGCACACAGGAGAGAAAACAGCCGTACTCTGACGCCCTAACCACCATGGTCCATCTTTGACCTGCATAGCAACAACTTATTGCTACCACATCCTGAGCCCATAAGCCCCCCCGGAACCTTCTTAGATGGGCTGACCAGCTCACTAATCCTGAAGGCTCCAAAAAAGGCCAGCAAAAATGGCGCTTTAAACAAGGAAACTTCGTAAGCCAACACACACAACGAACCCAACTGAACAAAAATTGCCTGCAGATTAGTAAAGGACACTGGCCTCCTAGCATCCCTGTGCTTATGTGTCCTACGATATTCTTTCAGAGCCTGTCGCTCCCCCCCCCCTAAAAATCCTTGGTAAAATCGACACCGCCCCGTAATTTGAACAAAAACGCCAACCCGCTGGTTTTTGGTCCATAGCCGACACCCCCTGTTCCAGGTTTCTGGAAACAAAATAGATGACCAGCAACTATACCTCCATGCCATCCGGACCCACCCTGACCTGCCTAACCATTTCCCACCATTCCTGCCATACCTTAGTGTAGGCCGCCCACGTGGCCTCACTGACCAACCTCCTGATCCATCCAGCGATGACTCCAAGGCGAAAGCCCACAGCCATTGGGGACATGGAACCCCCTGTCGTTCGGCCGCCGGTGCCAGCTCTCGGAACTTGTCCCACTGAAAGCGAGACAAGGCATCAGGCAAGGTAATGTTGACCCCTGGGAGATGTACCACATACAGAAAAATATTCAACTGTAGGCAATGCAGCACTAGGTGACGTAGCAGCTGTACTACATGCTGTGATGACGCTGAGATGCGGTTAATGACTTGCACTACTCCCAAATTGTCACAATTCAATCTCACCTTCAAGTTCCTGAACGACTCACCCCATATTTCCAAAGCCAGCACCACTGGAAAAAGCTCCAGGAGCACCAGATTTCGTAGGAGGCCCGACCTCTAACCAAGAACTGGGCAAGGCCCAGCACTCCAGTGACCCTAGTAGAACGCCCCGTACCCTGTAGACACGGCTGTGTCCGTAAACAGCTCCAAACTGATCTTCCATTGTAGTCGTCCAAGAATGTGTGCCACACCCTCAAGTCCTCCCGATGTTCCCTAGTGACGCAAAAAATTTGATAAGGGGGGGACTTAATAAGTCTCTAATTATGTGAGATCTAAAGTTAAAACCACTTGATCTTACCGGATCTAACAAATAGCTTCCAAAATAGCTAACTGTTTGGTCAATTTTTTGATAAAGGAGGGCTGATGACGGGTTAGCCCCCTAGCAAATAACTGTTAATATTGCTTCTTCTGTGTGAGATCTAACTCAAACAACAGTTGTTCTAACCTGATCTAACAAAGATCTAACAAACCGCATAAGATTTTTTCATAAATTTTGATATGGAGGGGCTCACCCGGCAGAGGTCCAGATCTCACACTTTTGAGACAGAGATAGAAACTGAGAACAGAGATTGCCCAGTCCCTTTCTCTGCAGCCTGCAGTAAACATAGTGTGCTATGTTTTGCTTCAGTTGTTATGCTTCAGTTAAGAATGAAGACAGGAGCGATCGGTACAGATCACTCTCTGTGTTCATTCAGAAAAGAAAGGCCAGTTAATTAAATATTTAGCAGCCCCTTTTCTGCTCCTAAAAGGAGAGGAGGGAAGCTGGCAGCACTGCCGGGGGGGAGACAGGAAACAGGGGGAATGAGCACTGCATGGGGTGATTAGGGTGTGCCCAGGTACACCCAGCAGACCCTTTGCACATGCCCATGAACTTCTGATTGGTCCATTGGGAGTGCTAATTTTTTTATAAATGGTCAGAGTTTTATGAAATACATGACATGAAATGGATATGGTAATCTCAGTTAAAAAAATGTAAAAAATGTTGCACCACAAGAGCTGACTTTTTCTGATATAGGGGTATTTATTTGGGTTTATTCCTATTTGGAAGAGATCATTTAGAAAAGAAATTGATTGTTTATTGAATAGTGTATGACCACCATTAGACTACGGTCAAAACGTAACTATCGATCCATATCCACTTCCCTGTGTGTGGTATATCGAATGGGTTGTGAACTATAGATCAAATAAATTATCGGAAGAGGTCAATTGAAAAAGAAATCAATTGTTTATTGACGCTGGTATGATCACCATATAACCTCACACAACCAATCCCATTTATGGTGAAGCGACAAGCAAGGAGTGTTTAATATGAAGAAAATAAAACGCTCTTTATTATGAGATCCCTGATTTACACACCATATAGCAGCAGTCTATGACATTGCACAGTCAGTTCATGGAGTCATTAAACACGTCAGTACTAAAAACTGTCTGTGTTACATTATCAGAACAGCTTTATATCTGATTGGTGACTGTGGAGATACATGAACAGTATTTCTTTCCCATGTAGTACTTTACAGAGTACACAGTAGCATTCACATTGACCCCGCCCCAGAGGAGCTCACAATTTACATTTCTCATCATAGTCACACACAACAGGGCCACTCTGGTCTAAAGCCAAGTCACCTGTCACTACCGGGACGTATTTATGATATTTTAAGGAATAACAAGCACATTTGTGTATCTGGACTCTTCGCCCAGTCCCAGACTTGTTAGAATCAAGACAGTTGACCAGCAGCGGCCGGTCCGTAAGGGGCACCAGACGCATAGATTTCTACTAGCTTTTTTTATTTTTGAAGCAGAAGTCTAGAGCCTGAGCTTCTAATTGGCTTCAAAAATGTTGGGCTCGCCAACTTGTGACACTAGCAAATCAACATTCACTATTGTTTTCCTGCACCTCCTCCCGGCCAATCAGGGCAATCAGGACAGAAGCGGGTCTTAAGACCAGATTGGCCGGGAGGAGAAGCCGGGGAAGCCGCTGAAGCCGCCCGTGACCTGGATGGGGTAAGTGCGGACCTGGCGGGGGGGTTGGTTTGCCGCTCCCCCCTCCCCAAAAAATAAAGCACCAGCCACCACTGCTGTTGACCAACATCTCTTTACTAGTTGAATACCAGAACCCCATCCCTGTAATTTTTTATATATACACTGACATACTGGCTGCCTTTAATACCTCATGAGCGCAGTGACCCCTGCTTAGGCGAAATTTGCTTGAAAAACAATCTACTCTTTTTTTACTTTATTTAGAGGATGTATTTGGGGTAGTTTATTGCATTGAGGGGTCTATTTATAGAAAGTTTGCTGTGCGAATGCTATCACAAAAAATCCCCATAGTATGTCTAATATGTGTATTTTCTATGATCGCCAGCTCCACTTAGTGGCCATAATATGGTATTTTTGCTGAAATACGGCAATCTGAAAAATACTGCTTTTTGGCCAATAGATGGAGCTGACAGTGATAGGAAATACACATATTAGACACATTATGGGGATTTTTCAAGATGGCTGTGTGAATGCCGAGTAACTTTTTTGTGTGTGTGTGTATTTTATGTGTACTGTTACTTTAAATTGTTATTTTACTTTGTTTAAATTTATTTTTTTCTGTGAAAAAAATTAAAATAATCAGGATAACGAGGAGCCAATTTATTGGTACAGAAACAGATCAGGGATAGCCGAAAAAAGCTTCTATAACCCTCATGAGGCATTAAAGGCCTAAAAATAAAAAAAATAATAAAAACATTAAAAACCACCTTAAAGAGGGAGTCCACCTAAAAAAAAAATATTAAAATCCAGCAGCTTCAAATACTGCAGCTGCTGACTTTTAATAAATGGCCACTTACCTGTCCCAGGGTCCAGCGATGTCGGCAGCCGACGCCGATCACTCGCTCGACTCTCAGCAGCTGCCGCCGCCATCCTAGGTGGGGGAATCAGGAAGTGAAGCGTTGCGGCTTCACTTCCCGGTTCCCTACTGCGCATGCGCGAGCCGCGCTGCGCGTCGTAACTGGTCCCCGCTATCTCCTGGGACCTGTGTGTTTCCCAGGAGACAGCGCGGAGGGACAGGAAGAGGCATAGACTCCCATGGGAGTCTATGCCTGGAAGTGGGTGCAAATACCTGTCTTAGACAGGTATCTGCACCCCCCTCCCCCCTGAAAGGTGCCAAATGTAACACCGGAGGGGGGGAGGGTTCCGAAAAGCGGAAGTTCCATTTTTGTGTGGAACTCCGCTTTAATTTAGCCTTCTTCATTGACTCCAATGCATTTCACCAACATTTCTGGGACAGAAAAATATTCATCTTCTCTCTATTCCTATTAAAGACACTGATCCTCACATATTGAAGATCCTAGAATTAAGGTTTGTGTTGCCCGGCAACAATCAATTAGTTTCAAGCTTTCATTCCCCAACTGTCATTTCATTTTAAAGTGGAGGTTTGAAGTCATTGACAAGTATTTACAAGTGTACATTTGTGTCATTATTATACTGAACATTCTTGATCGGAGGAACATTAACCTGATTAGCAAAAAAAATCAGATAAGGTAGCTTTAAAGTAGAACTGAAGGCAAAACGTTTTTTTTTTTTAGTTTTGGATAGAGTGGAGAAGGATTAGAATCCCTCTCAGGCTTTTTTGCTGTCTGTGTCTCCGTTAGGGAGATTCACCCTCCCTATTTGCCCCTATTTTACCGTTATCACTGAGAGTGAAAGTAAAGGAAAATCCAGAATTTTGGGTTGTCCCCAGAACAGGAATAGAGGGGGAATCTTCCAATGGGGACACTAGTTCTGGTGACAACCAGGGATTCTTCCACTTTGGAGGGATTTACTCTCACTTCCTGTTTTGGCTATGGGACAGGAAGTGAAGGGAAATCTCCCCATGGGGCTCAGATGGCAAAAAAAATTACAGCGGTTACAACTCTCTATCCAAATATAAAGAAAAAATTTTTGCCTTTAAATGACAATATAATAAAACAAATAACCAAAAAAAAAATACAAAAAAATATAATACATCTCTTTACAATTCAAAGTCACTTTCTTTTTAACAAATCTAATATAAACATGCACAGGAATGTACGAAGTTGGACCAAACAATGCCCCATTCTGATTGGCTGCTATAAGTCATATAGGGACCGGAATTGAGGGCAAACTTATTCAAAAGGATTGAAGAGTATGCTTTGAAAAGAGACCAGTACTGAAAAAAGCTTAAAGTGTATCTCCACCCAATGTTTTTTCGCCATAACATATGGAAATACCCACTGGTGAATTTACACCTCTTCTCAGGGCCATTACTACATGTGATGGGGCCTCATAGGAATTCCATTAAGGGGCCCCTTGTCTCTCTAATTTCCATCTGAAAGGCAATAGTGATAAAAAAATACTGATTGCTTTCACAGAAATCCTATAGAGATTCCTATACTATTATTACCAATTATTACCAAGCTCTATTGCTAGTTGCATTGATCGCTGTATGGTCAGATAGTATTGGTCCCCATAGCAGAAGCATGGTCTTCCTCCACTATTCATTGATTAAAATATTTATTCCCAGCTATTCTAAAACAGAATTTCAAGGAACCCTGGCATTTCTCCAGAGGTTCCTAAGGGTTCCTGGAGCTGTGACCAATTGAGCTCCCACCTGATGGTTGTAGATAGAGGAAAACCAGCAACTCGATCTTCCGCAATGAATACATTTATTAATACAGGTGTGGTACAAAATAATACAGTGCTTACGCATTTTGTGTATAGCCTTAGCCATAGCTATGACTGAGGCTACACGCCAAAACGCGTAAGCCCTGTATTATTTTCTACCACACCTGGATTAATACATTTATTAATTGCGGAAGATCGAGTTGCCAGCTTTCCTTTATCTACATGTTTGTTTCAAGCGCTAGGAGGACACTACAAGCCAGTGCACAGACCGCTGACCACCGCGGGGAATTACTACAGGTTTTTTCTACTATATTTCCACCTGATAGTGCCTGCATGGTTTCAGGGCCAATGCCACTTGAAAGAGCAAGCTATATGATGCCAATGATCTTTTTCAGTTGTCTGTAAGTGTAGCATTCTGACCACCACTGTAAGGGGACATTCTTCTCACTGTTTGCCAATGTAAGGGACATTCTTCCCACTGATCACCAATGTAAGAAAACATTCTTCCCATTGATGACCAACGTAAGGGACATTCTTCTCAGTGACCACCAATATAAGGAGACATTCTTCATTTCATTGATGATCATTGTAAGGGACATTCTTCCCACTGACTACAAATTTAAGGAGACATTCTTCCCATTTATGACTGGTGGTCGCACTGACCACCAGTGTAAGGAGCATTCTTCCCACTGATGACAAATGTAAGGGGCATTCTTCCCAAGGACCACCAGTTTAAGGAGACATTCTTCCCACTGACCACCAATGCAAGGAGACATTCTTTCCATTGATGACCATTGACCATACTATGGGACATTCTTGCCACTGATGACCAATGTAAGGGACATTCTTCCCACTGACTACCAATGTAAGGGATATTCTTCCCACCAACCACCAATGTAAGGGACATTCTTCTCACTGATCACTAATGTAAGGGGCCATCCTTCCCACTGATCACCAATCTAAAGGACATTCTTCCCACTGATCACCAACGTAAGGAGCATTCTTCCCACTGATCACCAATGTAAGGGACATTCTTCCCACTGATCACCAATGTAAGGGGCATTCTTCCCACTGATCACCAATGTAAGGAGCATTCTTCACAATGATCACCAATGTAAGGGACATTCTTCCCACTGATCACCAATGTAAGGAGCATTCTTCCCAATGATCACCAATGTAAGGGACATTCTTCCACTGATCACCAATGTAAGGGACATTCTTCCCACTGATCACCAATGTAAGGGACATTCTTCTCACTGATCACCAATGTGAGGGACATTCTTACCACTGATCACCAATGTAAGGAGCATTATTTCACTAACTGATGTAAGGCTGCAATAACCCAAATAAAGTAGATATACTTCTAGTAAAGCTCTCCAATCTTCAACTGGGGCACTTTCCATTCCTTCTTTTCTAATCTTTAGCTTTCTGCTGGGAGCTTGTTAAGTGATGGGGTTGTATGCAGCAGTCTCAATAGAAATGTTTTCTCCTCTTTTCAGATGAAGCAACACTTACAGAGTTTATTGTCTATAGCACATCTACACATTTTAGAATGTGGATTAAATCAGTGTATTCGTAACAGCATGTTCTAGTTAGTAAGGATACGTATATTTTCTTTTTGTAAGTTTTTGTTTTCATTTTTCAATGTATATGGAACCACTATAAGTTTGGGGTCCAACAGTGGACCTTTCAATGGTCAGCTCTGGCCATGGTCCTGGTATCCCAGCAAGGGTGGCTGCCTCATTCCTCATCACAACACCAATGGAAGCCTCATCATTGTATGTCTATATAACTGAGATGCTCTAAGACTTTTTTTTGAAAGCCATCTGAGTGTATCGTAAAAAATATTTTGGACCCCTGTACATATTTAGCTTGAACCTGTTCAAAAAGAAATTAGCAGCACTTCAGCACTAAAGCACTGTAGGTCCTTATCGAATACTCCATGGAGGTCCTTTCAAAGGACCATTGGTGTCCAGCATTAATTAGACTGGGTACCCAATAACTTGTGCGCAACCTAAAATTGGAGGACCTGAGGTATACAAGGCTGCAGATATCTGCAACTCTGCATCACTGATAACGTACGTAGCATTTGTGTACAATTCTGAATGAATTGAAGCGACGCAATTGTGTAACAATTTAAAAAACGAATCCAATTCCTAAAAGGTGAGATAAGGACAGTCCTTCACAGTAAGGTACGATAGCCGTTCTGCAGTTAAGGTTGCAGGCTGATAAATTGTCACTTTAGTGTTTTTGTAATGTCAGTTTGTGTGACCACCCTGCATGAGCAGCTGACCGGTCAGCCACCGGTGGTCATATTATATGTGGCCAAGGCGGTAACGTTGTGTGGTTGGAGGTTGACCCAATCAGGAAAAGTGCTGAGTCCGAATATACTGGATGCCCAGGTGTTCATGGCAAGGCTAAGGAGGAGAACGCCCATTAGGTTCATCAGAAGTCCTGTCTTTGCCTGCAAAGGGAAGCCAAAAAGTAGAGAAGAAAGTGTTAGAGAGCTGCCCCAATAGATATACAATATAACATGTTGTGCTGTAGTTATACAATGAATCACAGCTACACTACTATCTTGTGCTGAGAGAAAACCTGCCTCTGGCTGGCATCTTCCTTAACCAATAATCCAGGATAAATCATTTGCAAACAACCCCTCTCCTGCTTGGAAATCATTTATGGATGGTGTTGAGTGGCTCCTGGCTGCTTATATTTCTCCGGTATATCTCCGGTTACAACATTATAACACCTTCCTCATATCTTTGCTTTGTTTAATAGCAACATATTATCAAACCATACAATTTTTGATAATGTATTACTAAGCCAAGAAAACTAAGATATAAGGTGAGGTTCACACTTGTGCAGGTGATTGCCACTGCGGGACCGCACCTGTTCCTGCACCCGCAACCACCCAGACAGAAGAACTCGCTGCTGCTTAGGAGATGAATAGGGGTACCATTAATGCTAATACCACCCCCCACACACTGAAAGCCGCAGCGTGGTTTCCTTGCACTAGGAGCCACATTGTACTATGCCGTTTCCCTGCAGCCGTAGGGACCTTTTCTTTGCGTTTTCAGTGGATACAGCAGCCCATTCAAATGAATAGACTGCTGTGCACGAGCAACGCAGCTGCAGGGAAACTGCACAAGTGTGAACCTAGCCTAAGGAGGGTGTTGTGGCGATTTTAAACATAGATAAAAGATATAAGCCAGTAAAGTCAGGACTTAACCTTTAAATTTGCTCAGGGTCAATGACTATTAACTGAACCCTGGGGATTGGCATAGCAGCCAAAGAATTAAAGAACTGGCAATATTATATATATATATATATATATATATATATATATATATATATATATACACACACTATATTACCAAAAGTATTGGAAAGCCTGCCTTTACATGCACATGAAATTTAATGACATCCCAGTCTTATGCCCCGTACACACAGTCGGATTTTCCGATGGAAAATGTCCGATCGGAGCATGTTGTCGGAAATTCCGACCGTGTGTGGGCTCCATCGGACATTTTCCATCGGATTTTCCGACACACAAAGTTTGAGAGCAGGATATAAAATTTTCCGACAACAAAATCCGTTGTCGGAAATTGCGATCCTGTGTACACAAATCCGACTCACAAAGTGCCACGCATGCTCAGAATAAATAAAGAGATGAAAGCTATTGGCCACTGCCCCGTTTATAGTCCCGACGTACGTGTTTTACGTCACCGCGTTCAGAACGATCGGATTTTCCGACAACTTTGTGTGACCGTGTGTATGCAAGACAAGTTTGAGCCAACATCCGTCGGAAAAAATCCTAGGATTTTGTTGTCGGAATGTCCGAACAAAGTCCGACCGTGTGTACGGGGCATTAGTCCGTAGGGTCCAATATTGAGTTGGCCCACCCTTTGCAGCTAAAACAGCTTCAACTCTTCTGGGAAGGCTGTCCACAAGGTTTAGGAGTGTGTCTATGGGAACGTTTGACCATTCTTCCAGAAGCACATTTGTGAGGTCAGGCACTTATATTGGTCGAGAGATCCTGGCTCACAGTCGCTGCTGTAATTTATCCCAAAGGTGTTCTATTGGGTTGAGGTCAGGACTCTGTGCAGGCCAGTCAAGTTCCTCTACCCCAGACCCCAAACTCCACCTCCTTAAAACATTCCTCCACCATCTTCCACATGTCTTACTCCATGTCTTACTTTGGTTGCTGTATTAAAGTGTTTGTTAAGTCTAAAATATTATTCACTGCCAGCCCCTCTATTAGAGGCTGGCATACCACACTATCCAAGTCCTTTGTAAAAATTAGCGCTCTAAATACCTCTTTAGAGCTGTCTTCAGGCCGGTCACGTGACTCGCGGCCACTTTACAGCTCTGAGACATTGTTTCTGCAGGAGGGGCCGTGATCTACCTCTGACCTCAGCCATGGAGATCACGTGACCTCCCGCATATGCAATGTCTCGGAGCTGTAAAGTGGCCACGAGTCACGTGACCGGCCTGAGGACAGCTCTAAAGTGGTATTTAGAGCGCTCGTTTTTTACAAAGGACTTGGATAGTGTGGTATGCCAGCCTCTAATAGAGGGGCTGGCAGTGACAATTTTAGGGTTTTTATTTTTAATAGTAGGGGCGGAGACAGACACACAGGGAAGACGCTGACATGCAGGAAGGAGGGGGAGAGAGGACAGCTACGTCTGACGGAGGGAGGCACTTTGACTACGGTGATCAGGGCCGAGTAGCCCTGGTTATCGTTTAGAGAGGGGCATACAGGAGATTGGCAGATTCAGGGAGGTTTTTTTTTACAGTTTAGAGGGGGGCAGATTACACAGCACAAGCACTGTGCTGTGTAATCTGCTTTAAGGGACCAGAATCTGAATTTTTTTTTTTGGGGGGGGGGGTTAACAAACATTTTAAATGAAGCATCCATTTGGCTCTAGTACCTCCCCGCACACTGTAGTTGGCTCCGCCTCTCTCACTTGCTGGGAGATCATCCAGTGGGGGTGTCGGCATCTGCACTGCCCCGGGCACCTGCATCTCCCTTGTCCCAATCCTGCACTCAATGGGAGCCACTCAGGAGATCAGATCTGTGCGAGCCATTGGGAGAAAAGCTGTCATTTGTAAACACCAAAGCCAGGCTTCTGTGTTTACAAGTGATAGTGGTGTGCAGGGAGCAGAGGGCTTGAGCCAGAGGTGGTTCCATCTGAAAAAAAGATATATATATATATATATATATATATATATATATATATATATATACATATACACACACACACACACACATATATATTTATATTTATATATATATATATATATATATATATATATACACACATACACACACACACACACACATATATATATACATATATATATATATATATATATATATATATATACACATACACATATACATATATATATATATATATATATATATATATATATATATATATACACACATATACACATATACACACACATACATACATACATATATATATATATATATATATATATATATTGTATACATTAAAGCTGACCTGTGACACTAATTGTATCTCTAATACCTGATGGCCTGCTGGGAAAGCTGGTATCACTGTAGTATTTGGCAATACTATCGTGATATCCGCGATCTTCCAAATCCTGTCTAGAGCGGCTTCCTCTCTGCATACTGACCACAGGGGGGAGCTTGCTTGGCACATTGCTTTGTATTTTTTATTTCAAAGAACACAAGTCCTTGTCTGTGTGGATAAGGTAGAGAGGAGAGGTAGAAACATAGACGTGATCCATCGAGTCTGCCCCAATTTTTTTTTCATATGTTTGTGGTTTTGTTTTGTTTTCTGTTTTATTTTATTTTTTTTATTTGTTAAGTCTTTTTCTCTGAGTATAGATTTATGCTTGACCCAAGCATGTTTGAATCCACTTACTATTGACTGATTAACTACCTCTGCTGGAAGTCTATTCCAATCTTTAACTACTCTTTCAGTAAAATAATACTTTCTAAGATATGTTTTGAACTTTCCTCCAGTTAGTTTGAGGTCATCTCCCCGTGTTCTTGATTTTGGCTTCATTTTGAAAATCCTGCCTTCCTGAACCTTATTCACTCCTTTTATGTAGTTAAAGGTTTCAGCCATGTCTGCCCTTTCCCTTCTTTCCACCATACTGTACATATTAAGTGCCATAGTCTCATCTCAATTCCTCAACCCTTTGACCATTTTTGATGAGTGGTGATGTCACGATCTTCACCTCGTCCAATCAAAGAACACCTTGTGTTTCATTGAGAAAAATACAAGGTGTTCTATGAATGGCAGCCTACTCAGGAGCTGTCCAGTGAGGCCCGGAGCGATAATGACTGAAAGGAGGGGTAGTGGAGGGCCGGGCATGACAGTGTGGCTAAGGGAGACACTGAAGGGGTTAATATGGGAAGGAAAACGTGGTAGAAGAAAAGGGGAGGTAAGAAAACAGCCTTTGGAAGGAAGGGGGAGGAGTTATATTTAAAGGAGGGGTGGAGCAAAGGATCAGTGTGAGAAAGAGTTAGACGGAGGAGGCAGTTTTTTACTACTGCTCCTCCATAATGGCCGCTGTAGAGGAAATTTTAGAGAAGCTGAGAAGGGCGGCAGCGCAGAAGGGACCGGAATGGTTAAAGCAACAAGTAGGGGACATTGGAGGAGAAGAACCGTGCGGATCGGCGGCGGGTGAGGTGTCCGGCCACGCGCGGAGGTCTCGGCCTCCGGCGCGTTTTTCACCAGGGCCTTCATCCAGGCCCGTTCGGAGGATGGGAAGCCCGAGGGATGTGCGGTCGCCCCCCCCCCGGTGAAGCGGAGACAAGAAACAGCAGCCCCTGGGCGGTCTACACGCCGCCGGCCGAACTCGGGGGGCGGGGCCACGGGCCGTTATGGCGCCGGTTCCCTGCCTGGGGAGCGCAGCAGAAGGGATAGTCCGTCCATGCTGCACAGGGGAACTCCAGAGGGGTCGGTGAAGAGGATCGGGGAGCCGAGCAGAGCCCTGGGAGATGGCCCCAGTCAGTCGGTGCGGAACCAGAGGGGGCGGAGCCTGACGGAGGAGCGTGTGGCCGGAGGAAGTGGCAGAAACGGGCGGGAGAAGAGCAGCAGCCTGACCACCGAGCAGGGAGGAGGAAAGAACAAGACGGTAAGAACACAGGCTGTCAGGTCACAGCTGCTAAAAAAGGACCAGAATGGCTGCAGAGTCAGGTCGGGGACCTCATCGCAGATGCAGCGGGCGGATCCACTCCAGGTGAGGTGTCCCATCGCACGCGGAGGTCACTTTTCACCAGGGCCTGCACCTCGGCCCGTTAGGCTCCCCAGAAGTCCGGTGGTGGATCGTTCGGTCCCCCCGGCTAAGAGACAGCAGCGGGAAGTAGCAGGAGTCCCTGGGAGGTCTTCACGCCGCCGGCCGGTGTCGGGGGCGGGGCCGCGATGGCGCCGGTTCCCCGCCTGTGGATCGTGGGTCCAGTGGCAGAGCATCCCCCCCTCAGAACAGCGGTCAGACAAGGGGGGCGAGGGGGATGGTGAGACGAGCAGGAGCGGTGCAGGAGAGGCCAGGATGGACAGAAGACTCGGGAGGGGGCGGGGCCTACCGACACAACGTGCAGCAGGACAGGACTGTGAAGACTAACTCATACCTGCAAGCCAGGAGCCCGTCAGGTCAGGTAATAGACGCCTGTCTGAGGGTGTGGGACTTCAGAACGTTAGCCAGGAAACTGCCAGGTCAGGTCAGCGACGCCTGTCTGCAGGGGGCGAAGTTTCGGGGGTGAAGAGGGCCCCACCATTATTGCACAATACGGCCTCAGGGACATCGTCTCCGGGGAGGCTTGCAACACCGCCCATCCTGGAACAGGATGAGCGGTCGGAAGGAGAAGTGTCTGAGGAGGAAGAACAACAGGTGCCAGCAAGGGAGACCAGCGTGGCGGCTGTGGGGCAAGTTCCCGGTCAGCCCGGTAAGTCAAACACTAACTTGTCTTTATCTGATGCTTTGCAGGATTTGTTGGGGGTGGTTACAGCAGGTTCGGTAGGGCCAGGGGGTACTGGGTGGTTTGGTGGTAGGGGCTACTGGGGGTGCCGGGGTGGAAGTACCGCCAGTGACTGTGGTCCCCAGCCAGGCTGGAGATGGCACAGAGAAGGCAGGGGGTAAGGGGACCACGGAAAGGTCTGACTTGGTCAGGATTGCGGACGCGACCAAATGTGAGGTTTACGTCTGCTTCGAGGGACCCTTGGGAGCTCATCTGAAACGGGAGGTCCATGACAAGATTCAAAAGGGTGAGTATGTGGAGATATTTTCGCTGCTGCCCTTAGAAAAGTTGAATTTGGATAGGGTGAAACCTGCGGATTCAAAGAAGGAGGATGAAGAAAAGAGGAGGTATTGGCTGATCCCGCGTACATTTGTTAATTGGCTGCAAGCGTTCGCCATCATGGCGAGCGTGGTTGGAGAAAAGAATCCAGAACTTTGCTCAGCTTTGTTCTGTTATATGGACGCGATTGGGGAAGCGCATAGGGTGTACGGTGGGTCGGCTTGGCTGCATTAGGACGAGCAGTTCAGACAGCGAAGAGCTGTCCGTCCGTCATTACGTTGGGATCAAAAAGATATTAGCCTCTGGATGAGGCTTATGTCTTCCGCACGGGCTCCGCCTCAGTTTTTTCAGGGGGGGGCCGGGGGGTACAAATTCCTCAGGACTGCCGGCCGGGAAAAAGTGGGGAGTGTGCTGGCAATTTAACGAAGGTTCCTGTAAATTTGGGGGGGCTTGTAGATTCAAGCACGAGTGCTCAGGGTATGGGGGAGCCCATACATTGTCCAAATGTTTTAAGAGGGCAAAACGTGCCAGTGACTCTACGTCAAAGAGGGACGACGCTGGTGAAGGTGAAAAAGATGCTGCCTTTTCTAAGTAAGTATACGGATCGGGGAGCAGTGAGGTTGTTGGCGGCTGGGTTTACTGATGGTTTTAGGTTCCCAGGTTCATTGGCGACGGTCCCGCCAATGGCAAGGAATCTGAAATCTGCAATGCAGCATCAGGATGTGGTTGGGGAAAAGTTACGCAAGGAAATAACACTGGGGCGTATGGGGGGGGGCGTTTGCCAAAAAACCTTGGCCAGACTTGGTGGTGTCACCTATGGGGGTGGTGCCCAAGAAGGAACCAAACAAGTTCCGATTGATACACCACTTGTCCTTTCCAAAAGGGGGTTCAGTCAATGATTTCATTGACCCTGAAGAGTACACAGTGTCCTACACTTCATTCGATGCGTCAGTCAAGTGGGTGAAGAGGTTTGGTCAGGGTGCACTCATGGAAAAAGCGAATATAGAATCAGCGTTCCACTTGTTACCAGTGCATCCGGAGAGCTTCCGGCTGCTGGGATGTCACTGGCAGGAGCAGTTTTATGTTAAAAAATGTTGGCCTATGGGCTGTTCGGTTTCATGCGCCACGTTTGAGGCGTTTAGCTAGTTTTTGGAATGGGTGGTAAGGGAGGTATCGGGCCTGGACTCAGTCATACACTATCTAGACGATTTTGTGTATAGGCCCCCCCCTGCTTCCGCTGTGTGTGCGATTCTGCTTTCCGCGTTGCAGCACATCGCAGGCAGGTTTTGAGTGCCTTTTAGTGGCTGAGAAAACGGAAGGCCCAGCGTCAGAATTAGTTTTTTTTTTTTTTTTTTTATTTTGGGGATAGTTATAGACTCAATTGCGATGGAGTGCCGCTTGCCCAGATGTAAGTTGGAGGACTTGCAGAAGGAAATTCGGGAGATCCACGAATTGAAGAAGGTTCAGTTACGAGCTCTGCAATCGTTATTGGGTAAGTTGAAGTTCGCTTGCAGAATTATCCCCATGGGGCGGGTTTTCTGACGACGGATGTCGGCAGCTACAGCGGGGGTAAAAGTCCAGACTCACTTTATTCGCCTGACGAGGGATCACAGGGAAGATTTAAAAGTTTGGTATGAGTTTTTAGCCTCGTAAAACGGGAGGGCGGTGTGGATGTCTGGCCCGGTGAGCAATTTCGATGTGGAATTGGTCACTGATGCGGCGGGCGCCACGGGATACAACGCAATTTTTCAGGGGCGATGGGGCGCAGAACCCTGGCCACAGTCCTGGGAGAGGTCGGGTTTCCTCAGGAATTTGGTGCTACTGGAACTGTTTCTGGTGGTACTGGCCTTGGAACTATGGGGAGAAGCATGCCGGAATTTAAAGGTGAGGATAAATTGTGATAACATGGGTAGTGCAGGTGGTTAACCGCATGTCAGCGTCTTCGCAGCCGGTTATACGGCTTCTGAGACAACTGGTGTTTAGGTGCTTCCGTTTGAATATTTTATTTATGCGGTGCACATCCCAGGTGTTGACAATTCGCTGGCTGACTCCTGGTCTCGGTTTCAGTGGGACAAGTTCAGGGAGCTGGCTCCAGGAGCAGACAAGGAAGGAGTTTCTTGCCCGGCTTGATTTGGGAGCTGCCATTGGAGTCACCGCGGGATGGATTCGGCAGTCAGTGAGTGATTACACTTGGTCAGCCTATAAGAAGGTATGGAAAGAATGGTCGGCTCTGGTACAGGAAGCTGGAGCTGGGACAATCACGTTGGATGTGCGGTTACTGGTGTTGTACTTGGTAGCTAGGAACTTGGAAGTGGGGTGTGTGGTATCTTCCATTGATCGGAAATTGGCAGGCTTGTCATTTCTGTTTAAATTAATGGGATGGGAGGATTGGACCAAAGATTTTGGGGTACGGCAGGCGTTAAAGGGTTATCGCAAACAGCATAAGAGAACGGACACGAGACGGCCTGTCACGTTCAAGAACTTGATGGCAATATGTGATGTGTTGAGGTACGTATGTATATCACATTATGAAAATTTATTGTTTACAGCGGCTTTTTCGCTGGCCTTTTATGGGGCGTTTCAAATAGGTGAGTTGGTTAGCCCATCGAAGTATGTGGTGGGGGGTTTATTGGATCAGGATGTGAGGCTGGTTTAGGAAATGTTAAAAAAAAAAAAAAGGGCTTCACACTCTTGTCGCATAGGAGCAGCTACTGAAGCTGCCAGATGCGGTTTGGATGAGGCTGCTGTTCGCAGGATTGGGAGATGGGAGTCTAGGAGATTCTGGTCTTATATTAGACCTGATTTGGTGGTGGATTAAAATATTAAGAAATAAATAAATAAATAAATAAATAAATAAATAAATAAAACCCAAAATAAGGGGGTGAGTGTGGTTGAATAGTTGTGCTATTTCAGTGTTAGGAATGGGTGTGTTGCTATCTTTGGGTTTTGTTTTTCGTTTCAGATGGAGGTTCAGTACGCCTCGTCTGGATCATTGGTCACTACTACGTTTGTTGGGGGGCCAGGAGAGGTGATGTACGTCCAGATGGCAGACAATTGGGGATTTCAAGGAGGGAGGCTGACATACGCTGGATGGGGAGACCAGGGATGTTGTGGGGTAGAGTAATGGTGGAAGTGGAAAGGTTCGTAAGATTGAACAGACCTCCTGACCTATTAGTTATTCATGCGGGGGGTAACGATTTGGGGATCCAGGCAGTCAGGGACTTGCTTGCTGACATAAAGAGGGATTTTATGCAGTGGCGCGAAAAAATTCCCAGGGACATTTTTGGTATGGTCTGACATAGTGGCTCGTACAACATGGCGCTGGGCTAGGTCAATAGCGAGCATTAACAAGACCCGTATACGAGTCAACAAAGTAGTAGGGAGGTTTGTGGTGCAGAATGGAGGGATTGTTATAAGGCACAGAGAGCTGGAGGTGAATGTAGGTCTCTATTTACGGAAGGATGGTGTTCATCTGACGTAGGGATTGATCTATGGTCTATGGGTTTGCAGGAGGGGATTCAACAGGCCCTGAGGGTGTGAAGGGGCCCTCAAGTGTAAGGTTGTCACACTTTTGGGCTGTGGCGGTGTTCTTCTGGTGGTCTTTGACGGGGGCAGTAAAAGGAAGGATAAAATAAGGGGTGGGGGGCTCATCGTTAGCATATGCCCCTCCGGTGTATTCCTGAACGTTGGAGGGAATACTGGTTTTGTGGCGCTGCGGGAAGCGGTTGTCTCCGAGCGGCTACAGCTGGAGGCCTATTAGTTTGGTAAATATCCCGCAGTGCGTTGGTGTTATACGATGGTATACGTTGGTTATATTTGAAAGGTGGGTCACCGTCAGAGACCATCAGACTGGGGTTAACAGTTTAGGTTATTACGTTATTATTTATATTTATTGGTTATTTATTGGTTATTTATTGGAGTTATTATTTGGAAGTGTTTTAATAAAAGAGGCTGTTATGGCCATTTTACTCCAACAAAAGAGAAGGCGTGGTCTCATTATTTCAGGTGGGGAAGATATTGGGTTGGAGTAATACGGTGACTGAATGTAGGGGACATTTAGTCTACACTGGTCAAGGTCCAGGCAGTTGACTGGGCAGCAAGCAACTGGTGGTCTATCGCTTTACTTAATAAGTAGGCTTGCACAATCTTTATAATTAAAGAAAAATTCTGGTTCTCTTTAAACTCATGCCAGAACCCAGGCAGCAAGATGTTTTCCTATACTGATGATCCTCAGAAAAGGTAATAATGTTTATACTGCTCTTTAAATATCAGTGTTGACTTAATGGAAGGAGATATAAGTGACCCATGCAGTCCCACGGTGAAAGGCGTATGTTCTGATACTTGCCATGTCTTTCACCAACAAATGTCCCGTAGAAAACGCTATGGAGTTGGGAGGCGTGGACACAGGAAGCATGAAGGCGTAGGAGCAGCCAACGGTGCCAGGAATCATTAGGTACAGAGGATTCACTTTGAGACGGATGGCCTGGAAGAACAGAGTGTCACCGTTTAGTTCAGGGATAACTTACAGGGGTAGCACAGCCAAAAATTCAAACGTACAATAAGGTCCCAAGTGGGAACACCAAAGCATAAGATACGGGCTTTGCTCATTAGTACAGGCGCTTTGTGGTCATGTGACCAATCAAGTTTTTACTAACAAAACTGTGGGCGGGCCTGTGAGGTTTACTTATCATAATGTTTGTACAGTGCTAGATGTCAACCCTTAACTACTAAAATTAGTTACTAAAAATGTATTAATATTATCCCTCAAGCAATAAAATAAATGCAGATCACTACATTAAAGGAAATGTATAGTGGTTCTTTAATAAAATCAGGACTAAATCAATCAGACAAAGCCAGCCACAAGGAAGGTTGCTACTGCTGTGCTGCTCAAGTGCTCTGGGAATCCTTTATCCTGTATTAGATATTGACGTGCAAAACAAAGATTGTATACTTATATAGTAAAAAGAAAGGCATCACTGAATACTTACCAGTTCTGATAATACCGGGAGGAAGACTATAATGGTCGCGGTGTTACTGGCGAATTCTGTAAAGGAGGCGATGAGTATAGTAATAAGGAGGACGGCCAGAGCAGGATGGAGACCCTCTAATGGCTGCAAGCGGCCTCCAATCCAGGTGGATAGACCAGACACCTAGAAGGATAAATCAATTTTCTATTATTCCCATGAACTTTTATAGGGCCAGCAGAACCAAAACTGGCTTTTCAGTAATGAAGAATAAAGACAGTGGAAGAGGTACAAGGTCATTAAAAAACAGGCAGCACTTCCTCTTAGTATCCCTATTCTACTAGAAGAGGAAATGGAGGTAGGTTTGATAAATAACTGACTGACTTAGTCCTGGAAATGCCTATAGATAATCAGCTTACCCAGAGATCCTTTTAAAGGAGGAGCAGCATTGTCATCCTAGGACAGGACCACAGAACACTTCCCCCTCTCCTTGTCTCCATAGCATAATTGAGAGGTGTCCTGTAGTGCCACACAGTGCTGGGACAAAGTCATCTAGAGCCCAGGGAGACCATTCCAAATTGCGCCCCCCCCCCCAGATGTATGAGCATTATGTGTCAACAAAAATCACCTCCCCCCAAAAAATCGACCGCTAATCTGCATGCTTAGCTCAAATCTTCTCATTCAAAACATGCCCTCAGCACAATTCCCCCCCCCCTCCAAAATAAAATTCCCCCTTCCTACCACAAATCTTCTACCCCTCAATTTTCCCCTCTGAGCACAACCCCCCCCCCCCCCCCCCTCCCACACACACACACACACACACATTTCCCTTCCTAGCACACCTCCCCAAATTTCCCCTCCTAGAACAATTCTTACCTCCTGCTGTCCCGTCCCCCCCCCCCCCCAAAAAAAATTCCCTCTCCCAACACAAATCCTCTTCCCTTGTGGTGTCCAAGAACCTCACATTATACCTCACTGCCCAGGGCAGCTGCCCCTCCTTGTCCGGCCTCTGGTCCCGCAGGGGCAAACACTGGTAGGGCTGACAACTGTTTGGGATTTTAGTGCAGTAGAGAAAGCGTTGTCAGCCAACAGGGGGTTAAAATTGGGAAATGTCTATATATTTTTATTTGCCCAGACATACACTTTAAATCTACAATCCCCCATCCTAGCACACATCTTCATCCCCCCTCTCCCCTCTCAACACAGTCCCCCCCCAAATCACCACTCCTAGCACAGCGCCCCAAATTTCCCCTCCTAGAACAATTCTTACCTCCTGCTGTCCTGCCCCCCCCCCCAACACGAATCCCCTTTCCCTCAATCTACTTGTGGTGTCCAAGAACCTCACATTATACCTCACTGCCCAGGGCAGCTGCCCCTCCTGCCCCCCCGCCCCCTTGTCCGGGCTCTGGTCCCACGGGGCAAACACTGGTAGGCCTTACAACTGTTTGGGATTTTAGTGCAGCAGTGCAGCAGTGAAAGCGTTGTCAGCCAACAGAAGGTTAAAACTTTGAAATGTCCATATATTTTTATTTGCCCAGACATACACTTTAAATCTACAAAACTTAAACACCCAAAACAGTAATTACTTTTTTGATGCAATTTTAATACAAAGCAAAAAAAATAAAGAAAAAGCTGCAGACACTCACCTCACACCCCTTGGCCATGGCAAAGCCCCCTCCCAGCAGTAAAATAATATTCCATGGAACAGTGTCTTGGGCTTTCTTCCATGATAACAAAGGTTTATTTTCTGTATTCGGAGCTGAAGGGTAGAAACACAAATCGTCCGTTAAACAATTTTATGATTACCTTGTATTGATATTGAAAGCTGAACTCCGAGCATAAAAATCTTTTATTGAAATAATTCCCTCAATAGTCTCAAAGGATAAAAAAACACTTCCTGTGCACCAAATGCCTTTCCAAGATATTACTTTGTAAAATTAGACGTGACATCATCACTGTGCTGTCCATAGCCTGTGCAGAGCCGTGGGAGGGTCCCAATAGGCTCCACCTCTACAGGCTTCCTCCAGAAAACTACAGGAGGGGGCAGAGACAAAACCAGTTGTCCTGCAACCCTATTAAAGCGGGGGTCCACCCACACCGCCAAAAAAAAAAAAATATTAAAAGCCAGCAGCTACAAATACTGCAGCTGCTGACTTTTAATACATGGTCACTTACCTGTCCCAGGGTCCAGCGATGTCGGCAGGCGACGCCGAGAACCCGCTCGGTTCTCGGCAGCTGCCGCCGCCATCCTAGGTGAGGGAATCAGGAAGTGAAGCGTTGCGGCTTCACTTTCCGGTTCCCTACTGCGCATGCACGAGTCGCGCTGCGCGTCCCAAGTGGTCCCCGCTCTCTCCTGGGAGCTGTGTGTTTCCCAGGAGACAGCGCGGTGGGGACGGGAAGAGGCATAGACTCCCATGGGAGTCTATGCCGGAAGTGGGTGCAAATACCTGTCTTAGACAGGTATCTGCACCCCCCTCCCCCCTGAAAGGTGCCAAATGTGACACCGGAGGGGGGAGGGTTCCGAAAAGCGGAAGTTCCATTTTTGTGTGGAACTCCGCTTTAAACCCTCCGTTTTTTAAGCACTTTCTGCAGATGAATTAATTACATTCTTTATCTTTTAACCATTTCAAGACCAGGCCTATTTTGGACACTTGTTGTTTACAAGATAAAATCAGTTTTTGTTGCTAGAAAATTACTTAGAAACGTTATAGATATATATTTTTTAGCAGAGACCCTATAGGATAAAATGGCAGTTGTTGCAATATTTTATGCTACACTGTATTTGCGCAGAGGTCTTTCAAACGCAATTTTTCTGGGAGGAAAAATTACACTTTAAAGAGGAACTGCAGTCTGCTCACATAATTTGTAACAAAAACATCTTTGCCATTCTGAAGCTTCCCTCCAACCACTTTGCATATTATTTTATATATGCTGTGATTCTGCACTTGCCAAATATGCTGCAGAAATCTCCCTCCACTGAATCTGGCTGCAGCCATATTAACTGTGGGCAGCTGAAGCTGCTGCCTGTTCACTTCCTGGATTTACACAGAAGCACAGAGGCACTCCTCCAGCTCTTCAGCCCTGCAGCTTTCATTGGCCCTCTTATGACTCATCCCCCCTCCCTTCCTGGTGTAGTTCAAAGTTCCAAGTTCAAATCCCTCAATAAAAACAACAAAAACAAGCATATGGACCAATCATTGTCTCCAAGGTAATTGGGAAGTGAATGCTGGGCTGGGCTGGGCTGGGCTGGGCAGGGTGACGGGTGGACCACAACTTTCAGCAGCCCCTACAGGGGTACTGCTACACTGGCAAACTCTCACGAGAGTGAGAGCTGAGAGCTGTGCATAATATCATAAGCCTAGGCTAATGACCAGACAAGAAACAGAAAGTGGGCTGTATAAGGTATTTACTATCCAAAGTTAAAAGAACAAGGGCAGAAGATTTAATACATGGAAAGATGAAAAAATTACTGAAGGTCTGCTTTAATGAATTAAAAAAACAAAACGAAACAGTAAAGTTAGCCCAATTTTTTTGTATAATGTAAAAGATGATGTTACGTCAAGTAAATAGATACCTAACATGTCACGCTTTATAATTGCGCACTCTCATAAAATGGCGTCAAACTAGGGTACTTAAAAATCTCCATAGGCGACACTTTCAAAAATTTTTTTTTTATGGTTACCTGATTGGAGTTACAGAAGAGGTCTTGTGCTAGAATTATTGCTCTTGCTCTAAGGATCGCTTCGATACCTCTCACATGTGTTATTTGAACTATGGATGAGCCTGACGTTCGACTCGAACATCGGATGTTCGCCCGTTCGCCGAATTTAGAACATTATGGGGCGTTCGTGGGAAACTCAAACACCCGCGGAATGCCCCATAATGAACGGCGTGACCGTTCGGAAAAAAACCCCGGAAAGCTCTGCCTCAATGGGAGGCGTCCCCGTGACTGCAGGCCTTTTGCTTTGACAGCTGTTATATAGCTGAGGGCGGGGCCACCCGCTGATGTAAGCATGTGACCCCGCCCCCTCTGACGTTACGTGACATCACATGACGTCAGAAGGGGGTGGGATCACGCGCTCACGTCACTGGGTGGCCCTGCCCTCAGCTATATAACAGCTAGCTGTCAAAGCAAAAAGGCTGCAGTCATGGGACGCCTCCCATTGAGGCGGAAGTTTTTCAGTTTTTTCGTTTTTTTTCTCGGGTCATCGGCGCTGTGATCGAAGATGAATGTACATTGCGGGGCATTATTTTTTTTTCTTAATAAAAAGGACTTGTCCCAAACTGTCTACTGCCATTTTTACTTTTTTGACACTTTTTTTAGTGAATGTGTAGGGGTACAATGTACCCGATACCCATTCACATGGGGGGGCGGGATTTTGGGGTTCCCTTGTTAAAGGGGGCTTCCAGATTCTGCAATCCCTGCGCCGGCAGACTCTCACAACAACCGGTCAAGGGTTGTGGAGGAGAGGCCCTTGTCCCCATCGACATAGGGATAAGGTGTTTTTGGGGGGACCCCAAAACATCCTTCCCATGTTGAGGGCATGTAGCCTGGTACGGTTGAGGAGGGGAGGGGTGCTCTCTCGTCCCCCCTTCTTCTGCGGCCTGCCAGGTTGCGTGCTCGGATAACAGTCTGGTATGGATTTTTGGGGGGCCCCCACGCCATTTTTTTTACATTTTGGCTCGGGGTTTCCCTTAAAATCCATACCAGACCTGAAGGGCCTGGTATGGATTTTGGGGGGACCCCCAAGCAATTTTTTTTTACATTTTGATGCGGGATTCCCCTTAATATTCATACCAGACCCAAAGGGCCTGGTAATGGACTGGGGGGAACCCATGCCGTTTTTTTCAATAATTTTTTTTATCTATATTGCCGGGACCCGACAATACATTACAGCCACAAACAGTTTTGAATGAAATATTTTCCTTTAGAAATTTAATTTTGCTGTGGTATTGTTCTAAACACGGAAAAGATGTGCTACTTTACAGGCAGACTAAGGAAACCCCCAGGCACGATATTTAAATGAATATTTCATTTTTATTTCACTTTAAGCATTATTAAAATCACTACTCTTGAAAAAATGTCAGTTTTTAAAACTTTTTTTTGCATTGATACATGTCCCCTGGGGCAGGACCCGGGTCCCCAATCACTTTTTATGGCAATAACTTGCATATAAGCTTTTAAAATGAGCACTTTTGATTTTTCATATTCGTGTCCCATAGACTTTAACGGTGTTCGCACACATTTTTGGCCTGTTCGCATGTTCTGGTGCAAACCAAACGGGGGGGGGGGGGTGTTTGGCTCATCCCTAGTGAGTACACTCCTCACACTTTTGTAAATATTTTAGCATAACTTTTCATGTGACAACCCTGAAGAAATTACACTTTGCTACAATGTAAAGTAGTGAGTGTACAGCTTTAATAAGGCCCCTTTCACACACACACACACACATCCCTGCTAAGCAGGCGGATGCTCACTGTGCAGGGATGGACCTGTCAGAGCTCCGCTCTCCTCTATGGGGGATCAGATGAAAACCGACCGCCTGTCCGTTTTTATCAGATCCGATCTGCCAGAAGAATGGAAAAAAGGGTTTCCATTTGTCTGGATTCAGCGGATCGGAGTGGCACGGATGTCAGTGGACATAACACAGCTGACATCCTTCGCTCCATAGACCTGCATTGAGAGTCCGTTCAGGTCTGCCTAAAAACTGACAGGCGGACCTGAACAGTCCGCATGTGTGAAAGGGGCCTTACAGTGTAAATTTGCTGTCCCCTCAAAATAACTAAACACACAGCCATTAATGTCTATGTCCAATAAAGTGGCCGGTGAGTGTGTGTATGTATGTATGTATGCATGCATGCATGCCATGCATGCATGCATGAATATATATAGAGAGAGAGAGAGAGAGAGAGATATATATATATATATATATATATATATATATATATATATATATATATATATATATATATATATATATATATCTATATATATAATAGATATCTATATATATATATAGATATAGATATAGATATAGATATATACAGTATCTCACAAAAATAAGTACACCCTTCAACACACAACCATTAATGTCTAAACCGCTGGCAACAAAAGTGAGTACAACCCCTAAGTGAAAAT